>JAVIAB010000125.1:33655111-34162611 GCA_032433765.1 Megaustenia siamemsis
GACATTGGAGAGAGAGAGAGAGAGAGAGAGAGAGAGAGAGAGAGAGAGAGAGAGAGAGAGAGAGATTTTGAACAGCAATCTACAATCACACCTGAAGAGTGCAAGGGAAGAGACATTGGAGAGGAAAGAGAAAGAGAGAGAGAGAGAGAGAGAGAGAGAGAGACAGTGAGGATAGAGAGAGAGCAAGAAATACAGATAACTTTACGACCAATCTACAGTCAACTGAAGAGTATAGCCAATGGTGAAAGGGCATGAAGAGAGTATAGAGAGATAGAGATAAATTTAACACTAGTTTACAAACTATTTTAGTATACTATAATTTAGTATACAAACTGTATTAGTATAATGATATATTATTGGTTTGTGTATACAAATATTTATATTAGCTAAAAAGAACAAATGACGTCATCCTAAAGGCGATCACATGACATGCTAATCTTTAACATAGCATTATATTTCTAGAGTGGTCAACACTCAACTCATCCACGAACTCATTGCAGCTGACACTTCTGAACCTTCTCAACCACACGTGAACATGTTGAGAATACTATGGAAAGCTAAGAAGAGTAGTGAAAACGTTCTGAAAGAGGCCAAAGCAAAATGAGAGCTAATTTTCAATTTTAGGAAGAAACAATCATCATTTTTGGGCCATGTAACGAGAAGAGAACAACCGGAATATATTGTAACAACTGGGAAAATTGAGGGATGATGAGATAGAGGGAAGCAAAGAGAAAAGACACCAGACAGCTTAAGAGAATGGCTTGGCAGAAGGTCAACAACAGAAATTATAAATGATTGTCGAGATCGAAAGTTGTGGAGAGACACGATCGCCTACGCCAGTAGGCTTGGTACTTGATGATGATGATAGTAATTTAATTCCCACTGTATTTGTATTTAAAAGCCAGTTCTTTATAAATGTTTTAATCTTTTAATACGTCTTCATTGCTCTTATTCAGTATCCACGGTATCTTTAAATATTTTTTCTAAAGTATTTTGTTTCGAATAAACGATTTTCTTGTGTTTTTTGAGAGACTGAAACCGGAAACAAGAAGACATTATTTGTACAAGATTATGCTTCAATATTACTTCCAATTCATCAAACTGTATTTTTCGAGCAAAAAAAAAGAAACAAATCATTTTCTTAAGACGTAGTAGGGCTGTATGAAATGACAAATATAATTCTGAGCTAATTAAGAAGAGCGGGAAAACAAGAGAAGAGAACAGGTGAGAGAAGACAATCAGCTAATAGAGTAAATTATGTAATGTCTGGGATGTGAGGCAGACCAGGATAATTAACATGGGAAATAAGGTTTTCTGGCTGACGAGCTAAACTGATGCGACACGACCAAGATGCCAGCCATGGTTGCTAATGTTTACTGGTTATTATCAGTTGGATTAGGCTGGTGGTGAGAGCCAAGTACACATTAGTTGATTGTTTTAAAGTGAAAGAGGTTGTTGTCAGAGGTCTACGCTGGTGTATTGGCACAGCATCTATTTTTACATATATTTTACGCTCATACATTTTACGTTCATACATTCTACGCTCATACATTTTATGTTTATACATTTTACGTTCATACATTTTATATTTATACATTCTACGTTAAAACATTTTATGTTTATACATTCTACGTTAAAACATTTTATGTTTATACATTTTACGTTAAAACATTTTATATTTATACATTCTACGTTAAAACATTTATGTTTATACATTTTACGTTCATACATTTTATATTTATACATTCTACGTTAAAACATTTTATGTTTATACATTCTACGCTCATACATTTTATGTTTATACATTCAACGCTCATAAATTTTATGTTTATACATTCTACGTTCATACATTTTATGTTTTTACATTCTTCAGACAAGAAAAAAAAAAAACGATACATTTCTAAAGACCACTGATACATTCAGGTACCAGATTGCAGAATAAGTAGTACTTATTATTAGAGACATTAGGTGTCTATAATTTGATTGTAGGATCAGTTGAGCGTAATGCCCTAGACAGATCAGATATGAAATAATCGAAATGTAAAGCCATTCACTTGTCTTACAACAGGAAATAGAGAGGCATTTAATCTTCACAGAACTATGACGAAGCATTTGGGGAATAAAGGGGAGTGGGTTAGTGTTCTGGATAGACCATAGATTATAAAAAATAGAACATACCATTGACAATATATCTATAATAGGGGGACTGGGAGGTCTAGAGGTAGACGTCAGTCTCTGGACAGAAAGATCACGGGTTCAAATGACGGTAGAAATTGTTCTGTTCGAATCCGTGGTTTTCTGTTGGCTTTATCCTTCCCTAGCCTCTAACTTCTGGATAGCCAGATGTGATGTCTGGTCCTCTTTGATAACAGGCGTTCCCCGTGAGTCTGTGGCGCACGTTAAAGAATTCTTGGAATTAAAAGTTGAGTAAGTCAAGCTATGGCCGCTGCGGAGGAACAAGTCTACCCATGCCTAAGACGGATGTGTCGGGCATAAAGGCGCATATACTGAAGCTGAGCGTAAACTAGCGACGCAACGCATCTCATGATGATGATGATGATAGTGCAGCTCAGCGTAAACTAGCGACGCAACGCATATCATGATGATGATGATGATGAGGGTGATGATGATGATGATACTGCAGCTCAGCGTAAACTAGCGACGCAACGCATCTCATGATGATGATGATGATACTGCAGCTCAGCGTAAACTAGCGACGCAACGCATCTCATCATCATGATGATGATGAGGGTGATGATGATGATGATACTGCAGCTCAGCGTAAACTAGCGACGCAACGCATCTCATGATGATGATGATGATACTGCAGCTCAGCGTAAACTACCGACGCAACGCATCTCATGATGATGATGATGATACTGCAGCTCAGCGTAAACTAGCGACGCAACGCATCTCATGATGATGATGATGATACTGCAGCTCAGCGTAAACTAGCGACGCAACGCATCTCATGATGACGATGATGATACTGCAGCTCAGCGTAAACTACCGACGCAACGCATCTCATGATGATGATGATGATACTGCAGCTCAGCGTAAACTACCGACGCAACGCATCTCATGATGATGATGATGATACTGCAGCTCAGCGTAAACTACCGACGCAACGCATCTCATGATGATGATGATGATACTGCAGCTCAGCGTAAACTACCGACGCAACGCATCTCATGATGATGATGATGATGATGATACTGCAGCTCAGCGTAAACTACCGACGCAACGCATCTCATGATGATGATGATACTGCAGCTCAGCGTAAACTACCGACGCAACGCATCTCATGATGATGATGATGATGATGATACTGCAGCTCAGCGTAAACTACCGACGCAACGCATCTCATGATGATGATGATGATGATGATACTGCAGCTCAGCGTAAACTACCGACGCAACGCATCTCATGATGATGATGATGATACTGCAGCTCAGCGTAAACTAGCGACGCAACGCATCTACCAACGCTTAAAAGGAAGGTGAACAGGGGACTGGTTGGTCTCGAGGCAAGACGCCGCTCTTGCGGCAACCACCTTTGGAATCAAAGGCCCGATTTGAAACGTCAATTACTCATCAATAGGAAATAAAAATATGAGTACCTCCAAATACGGAGTTATCTGCCTGTGCGGCGATGACCCCTGTGCACACGGCTGTCAGGAAAAAGCGGATCAACACGCAAAATTCAGTTTATAATGTCAAGGGACTTCGCTAGAGGTGAAAGCTGACGAACGCAGGGTGAACTCTAAAACGCGAGAATATATAATGTTTTGTGTTTAATCAAATAAATAACTCATTTTTCAAAGAAACGTTTACACAAATAAGTATCGACAAATAGGGACGGAAAAAAAAGAAAACATCCAAGTTAAATCGGCACAGACGAGTAAACGCAGGGTAATGTCGATTTCCAGGTAAAGTTTTTGTCCACAGTGTATATTATTTTGATTACGCTGTTGGTAAAAGTAAAGTTCCTTGACACGAACTACTCATTTCATTATTTTGTTGCTAGGCGGTCATTTTATTGACCGAACGGTATTATCTTTTTACTTTCAAGCGCATATCAAATACACGTGTTTGTGTGTTTTTGTGTGTATCCATCACCATCATCATCATCATGTGCCATACCGGTTGGCGTAGGCGATCATGTCCTTCCACAATCTTCTATCTACAGTGCATCGTATCAGTTCTGTTGTTGACTGCTTTCCATGCCATGGCATCAAGCTATCCAGTATTTTCTCTCTTTGTCGTCCGCGATCTCTCTCTCCTTTTATTTTGCCAGTTGTAACCAAGTATTCCAACTTTCCTCTTCTCATGATGTGCCAGAAAAACGTTGATTGTTTCTTTGTGTGTATCCACGTGCACTTAAAAGAATTTTTGTTTAAATAGCCTTCAAAGTTAGCACCGTCGTATGAATACATGTTTTGCGGTTGTTGTAATTTTTCTTCTTCAGTATCATAGATCTGGCTGTATGATCAGTAAATATATTCGAATATTGATGGGTATTGGTAGAATGCAATGAAAACGAAACCGTAGATAAGGTATCGCGACCTAATGAATAAAATAAAAAAAAGTCTACTTTTCACTCTGTCAATTACGAAAATGATTCATGTTTTACGTGCAGCAATGCCAGGTCGTTACCTGGACGGCTCCCAGGTGTGCCCAATTAAACAGCTATCTTTTGTGTTTATTTGTTTGGCCGAATAGCTCATTAAATACTTGTCTTAAACGGCCGCTTCACAACTTTTCCTAATCTACCATCACGGTAAATATCTTTAAGAGCAATATATTTTCTATTAAGAACTCGCTAGTCTCATTGCTTATACAACAAGCCCACCGTAGTGGATCTATGTATCATGCGTAGCCCACTTTAACGACCACGTACCAGCAAATGTTAGATAAACGTATCCAAGGATAAATAAACACCAGGACGACATGGGGGAACAATCTTTGGAACAGAGAATAAAAACATTGTCACATAAACAATGTGTAAAACATATTCGAGGCCAAGATAATAGAATGAGCAGATAATTTAACAACAGCAGCAGCAGCAGCAGCAGCAGCAGTAGTAGTAGTAGTAGTAAAGAGCCGAGATAAAAGACGCGGTTATCATTAGCTATATTCCAAAACACTAATCTACTGTGAATTGTTAGCAACTTTATAGAAATGAAGTCTGTGAGAAAAATATAACATTTGCTGAACGCAACACGGGTGGTCAAAATTAAAATATTGGTAAGTGTGTAGATAGTGTTGAAGATACCGACCTTCATTAATGGATGCTTACGCAGAATAAAAGAATGGAAATGGCAGGACAAAATCACTAACACAGAATTATGGAAATGTACCAGTCAAATACCAGTGGATAATGAGGTATAGCGTAGACGATGGCGCTAAATAGGACACACACTGCGGAAACCAAATGAGAGTATTACACAACATGCCCTTTTTGGAATCCCCAGTGAAAAAAACAAAGAGGAAACCAAGGTATTCTTGGAGAAAGCAGATGGAAGCAGAGATGAAGATGATAGGGAAGACATGGAATGATCTTAAAAGATTGGCAAGAAATAGAACGGCTCGGAAAGTTTTTGTTGAAGACCTATACTCCACAGGGAGCTGAAATGAAGAAGAAGAATAAATGTAGATAGTATAATGTTTTGAAGAATAATAAAGCTGGTTGAATGTGTAAAGTTGGTGGACGTTGTAAGGTTGGTAGTGTGTGTATTGACAAATGTTTTTGCTTCGTTTACTGCCAATTTCCATCACTATGACCTTCATACTAATTCTAGCCCCTGGGTACCCACTCTGCGGTAACCACATAAATAAATAAACAATTAAAAGATGGGGTTGCTTTAACTGTCGCAGTCTATATTTTATTTTTGATTGTAGCATCAAGTTACATTATATAATCTGAAGGATCACGGTGCCATTTTTTTCTTTACCTGATCCTTACACGTCACACGCATGTGCTGATCTTGGTAGAATCTGCTAGAAGTAAAGCACACTGCAGGGTACCCAGGCTGTGTGAAATGTGTAAGTCATATATTTATGCTGATACAGATTCTTAGGTTGACACAATGAGCAGCACGGATACTAGATAGCGTGTAGGCATTTCGTATTTAGTTATGTAATTGGTACAGAACGCTGCAAAGCACATGAGCTGAAAGCTTGAAGCGAATCATAGCTAACTGTTGGCGACCGTGTTATAGTGTGACTCAGTCATGGGCGATAATGGAAGAATAGAAGAATATGACGATAGACAGAAGAATAAAAGAATGAGGCGATGACGATGTGAAGTAGGATAGTTTTAGGCGGCGTAGAAAAGACACTCTTCAGAGGATTAGGAAGGAGACGTTAAGTCTACCCAACTCAGTCGCTGAGTCGTAATCAACTTGAAGATTACCAGTGAAATGCGTACAGGTGGTCAGCCTAAAGCCAGACAGATGTTTGCTCTGGTCGACAAAGTTGCGTAACGCAACGACACGGCCGCTGGTTCCTAGGAAACTCTTATATCGGCAGACGCCTTGAAGTCCATGAAGACCTGAGATGAAAGCGGACAACAAACTGCCCCGCGTAATCAAAAGACCAGGTTATCTTTACGTTCAACAGTGATTACTCTTTGAGTCTCTGAATTGGAAATCGCCTGGAGTTTTAGTTGTTAGGGGACGGACTTAGGAAGATGGACAGGTTCGACAGGACTCCTAAAGTAATAAGACTTTAGAGATAATTAAAAAGGCGGAGCTAGAGAGATAGTGACGGTCAAGAGACGTAGGTTAGGCCGTATCAGTGGTCGGGGGGGGGGGGTGTGGTCACCTGGGACTTAAACCCCGAGACCCTGGGAACTGGGAGATTAGGAGAGGAGAGGCCCAGAATGCTTTTGGGGCGAGGAGCAGTAGCTAGAGAGACATTTTAGCTACACTCGGGCAGACTCAGCTACACTCAGCCAGACTCGATACAATTCGGCCACACTCGGCCAGACTGAGCACATTCAGATACTAGTTCCTCAGCACTATCAGAAAGAGACATGCAGATGTACTTAAGAATACTATACGGAGTATACGGTCAACAAGATAGATAGATAACCACAGATAGAACTTTATGAATACGAAACGGACACACACAAACGTTATTTGACAATTCATCATCGCGATAGGCTATGTCAAGTACACCAATAAAGACCTTGTTTATACTTGTACTAAAAAAGATTGATGAGTTATATATGTGTGTCCAAAGAAAGAACAAGTAGTAAGGTCAGAAAGAATCAGATAGAGACCCTGCAATATTACATTACTTTCTGTTGCCGTGACGCAGGATTTTATTCTTTTAAAGAAGGACCTGGAAGAAAAAAAAAAAGTAAGAATTTTCTCTTAACCAACTCTGACGTCCATCTACGCACTTCCAGCGTAAACCTACGCACTTCCAGCGTAAACCTACATACTTACAGCAACGAGTGCCACCGAGCAGCCAAGAAATTATAAGAAAAACACTATATTTACTATACAGAACACATCATTGTGAAAAAAAAAACACTAGAGAAGCTGTCAGTTCGTGACTTTTTTACTATTCCGGAGGTGAAAGATTACTTGTGTTTGAAATAAATGTGAAATGCATCGGACAGCAAAGAGAACCTTATGCCTTATGTGAAAACTGATGTCCACGTTGAGAACCTAAGAAAAAGACTAAGTAGTTAGTTAATTATTGTTTTAAATTAGTATATTATTGTGTAGTTGTTAGGATGTTATAAGGTGTGTTAGGTATTCCATGGACTTCAGAAGCATGTAAGTTGGATTTTTCTTATATATTTTAGAGATGCATATGATATGTTGAACAAGGTTAGTGTGAAGTAAATAAGTTTTTTCTTGAGTGTTAGTGGAAGATCGTAGAAATTCTTTGACCGATCTAAACGTGTGTGTGTGCGTGTGATTTGCTAGCGAACAAATTTATTAATTATTAAGAAAGGCGCAGAGGTACCCAGTCGGTAGGAAGTACAATTTTTTTCTTTACCTTAATTCTTGTTGGTATATATATGTTATAACGATTTAAGTAGAAAGAATAAGTAAGACGAGAAGTTAAGTGGTCAACAAGAATCTATAGTATTAACAACAATATGGAACCTAACGAGACGTTGGAGGCTACTAACGACATGATAAAACAGATAGGAGGGGTGTTAAATAAATTGAGCACCGCCATAACCAATCAAGGGGTATACGCGGGTATACAGAACTACAGCGGGGAACAGGCAAACTTCAAAAGATGGATAACTGAGATTGAGAAGTTTGCCTATATATCGCACATACCTCCAAATGAGATGCGAAATATAGCATTCCAGACTAGTTCTGACGGAGTCTCAGAATTTCTGAGGAGAAGGATAGAACAGGTGCCCGTCGAAGAATGGCCAATGGTCAAGAAGGAACTACAGAAGAGATTCTCAAACGACGAGATGCACCGTACATGTTCATCAAGCTGAGGAAGGTCAAACAAGAAGCACAAGAATCAGTACAAGCTTACAGCGACAGGTTGCTAAGCCTAGCAGAAAAGGCGTACATGAATCAAAACATGAACGACCCAATTGTGCAAGGACAATTGACGGCCATGTTTATAGACGGGCTAGTAGAGACGGGGTTAAAAATGCACCTTTTTAGGAAGGGCCCCGACACGCTCGATCGAGCATTAGATCTAGCCAGAGCGGAAGAAAACTTAAGAGAAAGGCTACCGACTCAAGATGAATTTCGTGGTCAACCACATCAAGGATATAGAAGCCCCCGGAGAGAACAGATAAGAGAACTAAATCATAGGACCCGAAGAATAGAACAACCGAGAGAACTGGAACATGCCCCTATGGAGGTCGACCACGGTAGACGTCGCTGGAGTGGAGTGAGAAGGGAACAGTCTAGAAGAGTCGACCTCATTGGAGAGCAACGAAGGTGTTACAATTGCAACAGGGTAGGTCACATTGCTAGGGACTGTAGAGCACGTAATAGTGTGACGTCTAAGAATTACCCAGGACGGGTAAGTAGTCAAGGGAATCGGGAAACTAAAGCATCGCTCCAGAACCCAGACCGCCAGGAGGGATGTAATGAGATATAGGTCTGGAGAACAAGAAGAACTTACAGGAGATCCTAGTTCATGTACGGTAAAGGTAGATAAGTGTAGGTTTAGGGCTTTAATTGATACGGGAGCCGAGGTGAGTGTTATAAAGGACACCGTTTACAGAACGCTGAGGAAGCAGTTTAAATTAAAGAAGTCCGACGACCGGTTAATGTCAGCTAATGGAGGGACTCTACAAGTAGTGGGAACTACCGTCTTGGATCTACGGATAGGAAATACCATATGGAGACAACAATTTAGAGTAATACGAGGATTATCCAGATCAATGATACTGGGGAGAGACTTCCTCTTCAGGAGAGGGGTGAGAATCTATTTTGATCTTAGGAAAATTAAGGTGGGGAAAGAATGGGTTACCATGGAAAATGACCTACACATTGCCAGCCTGGTGAGATCTAGAAGAACAGTGGCATTAAAGCCCAACACGGTGAACATCGTACCAGCAAAAACCACCGGGAATAGCGATTCACAATCAGTAAGAATAGTCCGGACAAAGGGACTCGGCAACTCATATATATTAGAAGAACCCGGACTGAATGTTATTGAGGGAATAGTAACCATAGCCCGAGACAATAACTTCCCCATAATGATACTCAACAGTACGGGGAAGACTGTAAAACTCAAGAAGGGATGTGTAATCGCAGCACTAGATACCGGGCACGACAGGCCAGGACAGTTAGCTATGGTAGACAGAGGTAGGTTAAGTAACGGGAACCGGAGGAACCACAATTATCGGGACAACCAGTACGAACGGAAAACTAACCGGATGGGCTCACTGCGACAGCCACACGTATCGGGGTGGTTTTACCGAGATGGCAAGGTGAATCGGCACGACGGAAGAAGAGAATGGAAAAGAGTGGAGCCCACACAGACGCGAGTGATGAAGGTCGATGATAAATTACTAACCGAAGAAAGGAAGAGGGATTTGGTGGCTCAATTAAACACAGGTGACGAACATAAAAATTGCATCGAACCATTGATACTAAAACACCATGATGTCTTTGCCTTAAATGACTTTGAACTGGGCCGAACCACGACACAGAGCTGGAGATAGACACTGGAGATGCACTACCAATTAGCTCAAGACCATATAGGACTCCATTGAAGGATCGAGAAGTAGTGGAAAAGGCCATAGAGGACATGCTCGAAGCAGGCTTAATAAGAAGGAGCAAGTCTGCCTGGTCCTCACCGATAGTACTAGTCACAAAGAAGGATGGTACACAAAGATTTTGCTGTGACTATAGAGCCCTTAACAAAATCACGAAAACCATCTCACATCCATGCCCTTAATAGATGACATCTTAGGCATGTTAAATGGGGTTAAGTATATGACTCGCCTGGATGCAAAATCCGGCTTTTGGAGCATAGGGGTCCACGAGAAGTCACGTGAACGCACAGCCTTTAGCACTCATATAGGCAGCTTTGAATGGAACGTCATGCCCTTTGGACTAAAGAACTCTCCGGCAACTTTTATGGGTCTTATGAACGAGGTGCTAGCAGGGATGCAAAAATTCGCTTTAGCTTACATAGACGACATTCTGGTCTACACCTCTGGGGATATTAAGGACCACCTGAAACACTTAGAACTAGTGTTTGAGAGACTGAGGAGACACTCAGTGAAACTAAAAATCAGTAAATGTGAGTTCGTAAGACTGAAACCAACTATTTAGGATTCGTAATCAGCAGAGATGGCATAAAACCAGACGGAGACAAAGTCAAGGTGATTAAGGGTATGGCCAGTCCCACCAAGGTCAGGGAGATCAGGAGTTTTATAGGAATGTGTGGGTACTACAGAAGGTTCATCCCCAACTTTTCCGAAATTGCAGAACCGCTAATCGCGCTGACGAGAAAATTTGCTAGGTTCAAATGGACGAAGGAATGTCAACGAGCCTTCGACTCCTTAAAGGAAGCGCTATCCACGATACCTCTTCTTTCACACCCCGATGTAGGGAAGGAAATGATACTGTATACGGACGCCTCCGACCAGGCAGTAGGCGCCTGTCTGGTGCAACTCAGCAGCGAAGGAAGTGAACTAATACCCGGAATCCGTAATGAGAAACCCATCTACTTCCTGTCTCACAAACTTAGCAAGTCACAGCGGAATTGGTCAACGGTAGAGAAGGAAGCCTTCGCCATTCACTACGCGTTGCAGAAATTGGATTTTTACCTACGCAACACTAGATTTATTATTAGAACTGACCATAAGCCACTGAGAGCCATGCTGGAAGCTCCAGTACAAAACAGGAAGATACAGACTTGGGCGTTGAATCTTCAGGGCTGTGACGCACGAGTCGAGTACATACCCGGCACAGAAAACACCTGCGCCGATCTCCTGTCTAGGATCCCATATGCGAGGAATGGGGAAGATGATAAGGACGAAGGGGAACCAGAGATCGACGACAGAAATCTGCAGGTAAATGTGATAAACACGGACAGAATTGAGGAACAAGACAGCCCAGAACAGACAGAAGTAGAGTTGGCAGAAGCGGTTGGGGATACAGACATAGTATTAGAAGAACCCATAGTTAGAGCGAAACAAGAAGAAGACCCGGAGATGAAGAAGATAATAGATGATCTATTGATCAACAAGAATTTAGATAAGTGGAAGAGGTTTCGAATCGATGAAAAGGACGGAACCCTTTGTTTTATTTCCCAAAAGGACAACGGTCCTCGATGCAAAGTATATGTGCCCCTAGAGTATCGTACGCAAGTCCTGGAAAGCTACCATGAAGGGAACGGACATGTAGGAAGGGACAAAACTCTAGACGCCATCGCCTTAAAATATTACTGGCCACGTATGTTTCATGATGTGTACGAGCACGTTTATAAATGTAGGACGTGCAAACTCAGAAATATGCAAATGATAAAATGTCCGCTCCAGACAATGGACAAGCAGTTTTTTCCTATGCAGAAAGTTAGCATAGATCTGACTGGGCCGTATCCGAGGACGGCGTCAGGAAACAAGTATATTGTACACTTCACCGACTGCTAT
The DNA here is from genome assembly GCA_032433765.1 of Megaustenia siamemsis. NCBI lineage: Eukaryota > Metazoa > Mollusca > Gastropoda > Stylommatophora > Ariophantidae > Megaustenia > Megaustenia siamemsis. The sequence goes on from JAVIAB010000125.1 coordinate 33,667,220, forward strand.
AGTCGCTGGCCGGAAAGCTTCCCAGTTGCAGATAAGAGTAGCAGTACCGTGACGGACATATTGCTCAACGAATTCCTTCCACGATACGGATGCCCGCAGATCATACTCACGGACAATGGGGGCGAGTTCACCAGCGTGCTATTTGAGCAAACGATGCGTAAGCTCAATATCCAACACATCACCACTTCTATCTACAATCCCCAAGCGAATGGCATCAACGAAAGGCAGCACAGGACATTAAACGATGTGCTGGCCAAATCAACCAGTGATGGACAAAAGGAGTGGGATGTAGTCTTAAACCATGCCCTCTCAGCGATTCGTATTAACAAAAACGAGAGCACGAAGTTATCGCCGTATTTTCTGCTGTTCGGAAGGGAGCCCATGCTACCTCTTGACAATTTGCTACGACCCAGACGGAAATACTACGGCGAGGACGTTCTAGAAACAACACTAGAGGAAATGCACTGTGCTCAAAGAATAGTGTGGGAAAACCTCAAGAAGGCGGAGGAAAGGAGAAACAAGCGAACAGGTACAGATGAGCCACCGCATTTTAAAGTGGGCGACAAGTATTCTATCGAAAACAACACCTCAGTTCCAAATTGGAACCACGATGGGAAAGCGGTACGTAGTAGTAGCGCAAAGAGGTCCAGTCACCTATCAAATTAAACATCAACTAAAGAACAAACTCCTCCGGACGCACGTACGATATTTACGGGCAGACGACCAGTTGTGGGCCGAATGTGAACGTGCAGAAAACACCTCTAGTCGACACCCGCGTGGGGTGATCTATGCGGTACCAAGAAGGGACTCTATGACCTATTCGGAAAGCGAGAGTGAACCGGACATCGACAATGACCTCGTTGCGATCCGAGAGAAGGAAACTTTAGCACCAGAAAGAATGAGCCCTGCAGACTCTAGTGCGCCGGAATCCACACCCGATGGCGAGTCAGAACACGAGGCCCCATTCCAAAATACGCGCCAGGCTCGGAGAAGGAGGCTAGAAAGACAAGAGAAAAGAGCCAAGCGACGGTTGAAAAGGCTGAGATCACACTCCTCCGGAGATAGCGATATACCTATACCTGAACTAAGGCGACGGTTAGACGATAGGCAACACAGAATAGAACAGGAGGAAGGCAGAATCGACGACACACAATACGAAGAATTAAATTACTCAGCAGGTTATGAGACTGTGGAAGAAACACCGGACCGAACTGCAAAACGACAGTTTGAATTGTCTTCTGACGACGCACCAACAGAAAAGAAACGGGAGGTAATGAGCAGGTCCGAGGACTAAATTGGTAAGACAATATACATAGATTCATAGGTTCATCTGACTGATAATGTTACTTATTGATAGGAAGGGTGTACAAGTGGAGAGTATAGTTAACTATCCACATAATCATTATGTCCGGCAAGGGACTTAGAAACACTTGAATAATAGAGTGTTACTGCACAGGCATAATTTAATCAGGGAATTGTTTGTATGAACCTGGAGATCTATGACCATACGATATGAAGTTTGAGGGAAGTAAAGTAAGCCCGTCAGTAAAGAGAATGAGAAGAGATGTAAATTAGTCGTAGAATCAGCCCCAGAAGGTGACAAGATGTAATAATTGAGTTTTCTTGCTATTTCATATTTTGGATGTTGTAACTAATAAGGTGTAAGAGTCTACTAACTTTGAGACGAATTTTATATGTATAATGTCAGTGTGCACTGAATGATGAGTAGGAGTCTGTAAATGTACTGTTGCCTTAATGAGGAGACAGAACTATATGTATGAAGATGTTAGTGAGTCACCTGAAGTAAACAAACAAAATGGTTGTAACCATGTTTACATTCGGTTAAAAAAAGTTTGAGTCAAGTTAAGAGAACTCAGAATTTACAGAAAATAGAGTATGCATGGAGAGAAAAACATAGGGAACTAAGAAGAGTGAGTCAGTGACCCGAGTTGGAGAGACTCTATGAGTTCTATAGGAATTCCAAGTGTGGAACAGCACTGTGAGGTGTGCAGATGTGTGGATGAAGTGTGTTGTGGATATTTTAATGGAAGCCTAGACAGACTAGATTCTGTATCAAGTTTAAGTCATAATTTTGATTGCTATGTGTCTGTGATTACTTCTATGCTTCAATGTTCGGTCTGTCCAAGACTGTTGTGTGTATAATTTGAGGAGAAACATGTGAGATGCACATTTTTTAAAAAAGACAATTTTATGAAAATGTAATTATATGTAGACGGAGAGAATTGCCTAAAATTTAGGAATATGTGGTGAGAGAGAACACATAAGAAGACTTTCGACCCGACATGAGTTGACCAGTAAATTAAGCCTGTGGCTAAGAGATTCTGTAAGAAAGCGTATTGCTATGCAGACAACTTTATTAGCAGTGCCAGAAGAGCACGTGTTCAGGAGAATAAGAGAACAGAGTAGACGGGTCTTGTTTCTTTTTCAGAACTGGCACAGATATGATGCCGAAGAAAGACTAAACACGTCTTATTAGGCAATTAAGAGAGTACAGTGCGAAGGCCGATCGAGCCTTAAATATTTCAGAATTGATGTTTCCACAAAATGTTTTGTATACATGAGACACATGTTGTGTCGCAAAGATGTTTATTGAATGTCATGATATTGTTGTAGAATTATGAATGTTGTATATGTAAACACCAATTACAGAACCTACCAGTTTAAATTAAGAGACGGAAAGAAATGTGGGTTAGACATAGACAAAACAGACGATGACCTCAATTTAGCTGGCCTACACTCAGGCTAGGTCCAGAGTGACGTCACGTTAGTCAGAGGCTTCAGAGCAAACAAAGTGGCATGGCAGAGCCATGTTGTAAGATGATTGTATACATGATGGATTTTTCTTTTGAGATTCCAGTTTATAGATGTTGAATTTGTATTTCTAATTGTTGTAATAATTGATGTACAATGAGAAAAAGGAAATTAGTTAGCCCATTAAGGAAGTAGAAAGAGAGCAGTCACACTATGTTTTTATTTTGAGTTAAATTGATCTATGAATATATCAATTCAACTGAAATGTTGACGGAGATATATGTTATAGTGTGACTCAGTCATGGGCGATAATGGAAGAATAGAAGAATATGACGATAGACAGAAGAATAAAAGAATGAGGCGATGACGATGTGAAGTAGGATAGTTTTAGGCGGCGTAGAAAAGACACTCTTCAGAGGATTAGGAAGGAGACGTTAAGTCTACCCAACTCAGTCGCTGAGTCGTAATCAACTTGAAGATTACCAGTGAAATGCGTACAGGTGGTCAGCCTAAAGCCAGACAGATGTTTGCTCTGGTCGACAAAGTTGCGTAACGCAACGACACGGCCGCTGGTTCCTAGGAAACTCTTATATCGGCAGACGCCTTGAAGTCCAGTGAAGACCTGAGATGAAAGCGGACAACAAAACTGCCCCGCGTAATCAAAAGACCAGGTTATCTTTACGTTCAACAGTGATTACTCTTTGAGTCTCTGAATTGGAAATCGCCTGGAGTTTTAGTTGTTAGGGGACGGACTTAGGAAGATGGACAGGTTCGACAGGACTCCTAAAGTAATAAGACTTTAGAGATAATAAAAAAGGCGGAGCTAGAGAGATAGTGACGGTCAGAGACGTAGGTTAGGCCGTATCAGTGGTCGGGGGGGGTGTGGTCACCTGGGACTTAACCCCGAGACCCTGGGAACTGGAGATTAGGAGAGGAGAGGCCCAGAATGCTTTTGGGGCGAGGAGCAGTAGCTAGAGAGACATTTTAGCTACACTCGGGCAGACTCAGCTACACTCAGCCAGACTCGATACAATTCGGCCACACTCGGCCAGACTGAGCACATTCAGATACTAGTTCCTCAGCACTATCAGAAAGAGACATGCAGATGTACTTAAGAATACTATACGGAGTATACGGTCAACAAGATAGATAGATAACCACAGATAGAACTTTATGAATACGAAACGGACACACACAAACGTTATTTGACAATTCATCATCGCCGATAGGCTATGTCAAGTAACACCAATAAAGACCTTGTTTATACTTGTACTAAAAAAGATTGATGAGTTATATATGTGTGTCCAAAGAAAGAACAAGTAGTAAGGTCAGAAAGAAGTTTGAAAGAAACCCTGCAACAACCGAGTCATAGAGCCAGAACTATCAATATTCTAAAGCATCCCCCATCAGTGGACCTGGAAAAAGACTAACCTGTGCGGTTTTAGGAAGAGAAACATTTTTGCAAACCCCGTACCCAGAACTTTCATGTTGAAATCGGATGTGTTTGACCGAAAGATGCACATATTGCAGCATGCTAAAAGCAACCGCCAACTCAACGACGTCCATTGAAGGATCTTTTAGGAGAGAGCAGTTAAGTGGAGTAACCGCCAGGTGCAGGCAGAAGAAAATAAATAGTTGATGTGATAACTAAAATTACAAAGTACAATCTATGTAGAGACGTATTCTGATAACGAGTGGGATGATACGGCAAAGAACAGAAGACAAGGTAAGAAACAGGTGGCGAGATGTTTTTGGGTAAAAAATAACATTGGGTGGGCAGTATCCTGTGTCAGGGTACCAGACTAATTTCTATTTGTATCGATCCACCGATAAGACAAAGATCAGACCAACGTAATATCTCATCAAAACACATCCAGGTAATGTTGTTAGCCAAATCAGATTTAAAAATGACATGATCACCGTTCGATAATTAGAGGAACAATAGAGAGGTAACAGAGCTTACGTCATTATCAGCACAGAGGACAGCATCGTCAATTTCCAATCCGAGAGACAGGCTGGGGAACATAAATCAAATAAGTCCAGATTTAAGAGTTGGGCGATCTCTAAATTAGATTAAGGGGGGTTCTTCCCTCCTGCGAGCCTCGGTCATTTAGTTGGGGACTCGTGAAACCACTGTCTGTGATGACGATAAAGGGCGTACAATGAAAGTATGTCAGATTTTAGAATGGGAGACCACTAGCAAATTTCCTACGGGACAGATGAAAAGTCAGGCTAATGAAGCGAGTTAGCGTCAGGAGAGGGCATTAGTGCATAGTTAGTCGGTGATTTCTTCTTTTCTACTTTGGCTACAAAACGACGACGTAGTCAGTGATCGGCACGTCTTGAGGTACTCAGTAGGGCAACAAGATGGCTGCTCCATTTGGCACGGTCCGAGACGATCATTCGTCGAGTGTATCAAATAGTCCGTCCCACAAATGATAACTTTTGTTGTCACTGGCCTGCCTCTCCTTCACATTCCCTCTATTAACTCATGCTTGTTTGTCCTTCACATTCCCTCTATAAATCATGATTATTTTTCCTTCACATTCCCTCTATTAACTCATGATTGTTTGTCCTTCATATTCCCTATATTAACTCATGATTGTTTATGAATCCCTTCTCAACACACGCCTTAACTGGCTCATGTAATGCTTGTCACCACTGTGTGTGTTTGATTTTACTTTTCACCTCTCAAGCAGTCTTTGATTGCTGATTTCGTTTGGCCATCCCGAGGCCGTTGGCAGAAGGTCAACAACAGAAATGATAAATAGCTGCCGAGATCGAAAGATGTGGATAGACATGATCACCTACGCCAGCAGGCCCGGTACTTGATGATGATGATCCCGAGGCTTTACCTCAAATACATTGTAAGCATTGACACCTCTGTCACTCTCCAGCATTAGCATCAATATAACATCACTGTCACTGAAAATATTCAGTTTCCATACATCCGTGGAGATTGTTTATTCAGAAAATAAATAGTTTTTATAGTAAGAAAATATAGTTGTATAGTCATTGTGCAAAAGCAGTTTTATAGTCATTTAGAAAAAAAAATAGTTTTATAGTCAGAAAAAAAGTCAGTTTTATAGTCATTTATAAAAAAATAGTTTTATAGTCAGAAAAAAATAGTTTTATAGTCAGAATAAATAGTTTTATAGTCAGAATAAATAGTTTTATAGTCAGAATAAATAGTTTTATAGTCTGAATAAATAGTTTTAAAGTTAAAATAAATAGTTTTATAGTCAGAATAAATAGTTTTATAGTCAGAATAAATAGTTTTATAGTCAGAATAAATAGTTTTATAGTCAGAATAAATAGTTTTAAAGTCAGAATAAATAGTTTTATAGTCAGAATAAATAGTTTTATAGTCAGAATAAATAGTTTTATAGTCAGAATAAATAGTTTTATGGCCAGAAGAAATAGTTTTAATGTTAAAATAAATAGTTTTATAGACATAATAAATAGTTTTATAGTCAGAATAAATAGTTTTATAGTCAGAATAAATAGTTTTAAAGTTAAAATAAATAGTTTTATAGTTAGAATAAATAGTTTTATAGTTAGAATAAATAGTTTTATAGTCAGAATAAATAGTTTTATAGTTAGAATAAATAGTTTTATAGTTAGAATAAATAGTTTTATAGTTAGAATAAATAGTTTTATAGTTAGAATAAATAGTTTTATAGTCAGAATAAATAGTTTTATAGTTAGAATAAATAGTTTTATAGTTAGAATAAATAGTTTTATGGTCAGAATAAATAGTTTTATAGTTAGAATAAATAGTTTTATAGTCAGAATAAATAGTTTTATAGTCAGAACAAATAGTTTTATAGTTAGAATAAATAGTTTTATAGTTACAATAAATAGTTTTATAGTTAGAATAAATAGTTTTATAGTTAGAATAAATAGTTTTATAGTCAGAATAAATAGTTTTATAGTTAGAATAAATAGTTTTATAGTTAGAATAAATAGTTTTATGGTCAGAATAAATAGTTTTATAGTCAGAATAAATAGTTTTATAGTTAGAATAAATAGTTTTATAGACAGAATAAATAGTTTTATAGTTAGAATAAATAGTTTTATAGACAGAATAAATAGTTTTCTGAACCAAGAATTGAACCCATATCCATTGAGAGGATATATCGTCTTCAGACTGCAATATACTTCTAGAGAATGTGACTAGACATGACGTTCTACAATAGTAGTAAAAGTAGTAACCTCATCGCGCCAATTGGCGTATAGGGTAATAAGGTGTTAGTGACCCTATTTTTTACAGACCTTCAGCACATGATTTTGGGGTAATGTGGTCGGTATTACGCCCGTGCTGCTTTACTTTCCCAGAAAAAAATCATGTACCCATTTAAGGCTGGGTGAACCCGGAAGCCGTCGGTTGGGATCGAACCCTATCTCTCACGTTCTACAATACTTAGAACAAATTATAGGTTGCTATAGTTCAAACATTTTAATGAGAAAGGCTATAGCAAACATACTAACAAAGAGCATCGTCAGCCTGACCTAAGAGTCCAATATTGAAGAATGAAAGCATATCATGAGCTGGCTTGAACAAGCTGGTACTGTTGTAAGGGCTAGCAAGTGAGGGGCTTGTTACTTCACGACAATATATAAGTTAAAGTTACGGCACAAAACACGATTATAAGAGATTAACTAGAAACATTTCAGAATAATGAAATGCAAATGATAGTGTAAAGATGTTACTTATCAAGTGAACAAACGTGCATTATAAACATAACAAAGAATGAAAACATGTAACAAAGAGAAGGAGGTTAGCCTGTTTTCACCGCGTATTGGTGGAGTAGGATCTTGACCATGGGTAGATGCATCAAGATGCAAAGAAATGCAAAGCTGCTGTAAAACTGATGATAAGGATCTTGATAAACTGTTGGTCAGAAGCACGTTTCATAAATGCTATTAGTTAGGATTAGTTTAGTTGTCATTGCATATTGGGCAAGTCGATAAGTGCTGAGATCTCCTGCTAAGTATATCCTAGGCGTGCAGCCAATAAAGTGGTCACCTCTTATCGAGTCTATCGTAAGAAATACGTGGTTGGTGATAATTTCCTAGTTGTTTGTCCTTCAATAACGACGGGGACCAGACTGTCATTGTTGTCGTGTTAAAGTGGAGTTGATGGAACATCGATTTGGGCATGAATAGCGAAGGGGAGTTGCGCAGTGTCCTTCACTCTCTTGTTCAACTTTCCCTTGATTCCACTATAAGTGGCAGAACGACTGGAGACTGAAAAATGCCGTAAATGCTGGGTGCTATCAATCAGTGAGGAAAATGTACAAATAACTAAAAATTAAATAAAATACTAAACATTAACTTTGTCTCTCCTATTACTTACTATTTTTTCATGACTAATATATATATATATATATATATATATATATATATATATATATATATATATATATATATATATATATATATATATATATGCATATATAGTTTTAGAATACTATTCATTATATTATTTTTATTATAATTATTACTATTATGCACACACACACATATATACACGCATACCCATATTATAGCAGACTATAATTTGTTCTACATATTGTAGAACGTCATATCCTGATCACACTCTGTAGAAGCATAATGCGGTTTTTAGACGATATATCGCCTCTCAACGGATATGGATTCAATTCTTGGTTAAGAAAACCTCTAAGTTTTATTGTGTGGGTTTTTTTTTTTATTGTTTCGTGTTTGCTGTGCTTTTTCTGATGCCCTGCCTTCTACCTAGGGAATTTTCGTAACACCTACACCATGAGTAGCTGGATATATTTCCAAATGTTAATTCACATCGTCTAATTATTAATGTATATATATAAGTAATAATAATAATATAATCGTAACACTTTTCAACTAAAAGAAGATGAAAAAAGATACGATACCAGACAGGAAACAAAACTGGTATAAACAAGAGAACACTTAAAATAAACGAAAGGATATAACTCTATAAATGAGATTGCAACTAGCGGACCATAAATGCACATTCATCTTTCAACTAGCGGACCATAAATGTACATTCATCTAGCAAGCAACGACAGACCTAGACATATTTCAATCTATACACTTATAGATAACATAACTTGCACAAATTTCCTATTGCAATATATAGACTAACGATATATCGTAATGCTTGTGCTGGCTATAAACAGTGATATTTCTCCATCCATAATATAGTACATGACTGTAACATAGAAAACTTCTACACTAATAATGTAAGGTTTTACTCTTGACGATACGACAGTTGGGAGAGAACTTGCAGCTATAAGCGACCAGAAGGAACTAGAAGACATTATACAACAGCTCGACGAGAGTGTAATTATTGGACATAGAACAGCAACACTTATATGGGATGTTCATTCGTTTTATTTCCCAAAACATTCATTTCAGCAGAGGCGTTACAATTTGAAACGATTGAGTATGGCTCCCAGATGTTCATAACTTGTCTTGTTTATTGTGCCCCTTATTCGTCATCATCAAGTACCGTGCCTACTGGCGTAGGTGATCATGTCTCTCTACAACTTTCGATCTCGACAGTTCTTTATCATTTCTGTTGTTGACCTTCTGCCAAGCCATTCTCTTAAGCTGTCTGGTATTTTCTCTCTTTGCTTCCCTCTATCTCTTCGTCCCTCAAATTTCCCAGTTGTTACAATATATTCAAGTTGTTCTCTTCTCATTCCACGGCCAAAAATGATGATTGTTTCTTCCTAATATCATCAATCATGAATCGCCCCGTTAATTATTAAAGGTTAAAAAAGAAATGAGGAAAAACACATCTTTACTAGAATAAAGAGAGATTATTTATAAGAAATATGTACCCATATATATATATATATATATATATATATATATATATATATATACTATCAGCGGTTGACAGATATACTATAAACGGTTGTCAGATATAATATCAGTGGTCGTCAGATATAACATAAACGGGTGTCAGATATAACATAAACGGTTGTCAGATATAATATCAACGGTTGAGAGATGTACCGTCAGCAGATATCAGATATAATATCAACTGTTGAGAGATGTACCATCAGCGGTTGTCAGATATAATATCAACTGTTGAGAGATGTACCATCAGCAGATGTCAGATATAATATCAACTGTTGAGAGATGTACCATCAGCGGTTGTCAGATATAATATCAACTGTTGAGAGATGTACCATCAGCAGATGTCAGATATAATATCAACTGTTGAGAGATGTACCATCAGCGGTTGTCAGATATAATATCAACTGTTGAGAGATGTACCATCAGCAGATGTCAGATATAATATCAGCTGTTGAGAGATACCATCAGCGGTTGTCAGATATAATATCAACTGTTGAGAGATGTACCATCAGCAGATGTCAGATATAATATCAACTGTTGAGAGATGTACCATCAGCGGTTGTCAGATATAATATCAACTGTTGAGAGATGTACCGTCAGCAGATATCAGATACAATATCAGCTGTTGAGAGATGTACCGTCAGCAGATGTCAGATATAATATCAACTGTTGAGAGATGTACCGTCAGCAGATGTCAGATATAATATCAACTGTTGAGAGATGTACCATCAGCAGATGTCAGATATAATATCAACTCTTGAGAGATGTACCATCAGCAGATGTCAGATATAATATCAACTGTTGAGAGATGTACTATCAGCAGATGTCAGATATAACATCAACGGTTGCTAGGCATAACATCAACAGTTGTCACTTGTGAATTCTGTTCGTGGATCGCCAGGACTTCAGGATCACCCGGCATGTGAAAATGTGTTTTGCCTTGGCTCCATGATTACTTCCCTTGTCGTCCGCTCCTAACATCTCATTAAGTGGTTGTAGATGCTTTGTTTTCCGGTATGCAGTATATATACTATTCGACCCCACACATTTGATTACAGCAATGCATTTTAGGTTACCGTTTTGCCTTCCCTCTTCGATGCCCCCTACTTGGCCCGACTGGTGCTGTTTCCACCACGTGTTGGTGAAGTTAGATCTTGATCAACTGTTGGACAGAAGTACATTTCAGAAACGTTATTAGTTAGGTTTAGTTTAGTTGTCATTGCACATTGGACATGTCGGTCAAAGCCACTAATGCCACTAGTATTAAATATAAAAAATAATAATAATACTTGTAGATGTTTTTATCAACGTTAAATATTGTTTTCATCTCTCACTCACTCCCCTCTCTACCTCTCTCTCTCTCTCTCTCTCTCTCTCTCTCAGACACACACATTATTATATATACGTACGACCCAGTTATTCATATGTTCTCTGCGATTATCTTTCTTGAAAGAAAAACAAAACAAAAACTCATGTAACTTGAGAGATATAGCGATTCTAAGAAGTATCTTCAGGTTGGTGGTCCCTGCCAACTTTCACTGAAATATTTATTGCTCGTGGCCTCGATTAGTGCCAAGCAATTTCGCACGTGCTTGTCTTCCTGAATAAGGGATGTGGTTGGCCCGACTCAAATATGAAAACTATCAGAGATGACACCTAGAGATATTCTAGTCTCATATCAATGTATCTGGTTTCACTTTCCATCAAAGACAGACATAATCTATATACTACCATTCCTCAGGGGAAAGTTACAATAGACAACGTTTTCAAAATATTTTGACATTTGCGTAGGATCAGGTTTGGGGAGAATTAGACTTCTACTCTTGTTAACTGGTGACTCTAAAAGAGTGTTACTCTGGTTACATTTCTGTCAATGAATTTCGATGTTTGGTCATCATTTGTTGCTGGTACATCAAGTAAAGAGTGACACTGCCCACTTTACATCCGGTGAAATTGTCAGAGAAAGGTGATCTCCATATCTACAATTTGGTCGTTGCTGGTGGACAGCGAACTTGTGGATTTAATAAATAGAGCAAAGAGAACGATGATGATTGGACACAGAGAGAATGTGACACACATTCAATGAAATGGTAAGAGTACTAATACACAGTATGTGGGCATAATGATAGCAAAAGACACAGATAAGGCTAGATGGACAATCACAGAGAGAAAATATATGTAGCATACGGACACACATAAATTTTAAGTAGATAACCACATTTTGTAGATGAGACACACTAACACAGATGGAATTTAGACTAAATGGATATAGAGAAGATAGGAAACAAACAAAAATAACAGGTGAAGTCATGAACGTAAAGAATACAAGTAAAATTAAAGAGCTGGGCTGGTGGCGTTGCATGCCAGTATAATTACTGAGATAGGTGAGTAAGGTTGAATGCCAGAATAATGAATGAGATGAGTAAGGTTGAATGCCAGTATAGTGAATGATATGTGTGGGTAAGGTTTAATGCCAGTATAATGAATGAGATGAGTGGGTACGGTTGAACGCCAGTATAATGAATGATATGAGTGGGTAAGGTTGAATGCCAGTATAGTGAAAGCGATAAGTGAGTAAGGTTGAATGCCAGTATAGTGAATGATATGAGTGGGTACGGTTGAACGCCAGAACAATGAATGAGATGAGTGGGTAAGGTTGAATGCCAGTATAATGAATGAGATGAGTTGCTAATGTTGAATGCCAGTATAACGAATGAGATGGGTGGGTAAGGTTGAATGCCAGTATAATAAATGAGATGAGTGGGTAAGGTTGAAAGCCAGTATAACGAATGAGATGAGTGGGTAAGGTTGAATGCCATTATAATGAATGAGATGAGTGGGTAAGGTTGAATGTCAGTAAAATGGATGAGATGAGTGGGTAAGGTTGAATGCCAGTATAATGAATGAGATGAGTGAGTAAGGTTGAATGCCAGTATGATGAATGAGATGAGTGGGTAAGGTTGAATGCCAGTATAATGAATGAGATGAGTGAGTAAGGTTGAATGCCAGTATAATGAATGAGATGAGTGAGTAAGGTTGAATGCCAGTATAATGAATGAGATGAGTGGGTAAGTTGAATGCCAGTAAAATGAATGAGATGAGTGGGTAAGGTTGAATGCCAGTATAATGAATGAGATGAGTGGGTAAGGTTGAATGCCAGTAAAATGAATGAGATGAGTGGGTAAGGTTGAATGCCAGTATAATGAATGAGATGAGTGAGTAAGGTTGAATGCCAGTATAATGAATGAGCTGAGTGAGTAAGGTTGAATGCCAGTATAATGAACGAGATGAGTGGATAAGGTTGAATGCCAGTATAATGAATGAGATGAGTGAGTAAGGTTGAATGCCAGTATAATGAGTGAGATGAGTGGGTAAGGTTGAATGCCAGTATAACGAATGAGATGAGTGAGTAAGGTTGAATGCCAGTATAATCAAATAATTAAATGGATGAAGTTATGGGCAAGAGAGCCAGTCTGAGGTTAAACAGTTATAAGTATTTATATATTAGTACGAGAAATGAATCCTGCTTTAACTGGATGCTTAATAGCAACAAAAGAGGTGATGAGCTTAAGTTGTGGAGTCGAGTCTGAACTGTGCGAAAGTAGAAAAATCCAGGAAGACGAAAACAGGGTTTTGTTTGTCCTCTTTTTGTTTGCTCGCTCGATGGTTGCTCCTTTTCATCGCTTGCCCTTAAAAAGGGCGTCATTAGTCGTAGGTATTGTACAGCAAGCTGTGATAATTGTGTCTTTAAATTCAAAACATCCGACTTTAGGATCATATTTTTGGGGAACCGGTTTATCCTTACTCTTTCGGCTCTATTTAGTTTCCAGATTTACCACGGAGAGATAGTGTGATCTTTACCAGTTTTGGTTCACTGATCCAGACGAAAAGGCAGCTACGATTTGTCTTTCAAACAATGTTTAATAAGTAAGCAATAGGGGGACTATTTGAATAAATAACCTTGTTCATATTTTGATCGAGACTATGCACCAATGAGCCTGTCAGTAGATCAATTATGTTTACGAATATCAAAAAAATATTATGTCCGATTCCCAGCTGTAAGTGTTATCTCTACCTCCCCCCCCCCCTCAAAATAAAAAAAATAATAAAAAAGGAATTTTAAGTTATGGGCAGTCTTGTTATAATTTGAGGTTGTTACTTCATATCAAGTACATAATAGTCTGGTTACACCTTAAGGTTGTTACTTCATATTAAGTACATAATAGTCTGGTTACACCTTAAGGTTGTTACTTCATATCAAGTACATAATAGTCTGGTTACAACTTAAGGTTGTTACTTCATATCAAGTACATAATAGTCTGGTTACACCTTAAGGTTGTTACTTCATATCAAATACATAATAGTCTGGTTACACCTTAAGGTTGTTACTTCATATCATGTACATACTAGTCTGATTACACCTTAAGGTTGTTACTTCATATCAAGTACATAATAGTCTGGTTACACCTTAAGGTTGTTACTTCATATCAAGTACATAATAGTCTGGTTACAACTTAAGGTTGTTACTTCATATCAAGTACATAATAGTCTGGTTACATCTGAAGGTTGTTACTTTATATCAAGTACATCATGTTCATGTTAAACTTTAAGGCTGTTTCTTCATATCAAGCACATCATACATCAACTGTTCTCTGCTGCGTCGAAGAGTGGTTATTTGTAAGTGATACAAGCACGAATTTGAGTGATTGCATCTGGAAACGTGTGCTCTGATAAGCAACGGGCATATCTGTTATTATTTCGTGATAACTGCTATACCGAGCTCAGAGAGAGAGAGAGAGAGAGAGAGAGAGAGAGAGAGAGAGAAAAGGGGAGAAATGGTTGTGAATTAAAGTATGAAAGAAACAGAACGACTGATTGTAAGGATTGGGTATTCGATTCCTCGAAACTTGCAAATCTTGAAAAAAGATTCAAGATGCGAAAACCCAAATCTCCGTGCAATTTTTGTCTTTCTAGAGTTTCGAATCCTAACATTAAAAAAGAAATACTGTTACAACTTTGGGAAGATTAGCTTTAACTTCATTGACTGAAGCATTAACTGAAGCGTTCACGCACGCACGCACGCGCACGCGCACACACATACACACAGACACAACGACGATTGTTGCAACTTTGGTGGTACCAAATTAGGTGGCCCTGTTTGTTACACTGATTTCAATCCGCCATCAAATATAACCTTCCAGAACTTTCTAGCAGTCAGACTGTCGTGCACTGCAGGAATAACTTCAGGGGAAGAGCTATGTTTACACGAAAAAAAAAATCATAAATAATCAACAACAGAAAAAAAAAACAGAGAACAATAAACAGTCCGAAGCAGATCGAACCCGTACTCCTCGGCACAGCGCATTGCCACGAGACCCAAAACATTGCCAGAAATGAGCGAGTTCCTACAACAGCTGACGTACTAGTCCTGGACACAGCTTGGTCAAGTATGGGTTGAAGTCAACTCGGTATTCACCTAAAGTGACGTCATGAATGACGATGCGCTGAGAGGAGATATATCTGGGTTTTTTTTTTCAAATCACGTCATCCTTGGAGATCAAAGGTCACAGAGGCGATATCAGGCCAGAAAAAAACGACATTCCATCCAGGAAATAAGGAACAACATATGTACGCTGTAAGAAAAAAAGTACTAGTCCAGCAATGGAATACAGCACACTGTGGCACCACCAAGAAAGCAGAACAATTCGAAAAAGGAGGAGATAATCTTCACCAGTTCAACCAACTCAAGAATCTCAAGGAAGTAAAGACAATCCTTCAACATGCTATGAAATCAGAATGGAGATAGAAAAAATATGAGCCAGAACTACACAGGTTAAACAAGCTCAGTAGACATGAGCAAACCAAGATCTTCAAACTCAGCAGAAATGAGCAAACCAAAATCTTCAAACTCAGCAGAAATGAGCAACCCAAGATTCTAAAACTCAGCAGAAATGAGCAAACAAAGATCTTTAAACTTAGAACAAGCCACTGTGACTTCAAGCACACATAGACAAGATAGGATTCAGTGTCAGCGTAGTCTCAAGACTTTGAGCAAACCAAGATGATCTTCAAACTCAGCAGAAATGAGCAAACCAAAATCTTCAAACTCAGCAGAAATTAGCAACCCAAGATCCTCAAACTCAGCAGAAATGAGCAAACCAAAATCTTCAAACTCAGCAGAAATGAGCAACCCAAGATCCTCAACTCAGCAGAAATGAGCAAACCACGATCTTCAAACTCAGAAAAAAACCACTGTGATATTTCGAGCACATCTAAACAAGATAGGATTCAATGACAGCGTAGTCTTAGACACGAGCAGAAACTCTGTTTTTCTACAACACGAGGCCAGTTCATAAAGGTAAGGTCCTCTTTCTCACTTCTGTTCTCTCCGGTCTATTCAGGATCAACAAACTCAGATAAAATGTAACTCAAATCTTGTTCAGTCTTGCGCACACTAACCCAGTTCATTGAATATATTTTCCGCAACAATTAATTCTTTTATGATTCCTGTCATTGATTTCTTGCTGACCCTTTCACTCACTTCCCATATGTAGTAGTTGTTATTTAATGCGAGTTGTTACTTGTTCAACTTTCTCTAGCGGAGTTGAAACATAACAATGTTGACTCTTTAGTACTTTCATGATTCTATTCATGTTATTGCCACCACGTTAGTGCCGTACTGGTAAGCAAGAGTACATACTCGTGTTCACAACGACATAACTTGTCTTTGATTCAAAATCAATGTAGGGAAAGCCAATTTACGTAGGTGATCATGCATATCCAAAAGCTCATTTCACTAGAGTTCACTGTTAATTGCCATCAATAGATATTCTGTTGTTTCATTGGAGTGTCGCGATGTTCGTCTCTCGGTATTCTCTGAGCCTGTTTAGAAACGTCGCATTTTGTCATAAACTACCACTAATGTTACTCGTACATATACAATGTGCTTGTGGACGTCCTTTTATTTGACGCATTAAATTTGTTCATTGACTAACTCAAAAGGTAAGATATTGGCAGTAGCACCAATGAGCTTACTAGACAGACAACGTATAGACAAACAAGTTCTCAAAAAAGTACAACAAGAGATTTGCAAACATCCATTACAAATGTACAACAACGATAGGAAATGGACAAACAGCTCCTCAAAATATATAACAATAATTTTTTTTTACAATGAATAAACAACCACTTAAGATATTTCATACCGAAAGAATCGGAATATATTTAAAGATTCAACTTTCAATTATGAGATTTAACTGGTAAATAATAAAAAAATAATAATAGCACAATTCGAGTTGCTTGTGTGTCATGATGTGCGTATAACTCACTTTGCCCTTTATTTTCATAAATCACTAGGACGGAAATCATTCCCTCTTCATATTTCCTTTCTCCTTCTAAACACAAACCAGTTGTCGATGACAATAATTAAATATCTGCAAGAGAAATCTGTGCCTACAGCCGCTCTGGCTGATAAAACATTCGTCCACACATATGGACAGATAAATGAACCGGGGGAGTAAAATACATGAAAATACGGCAAGAGGCAAGAGAGAAGGAGATACAGAAACAACGAAGGTGAAAAGCACAGATACAGAGAAAACAAGGTTGAAAGAAAACTGACAGCGAGAGAGAGAGAGAGAGAGAGAGAGAGAGAGAGAGAGAGAGAGAGAGAGATAATGACATATAAAAGGAGAGAAAGATACAAAGACAGATGTAGCGCAAGAGGCAGACAAGAACGCAAAGCCCACAGACGACAGAGGTTAACCTGAGACAAGTGTTCAGGCTTTACGAGTTCATTAACACCAGGACATTTCTCTGAATGTTGAAATAAGCTGGCGCTATCAACAACGCCAATCTCATGTGATAGCATCCGGATCTTTCTAATCCTCTTCATTTGCGCTTCCGTTGAGGCAATAGTCTTCTGGACACAGCCCTTGATCTTCAGGTAATTAGCGGCTGACCAGGGAACCGACGACTGTCACATGACAGGACACTGGCCAATGTCAACTCACCATTTAGGCTTTAGTCACTGGTATCTTGCTACAAGCCTGGCGTCGAGACATTGGCTAGAATGACAACTCATCCGCCGATTCTTACATAAAGAGCAAGATGAATGCAAGTGAGGTCAGATGGCGAGAGCCATAAAAAGCTTCAAGAGGATATAACTGTCGATGTAAAAGGAAAGAGAGGATTAAAGGAATTAAATAAGAAAATGTCAAGGGACTAGACCGAGTGTGGAAGAATTGAAGGCTCAATTAACCCCTTTATTTCGCAATGCTTTTCTTGCCTTTTGCAGCAACTATTTTGGTACTGATAGCCGAGCAGCTCGGCAATCAGCAATTATTTTGTTTCTGATGAATCAGCAATAACCGATTACACTTAGTTTGATAATGAATAAAGTAGCTGTTATATTACTAATGGATCAGCAATTAATTTGGTAAAAATCAATAGATCATCAAATCAGGACAGATACATCATCAGTAATTTAGGAACTGAAATGTAAGTAGCTATTTAGGGACAGATAAATCAGCAAATATTTTTTGTATGGATAAAAATCACACAGTAATTATTTGCAGGCTGCTAAATCATCAATAGTTTGTGAACCGGCAGCGATAACCGAAGCACTGACAAATTGGAATTGTGACGGAAATAGCAATTAACGAAAGGAAGATTTATCAGATCACGTATAGAACGCTCTTTGTACCATTCCCACCCTCACCACCGACCACCTCCAATCAGGGGAAACGTGGTATATCACTTGAAAAAGAAAAAAAAAATTGCGGGCCATATCTTCTTCTTCTTCCTTTCTATTCCATGCAGAGCATAGGTCTCCAAGAAACATTTCTCAGCCGTTTTGATTCTTGTCATTCTCTCAAGATCATTCCGTGTCTTTCTAATCCACTTCATTTCTGCTTCCATATGTCTTTCCCATCCACTTTATTTCTGCTTCCACATGTCTTTCCCATCCACTTCATTTCTGCTTCCACATGTGTTCTCCATCCACTTCATTTCTGCTTCCACATGTGTTCTCCATCCACTTCATTTCTGCTTCCACCCGTCTTCCCCATCCATTTCATTTCTGCTTCCACATGTGTTCTCCATCCACTTCATTTCTGCTTCCACCTGTCTTCTCCATCCACTTCATTTCTGCTTCCACATGTGTTCTCCATCCACTTCATTTCTGCTTCCACCTGTCTTCTCCATCCACTTCATTTCTGCTTCCGCCTGTCTTTCCCATACACTTCATTTCTGATTCAACATGTCTTCTCCATCCACTTCATTTCTACTTCAACATGTCTTCCCCATCCACTTCATTTCTGCTTCCACATGTCTTCCCCATCCATTTCATTTCTATTTCCACATGTCTTCCCCATCCACTTCATTTCTACTTCCAAATGTCTTCCCCATATATATTTTGGCCGTCCCCTTTGTCTCTTCCCATTTGAATTAAAAAAAAAAATTGGCTTGTTTAATACTCTCAGTTGATTTCCGTAGTGTATCCAGCGCCATATCTTTGTCTATCAAAGATCACTGTCCGCTGGTATTTGAGTGGTACTTTGCCTTAGTTCTAAGATTGATATTTTCTCCTGCCATTTATTTTTATGTTGCGCAAGCATCTATTTATGGAAGATTGATTCTCTGTGGCTATCATTTTTGTTGTTCTCCATGTTTCACAGCCATATAATAGGACTTACATTGGAGTTTAAATTTTAATTTTGTATTTAGCCTAATTTCTTTGTTTTACCATATGTTTCCTAGCGCAATGAAGCCATTCTTGATTATTTTTATCTTTATTTTGGTACAATTCTCTGTTCGTCCTTCTTTTGGTACCATTCTCTGTTCGTCCTTTGTCTATATTACTGCCTACATATGCATACGATTCTACGTCTTGTAGAAGAATTTCTCCTAATGTTATTTGGTTATTGCCAACTGCATTTATTTAGTTTGGTCTAATCTCAATTAAGGGAGCCGCGACAGCTCAGTGTGGCTAGTGAACTGAACTGTAAAGGACAAGATGTCGAGTTCAATTCTGATCGATCGACGGCTTCCGAGTTCACCCAGCCTTAAATGGGATCGAATTTTTTTATGGGAAAGTAAAGCGGCACGGGCGTAATACCGACCACATTATCCCCCAAAATCATGTGCCGAAGGTCTATATAAATTATGGTCACTAAAACCATATTCCCTATAAGTCACATGACGTGACGGGGCTCTATACCTACTTTTTACTTTTACTTATCTCAATTTATTTTCAATCCCAGCCGTTGTGATCTATCGTCATGATCATTTAATCATGCACGCCGGCCATATACACCGGGTACGATTGTTGAATGGGCAAGTTATGACTTTATGTCTATAAGAAGGTGAGTGATGTGATACACCAAATATATTTTATCATACTTTAATAGAAAGGTGATGGATGGGTATAAGTATCAGAAAGACATCAGAATATATGTTCTCTTCTCTTCTGTCCTTTCCTCTCTTTTCTCCCTAATTATTTCCTCTTCTCTCACCATATTTTTACCTCCCCCGATGATTACTTATTTTCATGAAAAAGATATCAAAATGAGCACAGTTGCGTTGGTCGTGCTCTAGAGGAAACAATTGCGACTCTCAGTCCAATACAGCAGCCATCAGCACATTTTAAAGAGATAGCTGGTTCGCACTTCTTCAAAACTCTATTCACTTAGCCAGACCGTTTAGTCTGATTCTAGTGTCACCTTACGGAGGTTGGAAAGGTTCTCGACCAGTTCTGGTTCACTGATCTTGGCGCTTGTAGTCAGCTATTGAGCCACTAGCTGCTTTCAGCTCTGGTCCACTGATCTTGGCGCATGTAGTCAGCTATTGAGCCACTAGCTGCTTTCAGCTCTGGTCCACTAATCTTGGCGCATGTAGTCAGCTATTGAGCCACTAGCTGAAGAAAAAAAAGTTTTCAGCTCTGGTCCACTGATCTTGGCACATGCAGTCAGCTATTGAGCCACTGACCGCTTTCAGCTCTGGTCCACTGATTTTGGTGCATGAGTCAGCTATTGAGCCACTGACCGCTTTCAGCTCTGGTCCATTGATCTTAGCGCATGTAGTCAGCTATTGAGCGACTGACCGCTTTCAGCTCTGGTCCACTGATCTTGGCGCATGTAATCAGCTATTGAGCCACTAGCTGAAGAAAAAAAAGTTTTCAGCTCTGGTCCACTGATCTTGGCACATGCAGTCAGCTATTGAGCCACTGACCGCTTTCAGCTCTGGTCCACTGATCTTAGCGCATGTAGTCAGTTATTGAGCCACTGACCGCTTTCAGCTCTGGTCCACTGATCTTAGCGCATGTAATCAGCTATTGAGCCACTGACCGCTTTCAGCTCTGGTCCACTGATCTTAGCGCATGTAATCAGCTATTGAGCCACTGACCGCTTTCAGCTCTGGTCCACTGATCTTGGCGCATGTAATCAGCTATTGAGCCACTGACCGCTTTCAGCTCTGGTCCACTAATCTTGGCGCATGTAGTCAGTTATTGAGCCACTGACTGCTTTCAGCTCATTCACGATCGTCAGTGTTTTGATCATCGCAACGCAAGCAAAAATAGGACTGAGAAGAAATAGTAACTCACACAGCCACTTCCACTTCTTTTATCCCACTGCTTGTAACACTGTCCTGCTGTTTATAACAATATTTACCCTGTTGTTTGTAACACTTATAGTTCTATATTGTTTATAATACCGTTTGTCCTACTGTTTGTAACACAGTTTGTATCATACTGTTTGTATCATACTGTTTGTAACACTGTGTATGCTGTGAGTCCTTACACATTCAAGAAATCGTCAATTTTTCTTAAATTAGATTGGGACTATTAATAAAAAAAAAATATCAACACAATTAAACAAATAAATAAACAAACTATCTTGACGTCATTTACTCTATTTTTGTTGGAGTCTGCAGACCTGGGGATTAAATGTCTGAATGCAGTCGAAAACTGGAATACAATTCAGAGTAATTAATTTCGTTTCGCTCTTTCTTTAAACTTCTTAACAAGTTTTCAAGTTCAATTGTCGTAATGTTAACATTCATTACACAAATCATAAGGACTTGGGTTTAAAATAAACAACACACAATAGAGCTACCAGATTAGTAGTTACAACACCCAGCGAACAAACATACGGACCAACCCACAGACATACCCAACCATCTTTTTCCTCTTAAAAAAAAAAAAAGAAAAAACTCACGCACCGTTTTTTTTAAGCATACAGGACCCACGTCAAACTGGTTGTCAATTGTCGAATTTAATCATTCGATCTTTCTCTATCAGTGAAGGTCAGGATAACACATTGTTCACAATTAACTCTGCTGACATCAAAACACCCCATTCAGGAATAATTTTCACCCCATTCAAAAATAATCGTATCGATAAATCTATTAGCTGGTCACTTTGTAAAATATACATAACGTACATAGATTAAACTACATTTGATACATAAAGACATAGATTATACTACGTTTGATACATAAAGTACACCGATTGTACTACATTTATCGTCCTGCCAAGCATGGCCGGATGTCGGTCTAAAGATAACCATCTGTTTTCTTTTCTTTACTGAGCCGTTTATATGCGGATTTTCTCGCCCTGAATATTCTGTTTTCAGAGATGATACAGTAAATAAGGAAAACGTCAGCTCAACAATAAACAGAACTGACATGTTTGAAAATATGATGAATTCGTGATGGGCAGAAAGCAAAACAAAGATCTTGTTTTAAAAACATTATACAGCAATGCGAGTGATACACTTGTAAATTGTCGTTAGCGTGCAACAAGTTAATGTAGCCGTAGGTCAAGTCAATTTAGTCATATATCGTTTAGCAAAACCTTAGATCAAGTCAATTTAGTCATATGTCGTTTAGCAATACCTTCTTCTTCTTCTTCTTCTTCTTCTACCTTTTTAGCTCCCAGTGGAGCATAGGTCTTCAACAAACACTTTCCAAGTCGTTCTGTTTTTTTTGCCACTCTTTTAAGATCATTCCATGTCTTCCCCATCATCTTCATCTCTGCTTCTATCTGTCTTCTCCAAGAATTCCTTGGTCTTCCTCTTTGTCTTTTCCCCTGGGGATTCCAAAAAAGGGCCTGTTGTGTAATACTCTCAGTTGGCTTCCGTAGTGTGTGTCCTATCCAGCGCCATTGTCTTCGCTGTATCTCTTTATCCACTGGTGTTTGACTGGTACATTTCCATAATTCTATGTTAGTGATTTTGTCCTGCCATTTCCATCCTTTTATCCTGCGTAAGCATCCATTTAGCAATACCATAGATCAAGTCAAATTAGTCATATGTCGTTTAGCAATACCTTAGCCTTAGATCAAGTCAATTTAGTCATATGTCGTTTAGCAATACCTTAGCCTTAGATCAAGTCAATTTAGTCATATGTCGTTTAGCAATACCTTAGATCACGTCAATTTAGTCATGTATCGTTTAACAAATATCAAAACATTTAACAAAGTAAAGCACCAAGAAATCATCAAAATTTTAGAAGGCATAAACGTAGACAGCAACGATCTAAAAATAATAAAGAACATGTATTGGCAACAAACAGCGGCCATAAGAACTGGAAATCAATTGGGAATGTTTCAACAAATGAAATAGAGTATTAGGCAAGGCTGTGTGCTGTCACCAGATTTATTTAATATGTATAGTGAGATTATTTTAAGATCCATAAGAGGCATGCCTGGAATCAATTTGGTAACAATCGGAGGTCATAATATAAATAATCTAAGGTATGCTGGTGATATAGTCTTAATCGCTAAGAGAGAAAACGAATTAAAAGAAATGTTAGACATTATAGTGAAAGACAGCAATACTAAATGACTTAACCCTAATAGCAAAAAGACAGAAGCAATGGTGACAACAAAGAAAAAGACAAAATAAAGACAAGTGGAACAATATTAAAACAGGTAAATGGATTTAAATATCTGGCAACATTGTTTACCTCAGATGATAGATCAGAGGTGAGATTCAGAAAGTCTCAGGCAAAAGCAGCTTTCCAAAAAAATGAGGAACATACTATGCAATCCATGTTTGACAATAGAAACAAGAAAAGGAGTTCTTAAATAGTATGTAGAGCCAGTTTTAACATAGGGATGTGAATCATGCGCAGTAGGACAACAGACAAGAAAATCAATGGAGGCTGTAGAAATGTGGTGTTGCAGAAGGATGTTGAGAATACCATGGACAGCTAAGGAGAGTAATGAAAATGTTCTGAAAGAGGCCAAAGCAAAAAGAGAGCTAATATCCAATATTAGAAAGAAGCAATCATAATTTTTTGGCCATATAATGAGAAGAGAACAGTTGGAATATACTGTAACAACTGGGAAAATTGAGGGACGAAGAGATAGAGGGAAGCAAAGAGAAAATATACCAGACAGCATAAGAGAATGGCTTGGCAGAAGGTCAACAACAGAAATGATAAATAATTGTCGAGATCGAAAGTTGTGAAGAAACATGATCACCAACGCCAGCAGGCCCGGTAATTGATGATGATGATGATGAGGTATAGACCAAGTTAATTTAGCATCGCCTCGCTTAGCAATACCGTAGATATAGATCGAGTTAATTTAGCTCGGCATTATTTAACTATACTGTATGTATAGATCAAATTAATTTAGCTTAGCATTATTTAACTATACTGTATGTATAGATCAAATTAATTTAGCTCTGCATTATTTAACTATACTGTAGGTATAGATCAAATTAATTTAGCTTAGAATTATTTAACTATACCGTAGGCACAGACACATGCTACACACTGCTCAAACAATGTAGGTTACGCTGGTTTGGCCACGTACACCGTAGGAAAGATGGCCGCATGCCAAAAGATATACTCTACTGACAACTGGTAAATGGCAATAGGACTAGGAGGCGCCCAAACTTCGATTTATACAAGTGTGTAAATGTGACATGAAGACACTGAACATAAACCTTGCAGCCGGGGAAGACATAGCTGAAGACCGCAATCTCTGGTAACGCACTCTAAAGGTCCACATCAAACAAGAAGCAGATAAATTCATACAGAAAAAGAATACACGGCGAAAGGAAAGAAAAGAAAAAAAATAACATTTCTAGAGAAGCTCAAAATTCCATAGTCAACTATGATTGACGGGGGCTACTACTACTTGGTACAGATCAAGTTAATTTAGCTTTGCATCATTTAACAATACCGTACGTATAGTCAAGTTAATTTAGCGTTTTATTATTTAACAATACCGTATGTATATATCAAATTAATTGAGTGTATTTCAAATATTTAGTATTTCAAAATAATTAGTGCATTAATTAACAATACCGCGGGTATAGATACAGTTAATCTATGCATGTATTATTTACCGATATCGCAGCGTCAGGATTTTGCATGAAAATGAATTTTTTTTTTTTTTTTGCAATTCATGAATTTGTGAGTCAGATACCCATTTTCAGATATTTATATATGTTATTTCATAAATTATTAAAATATATACGCGTAGTTAAGTCATAATGCAATACCAAAGCTATATCCAAATTATAGTGATGTTTAAAATGATGTTTACCACAACAAATCAGGTAAATGAAAGTTTCGTTCTTGACATTTTGTTTCTGAATATCACCTTGGTATTTCATTAAATTAATGATCAAGATAATGTACGTAGTTTGACAGCTCATAATAAGCTATAATCGTATCATGATGACATACTTTCACCCTTGATAATAAGTTATGTATTTAACGTGGCTATGTGGTTTGTCGCTGATAAAAAGTTGTAGGCGTTCTGGAATGATGCGTTTTCTTGGTTTTATAAGTAATTTAATTATCATGTTTGTGGAGCTGAACTTTCCTATCAATAATACAAGAAGCAGATACATTCAGAAAGCAGATATCATATCAGGTAGATGTTGTAATGTATTCTATTTGATAGAGACTACACAAGTGTCAGTGTGATTACATTTTATAGTGCCTAAGTATCACGGTAATGTATTTTTATTGTTATAAAGTCTAAACATATTATTAACGGCTAATAAACAGATGATAACTAGCATTTTCATATAAGCATTTTCGTACCAAACTTTTGTAATCAACGCCAAATATGGCCATTGAATAAAGTCCTGACACAGAACAGCCCCTGCGAAATGAGGTACTTGCGAAGTATAACAATCAATACGAAGACAGATATACTCAAAGTAAAAATCAGACAACATATTGGAATAAAACAGTTCCTGGAATGGAGATATATATATATATATATATATATATATATATATATATATATATATATATATATATATATATAAAGGAGACAAGGCCGGGTACCGCGGGTACACCTTACTCGTTCTGTGGATGGATCTGTCTGTCCAGGATTGACAAATTCAGCCACGAGAGAAGATGTTCAGTAAAGCAGCACCCATTATGAGACACTAATACTTTACCAAAATACTGACGTATCATGATTGCTAGCTACCAACCGTCTGTCAAGAAGCCAGAGGCTATATATATATATAAATGGGAGGTGTGATAGCTCAGTGGTTAGTGAACTGGACTACAACGGACAAGCGGTAGGTTTCGATCCCAACCGACGGCTTCCGGTTCACCCAGCCTTTAATGGGTACCGGATTTTTTTTCTGGGAAAGTAAAGCGGCACGGGTGTAATACCGACTACATTACCCCGAAATCAGTATTCCTGCTTTCCTGTTCTCATGATGCGCCCGAAAAATGTTGATTTGTGGGTGGAGCGCCCGTTTAGCCCCCCATCAGGGTTACGTGAAGCCATTGGGAGCAGGTGCTGGATGGTGTTGTGGGAGCAGCCGACAAGTAGTGCCGGTTATGGTCCCCACACCGCGATGGCAGGCAGAGGATCCCATGTATAGAGACAATGGCTGCAATCTCCGACTAGTACAGTCACTGTCAAGAAATAAAGGAATGGCAAACTACCTTCTTATCTTGCCTAGAATAAATATGTCAAAAAACAATTTAGTAAGATTACGACTAAAATAATAAACAATATAACACCTACATACTCTATATTATACATTCCTTCCTCCTTTCTTCTACGACGTTACAAGAAAGACAACGTCAGATGGGGACCCAAACAAATGTATATAAATATTAGGATGACGTAGTTTGGATTCTGATTGATATACTTTAATTAAATATCAGGCACATACGCATACACTTTTCCTGTTGTTAATAATTTATAACGTTAAAAGATTATGTAACTTTCATCATCATCATCATCAAATACCGGGCCTGCTGGCGTAGGTGATCATGTCTCTCCACAACTTTCGATCTCGATAGTTATTTATCATTTCTGTTGTTGACCTTCTGCCAAGTCATTCTCTTAAGCTGTCTAATATTTTTTTCTGTTTGCTTCCCTCTATCTCTTTGTCCCTCAATTTTTCCAGTTGTTACATTATATTCCAGTTGTTCTCTTCTCATTACATGGCCAAAAAATGATGACTGCTTCTTCCTAATATTGGAAATTAGCTATCTTTTTGCTTTGACCTCTTTCAGAACATTTTCATCACTTTTCTTAGCTGTCCATTGTATTCTCAACATTCTTCTGTAAGACCACATTTCTAAAGCCTCCAGTGATTTTCTTGCCTGTTGTCCTATTGTTTATGATTCACATTCATATGTTAAGACTGGCTGAACATAACATTTAAGAACTCTTTTTCTTGTTTCTATTGTCAAAAATGGATTGCATAATATCTTCCTCATTTTTTGGAAAGCTGCTTTTGCCTGGGCCATTCTGCATCTCACCTCTTTTGTACATCTTCCGTCTGAGGTTAACAAAGTTCCCAAATATTTAAATTCTTTTACCTGTTTTAATATTGTTCCACTTGTCTTTATTTTGCACTGAAGTGATGTAACTTTATCAAAGTTAAAAAGGCCACAATTATCTAGATGATATAGATTAGCTGTCTCGCTAATAATAGCTGATATATGTATTGTAACGCTTCGACTTTTAGGTTGGTAATAAACTGTGCAATTATCAGGAGAATAATATGTTTACGTTATTTCTTCTTTTCTGCCACTTTTTGCCTTTGAGCGTCCAGGAAGAATATAATTTGCTGTTTTCTACTTTTCTGTTGGCCTCTGCTGCTGCTATATTTTCTAATGTTTCTAATATTATATCAATCCATCATTTATCGTGGTCGGCCATTGGTCGGGTGTTCTCGTAAAGCTTATTAAATGCTTGCTGTCTTGTGTTTTTGTGTTTCTGCTTTAGCACGTGAAAAAACATTTCATCTGTTGTTTCTTTATGTATCCTATGGCGGGATTTATTCCTAGCCTCTTTTTTTCTAAATCAATTTTTCATTTCTATCTTATCTGTCAATCTCTTATCTCTCCTGTCATTCGTCTAACACATTTCATCTCGTTAGTGGCTATTTTTTTTCCTATTTTTTTTAGCGTTCAGATCTGGTATTGGTAGCACAATCGGTTGTTTAAAATGTTATAAATGCTTCAGGATAAGGTTGCTTCCCCCTATCGCCGACATTTCCAGAAATGTTGCCATGAGACCTGCCACAGTTGAACACTTGTTGTCCGAAGATACATTTAACTCTCACTTTTATCTCATTTGAAACGTCACGAGTTTTTTTACAAGCCTACACGTGCACTGGCGTGTGCACTGATACAGAACCAACAAGCAAAGTAAAAACACTTCATATCCTGAATCAGGGTTAAGGAGATCTCAGGTTAGACAAGATGACGCTGATACCTAATTTGTGATGAGAAACTCAACAATAAAAAAGAAACTTCAACTATGAACTTTTTCAAGTGCTTTCCTCTCCTAGCTAATTGACATGCAGTGTGCTTGCCAGCAGGCAATAGAAAGCGACAATTTTTATTAGCAACTAGCGGAAATATCTAATTTGCTCTCAAATAAAAACTTCTACATATATTTTACTTCCATTTATTTCGCGAGAACCTTTTTAAAAGGTGAGTTTATTATTGAGTTCTACATTCCAAAATTAAGCAAATGACAGAGAGTTCAAAAGATCATTCAATAAAGCTAAAACAATACTTGATAATGTTGCATAAATGTTCTTCCATTGTCCATTGGAGAAAAAAAAAAACCCACATCACAGCTAAAAAATCTGTCTAAATAGCAAAATTGTTAACCAATTAATTTTCCTGTACGTATACACACAATCACATTTAATATGACCATTGTCGTCTTGGCAAACGGTGGGTAGCAAGCAATCATGATACGTCTGTAGTTTGATAAAAAATATTAGTGTCTTATGTTGGATGCTTCTTTGCTGAACAGTTTCTCTCGTGGCTGAATCTGCCAATATAGGATAGACAGATTCATTCCGCAGAACGAACGAGATGTATTCGTGGTGCCTGAACTTGTCTCCTTTCTCCTGCGCCTTTTGTCTTCTAAATTTGATATCAGTACTGCTTCAAAAGTTGCTGTACCATTTTTTTATTTTTGTTCTCCATGTGCTACGATCTGCAGCCATATTTTCCTAATTTCGTTCACTGATAGAGAATTCCCTCAAGGAAGCCCTGCAAACATCCTTATATCCCAGCACTAGTCTGCCCTTTCCGTCCTTAAGTTCGTCATACAATATTTGTTTGGGAATATGAATGTTTGCCATTCTTCTTAAATGACCCAGACATCTTAGTCTCCGACTCCTAAATGTTGCCATGATGGATGTGAGTTTGGCTCGTTGTAGGACATTAGAGCTGGTTACTTTGTCCTGCCATGATGGATGTGATAGGACATTAGAGCTGGTTACTTTGTCCTGCCATGATGGATGGGAGTTTGGCTCGTTGTAGGACATTAGAGCTGGTTACTTTGTCCTGCCATGATGGATGTGATAGGACATTAGAGCTGGTACTTTGTCCTGCCATGATGGATGGGAGTTTGGCTCGTTGTAGGACATTAGAGCTGGTTACTTTGTCCTGCCCTCGTTGTAGGACATTAGAGCTGGTTACTTTGTCCTTGATGGATGTGAGTTTGGCTCATTGTAGGACATTAGAGCTGGTTACTTTGTCCTGCCATGATGGATGGAGTTGGCTCGTTGTAGGACATTAGAGCTGGTTACTTTGTCCTGCCATGATGGATGGGAGTTTGGCTCATTGTAGGACATTAGAGCTGGTACTTTGTCCTGCCATGATGGATGTGAGTTTGGCTCGTTGTAGGACATTAGAGCTGGTTACTTTGTCCTGCCATGATGGATGTGATAGGACATTAGAGCTGGTTACTTTGTCCTGCCATGATGGATGTGAGTTTGGCTCGTTGTAGGACATTAGAGCTGGTACTTTGTCCTGCCATGATGGATGTGAGTTTGGCTCGTTGTAGGACATTAGAGCTGTTACTTTGTCCTGCCATGATGGATGTGAGTTTGGCTCGTTGTAGGACATTAGAGTTGGTAACTTTGTCCTGCCATGATGGATGTGATAGGACATTAGAGCTGGTTACTTTGTCCTGCCATGATGGATGTGAGTTTGGCTCGTTGTAGGACATTAGAGTTGGTTACTTTGTCCTGCCATTTAAAGTTCACAATCTTTCGAAGGCAACGCACATGAAAACTTTTCTCCTGTCCCGCATAGATAGTCAAGAGTTCCCGATCCGTATAGAGGTGTACTGAGCACACGGCTGGTAAATTTCAATCTTTGCCCTGATTGTTAATTTGGCCCATGCTCTCTGTCTTTAAGTTTCCCAAATGTGAAAGCTGCCTTTCCAATTCGGGAATTTATTTCTTCAATTATTTTCTCCGAATGAACCACAATCTGCAAGCCTTCTTTCCTGAAGGGCTGCAATATCACCATGTAGTCTCTGCAGCTCATTGCCGATGAGCGCTGTTTTCCTTATGTTTTCTACATTCGTGAGGTTGGTGTTATTTAATCCAGGGCACATGGTTCTAACGTCCCATGTGCCGAGTATGAGAGATGGTGTCTTCCTTCTGCTGTGTCCTAACGAGGATGGAACTGACATTTCTGTTTGCTTGCTATGCCTGGGCAATTAATATGGAGATATTGCTTTGCCCAAAACGCAGTACCCCCCTCTCGGCTCCTCTTTGAAGCGTTCGGAAGGAGAGACAAGGTCACTTACGTTCGGAACCAAAGTTGAGATGCAGGTTATGCTAGAAGATGGATAATACACCATCGACTGACTTAGGGTCCCTCCCACCGGATTTTCTGTTTTGGTTTACTCTCGTAGCCTTCGAGCTTTCCCGAATCTTCTCACAAGGCAACGAGCTCACTGGACGAGAAAGCCGCTGTCGTAAATAGGCATTCACCGATGTCGTAAATAGGCATTCACCGATGTCGCAAATAGGCATTCACCGATGCAACAGTGAAAACTATGACCTAGCATCGAGAGTTCTTTCTAGATTGAAATGAAGACAAATATCCACTTATGCACGAGAATTTCACCACCCACCCGCCTGTCAGAAGTTAAACAACCATAACAATCACATATATAAACACATATACACAAGTCCACCTTCTTAGCCTTCACACAATACACACAAGTAAACATATGCATGTATATGTACGCTTATGTTGTTCTTTCATTTGTATAAATTAAGCCCACACTTTAATCATTCTTTCTTAGAGTGCGTTCGCTAATGAGGCAAATGCTGTAATGTCTTTGATACAACGCGGACATTGTTCGGGTTTTGATTGTTGAATATTAGCTAACATGTGTTAGATGTAGATAGCGAAAACAGTTACCAGTACATCCACATCTACCGAGCAATAGCTGTCATGTAGAGTCTTCTGAATAATGGTAACTGTACATTAAGTCTAATATTACAGAACAGATTTACGTGCGAGTCAACTAAGTTTCTGTGAAAAGAAAGTTCTACAGCACCACCAGTCTCACTAATCGTGGTATGGCGAAGTTGAAACGACTGGAATGAGAAATGGGTGATATATATATATATATATATATATATATATATATATATAAAACTTATGCAATCACTTCATCACGAACAGCAAGCAGTTATAAAAATAAAGTCGTGAAACACATCAAATTAGTTTGAAGTACAAGGGGTGAGGCAGAGACCTGTTCAGTATCTATGCTGAGAATATAATAAGAAATGTTAGTTCGATTCTTTCACAATAAATGGCAATATAATTTCAGAACTTTTACGCTGATGACACAGCCATGCTCTCAAACAGCGCAGAAGGATTAAAAGAAGAGACAATTAAGTCTGTCAAAAACACAGCGAAGAGCAAAACATCTACCTTAACCTACATGAAATTAAGATAATGTTCTTTGACAAAACAACAAGCCAACTCAAAATCATCTGTCTGGTCTGTCTGTCTGCCTGCCTGCCTGTCTGTTTGCCTGCCTGACTGTCTGTCTGCCTGTCTGTCTGTCTGCCAGTCTGTCTGCCAGTCTGTCTGTCTGTCTGTCTGCCTGCCTGCCTGCATGTCTGTCTGCCTGTTTGTCTGTCTGTCTGCCTGCCTGCATGTCTGTCTATCTGCCTGCCTGCCTGTCTGTCTGCCTGCCTGCTGTCTGTCTGTCTGTCTGTCTGTCAGACAGTTATCTATCATTTATATTGTTGACCTTCCGCCAAGCCATTCTCTTAAGCTGACTAATATATTTTCTCTTTGCTTCCGTCTATCTCTTCGTCCCTCAATTTTCTCAGTTGTCACAATATATTCCAGCTGCTCCCTTCTCATCACATGGCCAAAAAAATGATGATTGATTCTTCCTAATATTAGAAAATAGCTATGTTTTTGCTTTGGCTACTTTCAGAACGTTTCCATTACTCTTCTTAGCTGTCCATGGTATTCTCAACAATCTTCTGCAAAATCACATTTCTACAGCCTTAAGTGATTTTCTTGTCTCATGTTTTACTGTGCATGATCCACATCAATATGTTATGATAAAAGAAGAGTAGCAATAGCAAAACAAAAATTAAACGCCCTGAATAACATGTGGCTCAATACCAGCAAGGCAGTAATATTAAAATTACTGAGGACATGCATCTTAGCAACATACGGTTATGAATCATGGATTATCTCGCAAACAGCTAGGAAGAAAATCGATTCACTCGAAACAAAATGCTACAGAACGATTCTTCAGACACCTTGGATAATGCAAAAGACAAATTAAGACATATTAGCAGGTTTAAATATTGAAAATAACTAGCTTATAAACATCATTCTACAGAGGAAAATAAAATACTATGGCCACGCCAAAAGACAGCGAGCAGGAAAGAGCAATAATGGAAGGCAGGTTTCTTGGGCGACGTATCAGGGGCAAACTAAGAAGGTGGTCTCAAGACATCAAGAGGACCTTGAACTTAGGAGAATTGAACTGACGAAGTGGATATCTGGCTAGAGCCAAAATTTCTTTCAGACGGGCTATGGCGAATGCAACGTTCTGTAAAGGACATGCGGCTTGATGATTCATATATATATATATATATATATATATATATATATATATATATATATATATAATACAAAAAAGGACAAGAGGTAGGGTTCGATCCCATCCGACGGGGTCCGGTTCACCCAGCCTTTAATGGGTACCTGATTTTTTTCTGGGAAAGTAAAGCGGCACGGGCGTAATACCGACCACATTACCCCAACAATCATGTGCCGAAGGTCTGTAAAATTTATAGTCAATAACACCATATTCCTTCTATGCCACTTGGCGTGACGGGGGTAAAAAGAAAGAAAAGAAAAGAAAAAAAATATATATACAGCAGACATTACGAGACTTATTTAATCATATCAATAAAATTAATCATCACTTAAACACTCACTCTGAAAGTTATTGATGAAGACATAATCATCATAGACATCGTTTAATGAAAACCACTTTTCATATGTATGTATGTATATTTATGTATGCGTGTGCCTATATGTATATATACATGTGTGTGTGTGTGTGTGTGTATTGTAAATATATATTGACACACACAAATATAATGAATCATTTAAATTCCAAGGCCACCTATAACTCACAGACTGGTCATTAAGATGGCTTATACAAGTTCTATCTTCTCTTCAGGAACAATTTTCTGGTCGCAAACACACACTGCTTGTATTTCAATGTCTCTTTACTTCCTGAGAATACAAATAGGTTTATGGGCTTGTCTCCCGGAAAATAATTCCAGGCATTTCATTATACGAAGCATTCTGACAGAGTGCAAATCCTATCACATTTCCACATCTTTTTTTTTGAACTGTTGTTGAGTTAAGCGTCTGGGGAATCCTATTTCTGCTCTCAATTTAAGAACTTTTAGCTGAGACATTAAGATGTGACATTTTCCCTATTCGATGCTCTGAAGAACGAACTATATAAACGTGACAGTAATTCGTTTCGGCATAGAAATGGGCGGGGAAGAAAAACATGGTGACATGCAAAAAGCCAGAAAGAGCAATTGTTTACGTAAATAACACTTTATAAAGACAATGGCACACTCTGTAGAGAAGTGGTAAGTGTACTTCTCAATTGTTAATGTCGGTCCGGTTTCAATTTTTAAAACATGGCGAATGCTATCTGATCAGACGCAACATCTCGCAAATATTCACATAAAAAAAAAAAAAGTAAAGTACCCCCGTCACGCCAAGTGGCG
The DNA here is from genome assembly GCA_032433765.1 of Megaustenia siamemsis. Lineage (NCBI taxonomy): Eukaryota > Metazoa > Mollusca > Gastropoda > Stylommatophora > Ariophantidae > Megaustenia > Megaustenia siamemsis. The sequence goes on from JAVIAB010000125.1 coordinate 33,701,419, forward strand.
TATAGGGAAATATGGTGTTAATAACCCTATATTTTACAGACCTTCAGCACATGATTTTTGGGGTAATGTGGTCGGTATACGCCCGTGCTGATTTACTTTCCCAGAAAAAAATCCGGAACCCATTTAAGGCTGGGTGAACCCGAAAGCCATCGGTTGGGATCGAACCCTACCTCTTGTCCTTTGTAGTCCAGTTCACTAACCACTGAGCTATCGCGGCTCCCAATATTCACATTGCTACCAAATAATTTTTTGCTTACTTTAACGAATTACCATCTGGCGTTTACATAGTGTGGACTAAAGACATTCCTTGATTTTCAACAAATATAGAATGTAAATTTATTGTAATATTCTTACACATTGTTGACTGCACATGCATCAACTCATAACGTTTTATGTGGTATCGGTTGGTATCATGCACGCTCGTTGATCGGGGGGTTAAGGCATTGAAATGCAAATGAATACCAAAAAATGCGAAGCTGCAGTAAAGCTGATTGTGAAGGAAATTGCTCGTTGATACTCGGCAAACATCAACATCGGCAAACATCAACATCGGCAAACATCAACATCGGCAAACATTTAGGTCTGCTGATCTCGAGGGAAACTTGTAGCACGCCTAGTAACTGTGTCCAGTGTAGCTAATGGTTGACATGTGCTCGTTGAGAAATGTGCGGTGATGCGGATACCAATGCACTGGTTCTTCGACTTGCTGAAAAAAAGTAGTCCCCACACTCAGCAGCTGGTTATAGAATTAACCAGTTGGTTAGCACTTCCAGGTAAACCAAGTAGCGTAGCGAAAGGGGGAAGAAACCAATATGCACTAGTTATATTATTAACCAAAAACTCCAAGGCGCAAATTATATTTTCAAGGTTTCAATGAAAGGCAACGATCGTGCAGCTTATGTGCAGTGACCTACAGATCTAACACTGTCGTTTCGTTTATTTAAACTTGATAGCTACTAACTGATAAGAGCTTAGGCTTAAGTTAATGCACTAACCTCTTGTAAAGTATTGGTATCTAACTTGGAAGCGAAAATACTCGTTCAAAGAAAACATAACAAGAGGAAGACCAAGACAAAAGGTGACTGACAACATCTAGATATGGTCTTGAGGTCAAGAGAACACATGTATCATTATAAATGCAAAAGACGGAATGAAATTGTGAACCATAGTAGCCAAACTTCGATGCTGAGAAGGCCCTAGATGATGACGACTTGACCGCTTAGTTTCCGCGTAGAAGTAATTGCAACGTGCTACATAAACAATTAAAAATAGAGAGTTCAGAATAACAATCAAAGAAACTACTTAATTGGGCACAAAATGTATATGTTCCAATGTACCATCTGTTCCTTTCTATTAATAAATTAGTAGTTGTGGGAAGAAAATATAGAATGAAAAATATATAATAATATATATATATATATATATATATCATATTTTGCATGAGAACATTGATTGAAAAGTACATAGAAGAAAACAAACCAATATATGCCTGCTTCATAGACTACACCAAAGCTTTCGATAGAATACGCCATAACCAACTTAAAGACTTCTTCTTCTTCTTCATCTTTCCTTCCTCATCTGCCTTTCAGCGTCGAGGGGAGATATAATTTGCGGTCTTTTGCTCTTCTGTTCGCCTCTGCTGCTGTTATGTTTCCTAGTGCTTCTAATATTCCATCGATCCATCTTTTTCGTGGTCGACCCTTGGGTCTGTTGTTCTCACAACGTTTGTTGAAGGCTCGTTGTGTTGTGTTTTGTTCTTTCTGCCTTGTCACGTGGCCGAACCATTTTATCTGTTGTTTCCTTATATATTCTATGGCTGGGCTATTCCTAGCTTTTTTCTCAGTTCTACATTTCTGATCTTATCTCTCAGACTGTTTCCTGTCATTCGTCTAACACATTTCATCTCTGTAGAGGTTATTTTTCTTATTGTTCTTGCATCTAGAGTCCAGGTCTGGCATTGGTAGCACAACGTTGGAATGAAGATTGTATTGTATAGTGCTCGTTTTGCCTCCAGAGTTATTTCCTTGTTGGACAATAGTGGTGATAACTGTCCGATGATTTGACAAGCTTTGTTGCATCTTGATTCTATCTCTGCTGTTTGGGAATTGTCGTTTGTCATTAGACTTCCTAGGTATTTGAATTCCTCTACTTGTTTTAGTTGTCTGCCTTCTATAGTTATGTTGATGTTCTGTTTATTTTTGGCGACATTCATGACTTCTGTTTTGTTGATGTTGATTTTCATGTTGTATTTTGTTCCTAAGATGTTGAGTTTGTTTAAGTGTTCTTGTAGGTCTTCTATTGTTTCATGTATTAGTGCCTGCTTTACTTTCCCATATGTATAGACTTAAAGTTAGACTTAGACTTAAAGACTGCCTAAAGGATATACAACTGGCAAAATAAAAGGAAAGAGAGATTGCGGACGACAAAGAGAGAAAATACTGGATAGCTTGGTGTCATGGCATGGAAAACAGTCAACAACAGAACTGATACGATGCACTGTAGATAGAAGATTGTGGAGGGACATGATCGCCTACGCCAACCGGCAAGGTACATGATGATGATGAAAGGATATAAATCTAGACGACACAGACATACGACTAATTTGTATTGGGAGCAAACAGCAATAATAAAATATAACAAGGAGAACTCTACACCCATTGATATAAAAAGAAGAGTAAGACAAGGATGCATCCTATCACCAAGCTTGTTCAATCTATACACTGAGCAAATCTTTAAAAACATCACTGAGATGCCAGGCCTAAACATTAATGGGAAGATAATCAATAACCTAAGATATGCTCATGGTACTGTTCTACTAACAGAAAATCCTAAAAACCTACAACAATTGCTTAATGTGATAAACATAACAAGCAAAAAATATGGACTAGATATGTATATCAAAAAGACTAAAACTATGATCATAAACAAAGAAAATTCTCAAGGCCTACAATTAAATATCACAGTCGAGGGAATACATCTGGAGACAGTCCAGAGCTACAACTACCTGGGACATACTATAACCAATGATGGAAAATGCAAAATTGAAATAAACAAAAGAATAGGTATGAGAGAGAGAGAGAGAGAGAGAGAGAGAGAGAGAGAGAGAGAGAGAGAGAGAGAAGAGGGAAAGTACCAAGTAGTTTATGAATTTGGTTTTGTAAGAAACCAAGAAGAGAAATGATTTTTAAAAAATGCAATATAATAGTGTTACGGAGAGACATAACACCTACGGGAACAAGCTCGGCACTCGATGATAATTAGTAAATTGTGAGAAATGACAAAAGTGATTTGAATATCTGATAGAGAGTATTGATTTACACATCGTGGTCCAGACGAGAATTAAAAGGCTTGAAACACATACATAAATAAATAACAACAACATGAGCTGTAAAAGTGAAAAGTGCTGGAAGATCTCAGGGGAAGCACATAAAAATATCACATTGACCGGCTGAGTTATTAAAGTGGAGAAGATACAATTAGATTAGATAAAGCAAACTGGCAGACAGAAGTTAACACTGTTAGGATAAAATATAAATATGAGATTTGATATGATACAATATTTTATGCAGAAGCTTTATTTAGAAACATAAGAATAAATGGTTTAGCTTTATAAGAAAACAAAGTGAGAAATAAAGGAAGGAAGCTTAAAAGAGAAAGTAGTAGCGTCTGGTAGGAGTAGAATCTGTGCAAACGATTAGCCTGGCATCTTTCTCGTTATGCATCCCACAAAGACTTTATGCAGCATAGATAAATGTAACCAGCTGCATCCATATTTCTGATTGCTATTCATTATTTGCTGCGAAGTCAGGATAATCCATTCAATTATATTTTCTTCCCCTTTCCTTTTCTCTGTCTTTCGCGCTTTCATCGTTCGCATACCGCTCCCTGCACGATGTATTTGCCAGGTAGGATACCTGGATACATGATCAGGCAACATACGTCGTGTTTCTTCGAGGTAGCCTGGGCGTGTCTTCACAGGGATCTATGTTCTATCCGGTTTAGTTTTGAACAGCAGAACGCGGGAAATCAGAAAAGCGGGTGCAATCACCACACAGACTGCCAGTGTCTATAAGCCAACGACCACCTGACATTCGGTCATCAACATCACCGTTTGTGATATGGCCCTGGGTTGTCCACGCACATGTTTTTTTTGTGTGTGTGTGTGTATGTCATCTCATTTCTAAACATTTAGTTCTGCTGTTACTCCATGTCTCTCAGGTCTGCAAAGAGATAGTGTCAAGGAACAGCAGCACTCTAATAAATGCCTTTTATTGTTGTACTAATGATAATAATATCTTTTCATATTTTATTTAGTTTGATAAAACTCGTTTTTTTGTGGTAATGATTATTTTATCTTTTAATATTTTATTTAGTTTGATTAAACTCGATTTTTGTGGTAATGATTATTTTATCTTTTAATATTTTATTTAGTTTTATCAAGGTCAGTTTTTAAAATATTTGTTGCATGCTGGTCTGAAAAAAAAAATATGGAGTGAATTTCAGATTTTGAGACCTCACCAGAAAGTATTGTCCTCTAATCGCTGAAAGCAATACATACATCCGCCCATGTGAATACATAAACATATTCATAACACAAAATAAGACCCGATTCGTGAAAATAAAAAGTAAAATATCAAGAAATAATGTTGGCCTTTACTCTAGTTGTCTCTCTCTCTCTCTCTCTCTCTTTCTCTCTCTCTCTCTCTCTCTCTCTCTCTCTCTCTCTTTCGTGAAATTTCAATAGGGCGTCAATATGGACGTAATTTGCTTTGCGTTAAGTCGTAGTTTACACTAAACTGCAATATCTACGTCTTTGAGACCACAACATCGGACCTCAGAAAGACATTATTTGAGAATCAGTTCTCTCTTCAATCCTGATTCGTTTAGCCGAATTAGGCAGTATACTTCCAAGGCGGAAACGAGGAGATTAAACATTAACATCGGTCAGTTTTAGTTCACTGACCCTAACAGTCAGCTCTCTGTTGCTGACCGCTTTGAGCTAAATCACGGCAAGGCGTCTGCGGCTACAAAACGAAGACATGTATAAAGAACATGAAGAAAATAACAAACGATGGAAAAAGTATTAATTTAAAACCAATAAAATTCGTATTGAAAATATGCAATATGTCGACAGTGATAATGTGTGTTCGTGCATGTGTCAACAAACATGGTGTGTATAGGCCAAAACTGACACAATCTGTTGACATCCTTACGAACAGGCTTTGCCTAAGGGCACTGATTAAGGTAAAACCACATGGGTCAAATCTGCACAAGCCCACAGCTGTCAATAAAATGTTGGGATACGGCCAAGTAAGTAGCCAAGATCAATTTTTAGATAAACCACAGCAAACATTAAAGAGAAGGTTCACCTTTGCAAACTATAGATGATGATATAAGCGCCTCAAGCGCCCCTGCTCACACAGATGAACATGTCACGCTAATAAGGTTGCGCTCTGGCCTACCCTAAAACTGGTTGTGGACAAACTAAGCATTAACCTGGGAATCTTCTGTAAGAACATGCAATGCCTAAAGGAAGTAAAGTGTTACGTTTCGCCGCATTTTCTGCCACATAGTTTGGAGGCGAGAAGGCCAGTGCTCTTGCTCACTGTTATAACCTTATCCAAGTCAATGACCCATTCCATCCAACTGGATAACCACAAAATTGAATTGAAACACGCTCACTGCATCGCCAGGCCAGCGCGTTACCACTATGTCGTCCTCAATGATTACTTAGAATTTAATCACAGCCTAAGAATTCGTCTTAACTATGATTAAACATCTTAAAACATGATTAACTTACAACTTAGTAAGTCTTAACTATGAGTACACATCTTAAAACATGATTAACTTACAATTTAGTAAGTCTTAACAAAGAACATAATATTAATTCAGGACTCGGCAGAAAATCTTAAGTAGAGTTGACTTCTTAAAACAGGATAACGTTATGTCAAAAACTAATCACAGGAAGGAATCCAATAATTAGTCAGAAAGAAAACCATGCGCCATAATTAAATCATGTGCCAAGAAAATGAACCAACCTGATAATGTAATCATCATCATCATCATCGAGTGCCATCTCCGCATCGAAGGTTGGTTACCATGGAGCGCCATTCTGCCCTGTCTCTTGCTTTGATGGTGCAGGTCGTCATAGGCTGGTTTGTCCATCTTTTGATGTTATTCGTCCATGTCTGCCTCTGCCTCTTTTACCTTGGATGTTCCCCTCCAGGATTACTTTTAGTAGGCTATTGTGTCTTTTAACATGGCCCAAAAATCGCATTTGTCTTGTTTGAATTGTGTTTAGTAGTTCTCTCTTCATTTTTAGTTGCTTTAAGATTTCTTAATTTGTTTTCTTTTCCTTCCATCCAATTCTACCTATTCTATATTTCCACATTTCAAAAGCGTTAATTCTCTGTTCTGTTTTCTTGTCCATTGTCCATGTTGTTGCACCATTTAGGAATGTTGAGAAGACATAACGTTTTGCTATTCTTAGTTTAGCCCTGGTGTTATTTTTGATATTAGTATGTTCTTCATGACATTAAAATTACTTTTTGCCATTCCTATTCTTTTGTTTATTTCAGTTGTACATTTTCCATCACTGGTTATAGTATGTCCAAGGTAGTTGTAGTTCTGAACTGTCTCCAGGTCTATTCCTTCTATTTTTATATCCAGTTGTAGGCTTTGAGTACTTTCTTTGTTTATGATCATAGTTTTAGTAATCATTCAGAAATAAAACACAAGACATGATCAAACAACCAATCAGGAACAGATTATATGCCATGTTATGATCATTTTCCAATAACAAAATCAAAAGTAAACGGATACATATTTAGTTATAAACACAACATGAGCCAGGACGAAATCACCAGTCATAACCATGATCATATCATCAATCAAGAACAATATGCAAGTCATGACAAAATAATCAAGCAGATTAAAAACAAAAGCCAAAGATAAAATCTGTAGCCAGATTAGAAACAAAAGGGTGGATCAAATCGTTATTTAGACCAAAAACATAGTTCGGGATAAAATCGTTATTTATGATCAAGCCATAGCTCGGGATAAAATCATAACCAACAACATAATTTTATGCAAGTATCACAGTTGATCCCGTGTCAAGTCTTAAAAGCGTATTAAAATACAAACTTAGAATCACGTCTTAACCAATGAACACGTTTTAATCTAAACAGACACACGTTGATTATTTCACTGCCATGGTTCATGGAGAAGAAATGTTGTTTCATGTTTTTGGGATCTTTCCTCACGAGGATTGTTAGGGCGGAAGTTACCATCGCAGTTATCCCGTCTCATCAGCTTAGAATCCCGTCAGGGAGCTCTGGCACTACTTAAATGAATAACACCCAGAGTACACTTGAGAGCTTCCGGCCTTAAAGTGCCTGCTAATCCAAGGACTGTGAATACTGTCAGCGGAAGCTGCTAAAGGGAAGGGTTCTGGGTGTAGGAGAAACATGGCGATGTAACTGATAAGAGATAGCAAGAGAGTTAGATGAAATAAAAGCTACAGACATAGAGCACAGAGAGGAATAAGTAAATTGAATGGCGAAAGTGAACAAACATGTAGAAAGGAAAAAAAAAATGTGAGGAGAATATGGAAATAGAAAAGCAAGAGTGAGGGGAAGAGAGATAACAATAAAAGAGGAGAATGCAAATGATGAGTGAAGTAAAAAGAATCTATGCTACATAGATATCAATAATAATAAATAGTGATGACGGCTCACAACCGGAAATATCAGAATAGTACAAACTACTTTAGCCCTTGCAAAGCCGAAACCTATTTGGAAAGATAAGAACATCACTGTTGGCTCGAAAGTCGTGTTAATGAGCCCCCTTGTTATATCCGTTTTTCTATGCGCTTCCGAAACATGAACCTTACATCAGAGCTACACAATAAACCCAACAAATGTTTTTGAAAGATTTTGGCATGCCTTACTTAGATTGCATCACGAATTGAAACGTTCGCAAAGGATACACCCAGCGATCGAAGGACAGGATGATTTTGTGACTATTGGTAATGAACGCAAAATGAAATGGTTTGGTTCCTCGCTTGGATCGTTTAGCCTAAATGACCATTCTGAAAGAACAGTGGAGACAACCACAAATACAAAATAGGCAATATAAAAGATCGTGCGGGTCCATGAGTAGACCTAGAAAACATGAACAATAATTAATAAATGATATTTAACAACTAAACCTATAGCGAGACAAGAAATTAGTATTTCTACAGAATTAGCTGTTAAATACCATTTCAAGTTTATTGTTCATAGAGTAACGGTAAAAGAGGGAGAAGGAGAGGTAGGCAAAGAAAGAGGTGGGAGGATAACATTAAAGAATGGACAGACCTCGTCTTTGCGGGGTTCCAAAAATGACTAAAGACAGGAATAAATGGAGAAGGTTGTCGAACTCTGACAGTATTGCATCAACGGTCCCACGGTTATGAGTTGAACAAGAAGAAATGGAGAGGAAAAGTATGAGCTAATAGAATAGAGTATAACACGTAGGGAAAAATATAATGTAATAAGGTAAAGAGAGGTGAACATGAGAATAAAAAGAGGAGAGAGTGACAGAGAAAGAACATAGAAATAAAAGATATATATATATATATATATATATATATATATATATATATATATATATATATATATATATATATATATAGGCAGACGTGCTGGGGATAATTGTTTTTCCTTACAGAGGAAGGTAAAGTATTTTTGTTTATAGTCAGCTTCATTCATTGTGTTCAGAAGCTGAAACCGATCAAAGGAAGGAGTGGTTTCAGCACAACAGAATGTCAGCTACTCCTACAAGCTAAGCCTGGATTCCATGAGACATACTTCCCACAAGTGTTGTAAGTAATTGTCAGTCAGACTTTCCCAGTATTTTTCAGCTACTTTCCGTGAGTCCATTAATATAAAAATATAACATAATATATAAATAACATATAATACAATTTTTTATAGTACCGTCGCTGCTCCTCTCAAACTGCCATGTCCGGAAATGTATATTTTAATGTAAAAAGCGTATTGTTGCCTACACCTTTCTGACGAGCTTATCGACACCATCATGTGTCATGTCGACTATGGGTCTCTTCTGCTAGTGTACGACGTCGATTTTCTAACGCTACAACTATAGCCATATTATCTTTATTGCAATAACGATAAGGAGAATTGCTCCTCTAGGACAGTGACCACTATCACTTAGATATCTCCCCTGATCGCATAAGAACATTTCAGCACAGTGTATAATCTGTGAAGGCCCACATGGTCATTTAAGACTATTGGTAAAATACTATGAAAAATGGCACCACAAAACTAAACTTTTATTTTAAAAATTGGCCCGGGCAACGAAATACATCCTAAAAGTTTAGATTTTCAATTGCTAGGGATTTTCTGTAATTAGCTCAACCTGAACAAAGGATCTCCTGGTTGTCGCCCATCGTTTATCCTGAGGTAAGGGTGTCGCTCTAAACCGTTCTAAATGTGATTTGAACGCGGTATCTTCTTATTGTGATGCCAGAACTTTACCTCAACACTATAACGATCCTTAGTCTCACACCAGATCCACGTAAGGGTGATGGATGCTCTGCGAATGTCCTCAAATAAGGTAGCTTATTAGGACAACACGAGTTGTGCTTCGCATATCACAAATGTTTCTATTATTTCCCCTTTTAAAAGAATCTCAACTATTCAACCGTAGTCGCTGTCTCTATCAAATATGTTCTGTTTCATCTCTTGATGTATCTATTCCCACTTAATCTCTGGAGAAGCCACGTCCGTAAGAGCAGTAGTAAATGAATCAATCGATCTAGTGAGGACGAGAGGATGTTCTCATTGCTTCAGTAAGACTTTAATGTGTAGCGGAGATATTTTTCCCAGGAAGGGGGCGACCTCTGGCGAGGTGCTGTTGACGTGTACAACCAACCTCGCTTCTAAAAGTAATAACAATTATATATATATATATAAACAATAAGTAGTAATAAACAATGGAGCTTGCCAGAAAGAGATTAAAAGAAGATTAACATTAGCAACGCAAAAATTAAATGCCACGAAGATCATGTGGTTCAATACCAGCAAGCCAGTAACATTAAAGTTGCTGAGGTTAAGTATTTTCCCGATTACAACATATGGTTGCGAATCATGGACAATCTCGAAAACAAAAGGAAGAAAAGTGATTTATTTAAAATAAAATGCTACAGAAAAATCCTTAAGATACCTTGGATAATGAAAAAGAGCAATAAAGACATACTAAAAGATTAAAGTATTAAAAAGAACATCATTTTTGTGAAAACACCATTCTACAGATGAAATTAAAATACTAAGGCCATGACAAAAGACTCAACGAATTGGAAAGAACAATAATGGAAGGCATGGTTCTTGGACGACGCATCAGGAGCAGTCAAGAAGAAGGTGGTTTCAAGATATCAGTGAGACCTTGAACATGGCAACAGAAGTAGGAGATCTGGCTAGAGACGGAGATTCTTTTAGGCGGACTGTGGAGAATGGAACGTTCTGCAAAAGACATGCAACCGGATGATTATAATATATATATATATATGTAGGCAGAGATACCAAAACTCTGAAGACAAATCCTTGATGAGTGACATTAAGAAATATAATATTGCTGTGTGCAAGAACCGATATGCTCGGACATGTATATTTTCATGTAAAAACCGTATTCTTGCCTACACCTTTCTGACGGGCTGTATCGACATCATTATCATGTGACATGTCGACTATGGATCTCTTCAATTAAACCTAGTAAAGTAAAGTGTACGATGTCGACTTTCTAACGTTATAACTATGGTCATATTATCTTTATTGCAATAAAATGAACATACTTTGTTGTTGCCCTCTTCATCATTGAGTGCCGTCTCCGCATCGAAGGTTGGCTACCATGGAGCGCCATTCCACTCTGTCTCTTGCTTTGATGGTGCAGATTGTCATACGCTGACTTGTCCATCTTTTGATGTTACTCGTTTATGTTAGTCTTGGTCTGCCTCTTTTACCTTGTATTTTCCCTTCCAATATTACTTTTATTAGGTTGTTGTGTCTTTTAACATGCCCGTAAAATTTCATGTCTCTTGTTCTAATTGTGTTTAGTCGTTCTCTTTTCATTTTTAGTTGTTTTAAAACTTCATCGTTTGTTTTCTTTTCTTCCCATAAAATTCTACCTATTCTTCTATAAATCCACATTTCAAAGGCTTCATTTTTTTTCTGTTTTCTTGTCTAAGGTCCATGTTTCTGCACTATACAGGAATATTGAGAAGGTGTAACATTTTGATATTCTTATTTTTGGTGTTATTGCCCTACAAGATTCATACCTGGGGTTGTTACCCTACAAGATTCATACCTGGGGTTGTTACCCTACAAGATTCATACCTGGGGTTGTTACCCTACAAGATTTATACCTGGAGTTGTTACCCTACAAGATTTATACCTGGAGTTGTTACCCTACAAGATTCATACCTGGGGTTGTTACCCTACAAGATTTATACCTGGAGTTGTTGCCCTACAAGATTTATACCTGGAGTTGTTACCCTACAAGATTCATACCTGGGGTTGTTACCCTACAAGATTTATACCTGGAGTTGTTACCCTACAAGATTTATACCTGGAGTTGTTACCCTACAAGATTCATACCTGGGGTTGTTACCCTACAAGATTTATACCTGGAGTTGTTGCCCTACAAGATTTATACCTGGAGTTGTTACCCTACAAGATTCATACCTGGGGTTGTTACCCTACAAGATTTATACCTGGAGTTGTTACCCTACAAGATTCATACCTGGAGTTGTTGCCCTACAAGATTCATACCTGGGGTTGTTACCCTATAAGATTCATACCTGGGGTTGTTACCCTATAAGATTCATACCTGGGGTTGTTACCCTATAAGATTCATACCTGGGGTTGTTACCCTATAAGATTCATACCTGGGGTTGTTACCCTATAAGATTCATACCTGGGGTTGTTACCCTATAAGATTCATACCTGGGGTTGTTACCCTATAAGATTCATACCTGGGGTTGTTATCCTATAAGATTCATACCTGGGGCTGTTACCCTATAAGATTCATACCTGGGGTTGTTACCCTATAAGATTCATACCTGGGGTTGTTACCCTATAAGATTCATACCTGGGGTTGTTACCCTATAAGATTCATACCTGGAGTTGTTACCCTACAAGATTCATACCTGGGGTTGTTACCCTATAAGATTCATACCTGGGGTTGTTACCCTATAAGATTCATACCTGGGGTTGTTACCCTATAAGATTCATACCTGGGGTTGTTACCCTATAAGATTCATACCTGGGGCTGTTACCCTATAAGATTCATACCTGGGGTTGTTACCCTATAAGATTCATACCTGGGGTTGTTACCCTATAAGATTCATACCTGGGGTTGTTACCCTATAAGATTCATACCTGGGGTTGTTACCCTATAAGATTCATATCGAACACTGACTACTTTGTTAGTTCGTGACCAAGAAGAGGAAGAAAAGTGAAGGAAAAAAAAGTAAGAAAAATACAAGAATTCACAACGCGTTCAAATTGTCCGTTTAAAGGGGTAAAAAAAGGCTCGTTTGGTGTGCATACCGTATATTCTGATTGACATGCCATTAGAACTGAGGACAAGGTGAGGTCACTTCGACTCGGACATTAATAAGAGCGTTATGAATAATACATAACGATTTTAAAAATAAATGTTTTTTTTTCTGGTTCCTGTATATCCAGCGCAACAATCTGCTCATTACTCGCCTTTCACTCCAAACGTTCAGTTCTCAGAAACAGCAATCTCATATCGATGACAATTACAATCTTGTTCATTAAAAGAGTGGCGTTTTTAGAACGCAACGAATGCAATTAGCAATCATGATTTTCCCATCATGATAGCCCTTTATTTTAGACAGTTCACTCAGGCCTTTGAATGCATTTATTAACTTATCCCACACAAAAAGTCATAGACTAAACCATGTAATCTATGGTTGGGGGGGGGGGGGGGAGAAGGATTAGTGCTCTTTAAATAAATCAAGCTTTCATCCACGCCTTGCAAAAAGGGGGGGGGGGAAATACGGTGTTAGTGACCACATTTTTCCTGATCCTGACACTTCTTTGGATGATGTGGTCGGCGTCACGCCAGGCCGCGTTTATTGTTGTTACTAGATGTTATTAGCATTCATAACTCAAAAGGGAACAAGGGTAGTACTCTAGGCAGGTGAGGAATGCCGCCTCGCATCGTAAGTTTCGATGCTTGAAGCGACACTATCCAGAAGTCTCCGAACACTTCTGGATAGGCGGCCGAGCACATGTGGGTGAAAACTCGCGCGCTGAGATGCCGATTCAAGTCTCGTAGTTTACCTTTCTTTTACATTTAACTTACGATGTCTGATACTCGTGTTTACACCTCAGTCGACTGACATATACTCTTAAATTAGGCCCCGATAACTTTCCACATCCTCTGCGATCGTCCGACGACTAATGTTCCTCTTTATCACCAGAACTTAAAATAACGTCAAAGAACGTAGATGAAAAGAGTTATGGCTTACATCAATACATCCGACTTTACGATAACATATTTTAGTACTTGGTTGCTCTTCCTCTAGATCCCTACTTACTTGGTCTGGATCAAGAAACTATCATAACATATTAAAAAATATAACATATAACGTATTATAACAAATAACATAGCATAATATATAACATATCATAACATATAACATATCATAACACACAACATATCATAACATAGAACATATAACAAAGAACATATCATAACATATAAAAATATAACATATAACGTATCATAACATATAACGTATCATAACATATATAACATATCATAACATATAAAACGTCATAACATATAACAATCATAACAGAACACATCATAACATAGAACATATAATAACAAATAAATGAATATTTATAACAGGAGGAACTTTAAGAGGCGAAAGATAAACACAGTTTATAGAAAGGCACGTGCCTTCTTTATACGGTACTAAAATAATAAAAATAATAAACCACACACAAACGACAAAAGAAAATACAGAGAACAATAGACAGCCTGAACCAGGACATCAAAGAGTGCCAATTGTCGCTGTGGATATTAGGGGATAACCAGCTAGCTGCATATTGGAGTAAAGATATCTCTGGTGGCAAGGCGCAGCGTCGATGAGAATGGGTTCAAATCCTGCTATCAATTGATCTGTGTTTTCTTGAACTGTTTAGTTGCTGAAGTTGTCTAGCGTTGTAAATTGTACCTGTTTTTTTTTGGTACAGTTTATGTTAGGATTTTGACCACTTCAAGTTTGCTGATCCTGAAGAAAGAAGTCAATCTACTAGACGCTCACCACTATCAGCTCAGACATTCACCACTTTTAGCTCAGACATTCACCACTTTTAGCTCAGACATTCACCATTTTCAGTTCAGACATTCACCACTTTCAGTTCAGACATTCACCATTTTCAGTTCAGACATTCACCACTTTCAGTTCAGACATTCACCACTTTTAGCTCAGACATTCACCATTTTCAACTCAGACAATTACAACTTTCAGTTCAGCGCTTTTGGGGTTCTTAGGTCCGTTCTGATAAGCCAGTATAAAACAGTTATGATGTGCTGGCCACTTTCCTAATATATAAAAACAGAAACAAAACTGATTTCCACCTACAAGTTTATCATACGTTTTTGGTTCCTTATCTTGTAACTCGACAGTGTTCAGTTACCCAATATAAGATTCAAAACCAGCGCCTGGGGATCACGAGTCACACGTGACAAGATGGTAAATCTGACCCAAGGGCTGGGAGTGAACAATAACAAAAAATAACACGAGGTCATGTAGGTCACAAGAATGACGTATAACAAACAGTAAGGTCAGATCACGTTAGAAACGTGGAACTCCGCGACAGTACAAAATGTCTTGAGCAGTCTGGTGAAGTCAGAGATCGCCATTCTGATAGTTTGTGGAACAGGAAGTGAACAGTACTATATGGGAATAACTGGAACTATTCATGTCTAGCACTTTCAGGTCAGCCCTCGTTAAGTTAGGTCAATGACAGAGCTGGTCAACCACACGGTCGACTTTCGGTCTAATCTTGTCCTCTGGCTTCCTGGCTGAAAAATCCGAACTGGTTTAGTCAATCCGGTACAAACCAGACAACTAGGCTGTCTAATGTTCTTCCTGTTAAAGAGAGAGTGAGAGAGAAAGAGAGAATGAGAGTCGTGACCAAATTTATTTTAACATTGATTCATTATTTTGTATTCTCCATATTCAAGATGTCTGACAGTTTTGTATTTATTCTGAATGTACACCCACGCAGACAACTTGTTATTGTAGTTGTCTTGAGCTGTAACTTTCAGGAAAATAAAATATTTGTACACTTTCTTCAAGAGTGAAGATAATTTTAGTTGAAGACATAACAGATTTAATGTCTCTCTGTCGCACCCTCACGCATATATGTACACGCGATCCCACGCATATATGTACACACGCGCGCGATCGACGTTTCCAGACCTTTTTTAAGATGTCACTTTTGAATGACTTTTTAATTTGCATTGGTGATGTAATTTATATCATCGACTATCTTGGTCGTTGATACCAGAAGAACAGCGATCATTAAATATCGCCATTACACAAGCAAACAGACATTCAAATGAGAATAAAAACAGTAAATAATAACTATTGTATTTCTGTCATACCTTTATCATAAATATCAAACACGATCATTAGCTAAGGCATAATCAAGAAACGTCACAACATGTTAGAGGAGACGCTAGAGAGGACCCATTAACGCCACTGATTAAAACAAAAATCAGAAAAAAACTACACTTATCATCAAACACGCAGAAAAAGAAGACACTAAAGAGAATAATTTCCTGTCATTTCAAGAGAATACATTGTCTAAGCTGATAGATCTGCTAAAGTGCATGGTATGATAGATGTCGTTCTTCCTTATCCAAATAAGGCCAAAGCGAGTTCGAGTCACAGTTGCTTAAGTTTTTCTTTCTTTCTTTCTTTCTTTCTTTTCTTTCTTTCTTTCTTTCTTTCTTTCTTTCTTTTCTTTCTTTCTTTCTTTCTTTCTTTCTTTCTTTCTTTCTTTCTTTCTTTCTTTCTTTCTTTCTTTCTTTCTTTCCTTCCTTCCTTCATTTTCTTTTAATTTTTAAAATCAGAATAAAAATATTGTAAACAATGGACACAAATAAAAAACAAAAACTCTAGGATAAAACCTGTAACAACCAAAGCCTAATTGCTAGAATTAATTAAGCGCCTACAACGTCGATCTTGCGTCGGAGTCATTCGAGCAGATTCGAACGGCGACACCTACCGGTGCGAAACACCTAGGCCCAGGTTTAGACAACGCGCAAGGCGTATCCTTACTCCTTACCTCACATAAGGGCAGGGTAAATAAAGAAATGCCTTGTTCAAGCTAAACGAGACAAGGGCAGGACAAGAAGAAAGTTGGTCTTACGATATCAAAGAGACCGTGAAAATGACAACTGAGTAAGTGGGAAGTCGGACTATATAGAAACATAGATTCTTACAGACGTGCTGCGAGTAGTGAAACAATCTGCAAAGGACACGAAACGATATTATTGGAATGGTAAATACGAAACATTGTGAACTCTTACCATCACAAAGGGTAAGTTAAACAATGTTGTGCATATTTATTCTCATATTGAATAAATAAGGCATTACTGTGCTTATATAAATCTATTTAATACGTAAATCCATATTGCGCATATTTATTCTCATATTGAATAAATAAGGCATTACTGTGCTTATATAAATCTATTTAATACGTAAATCCATATTGCGCATATTTATTCTCATATTGGATAAGTAAGATAATAGTGTGCTTCTCTACCTTTTTATTTAAGATACGCTTGATTAGTTCTGTTTGTTGACAAGTTATCTCATTGAACATCTGATGAGTCCATAAGTGTTCACATCACCTCAGAAGTATATCACTCAAAGTTTAGCGATGTTTATTTTTTTTCGCCCAGCAACCCATAGGGCATTTAGAATGTCACATCGGTCAACCGTCCTTCAACACTCAACATCAGCCAAACTGGCAAGTTTGTCAGCACGCTCATTTCCTCTTATCTTTGATTGTATAGCCAAACATCTTACATTTGCATTGGTCTAGAATTCACCTCATTATATTCTGAGTACTTTCCTCAGGCACCTATTTTCTAGTAACTCCAGAAGAAATAGTTTACTTTGTAGGGAAAACAGTAGAAGTAGTAGATCAACTAGCATATTTCCTAAGACGTACAGATCATTAAAAAAAAAAAAAAAGACTCAAGACGATATTTCAGAACCAGATAAACAGGGCAGCATTCGCTTCCTGAAAACTTGAGATTAAATATAAAAAACAAAAAACAAAAAACAAAAATAGGCACAAAAACAGAGCTTATAATTTACAAGATGGAATATTCACTACACAGCTGTTTGTTTTCATCACAAAGTGACATTTTAGTTGCAATCTTGAAAGTTTTGCAGCGTTTATGGATGAGCCGGAAACATTCCTCTTATTTTAAAAATTGTTTTCATGGAAGTGGTTTCAATTTGTTACACCATACGTACAAGAAAGTACAAATGTGTGATGAAGTTAATATTTATGCACATTTTAATAGTTAATGCTTACAACAAAAAATATGAAAGCGTGGAAAATCTAAGAGTTATCGGTGTGCGATAATTAATTTTAAACGCACAAATGTCTTGTAATAACTTGAAATAAATGTTTAACAGAACAAGTATGTACACTTTATCTTCCTGGAAAGACAAGTATATGCACTTTATCTTCCTGGAAAGACAAGTATGTGCACTTTATCTTCCTGGAAAGACACGTATGTACACTTTATCTTCCTGGAAAGACAAGTATGTACACTTTATCTTCCTGGAAAGACAAGTATGTACACTTTATCTTCCTGGAAAGACAAGTATGTACACTTTATCTTCCTGGAAAGACAAGTATGTGCACTTTATCTTCCTGGAAAGACAAGTATGCACACTTTATCTTCCTGGAAAGACAAGTATGTACACTTTATCTTCCTGGAAAGACAAATATGTACACTTTATCTTCCTGGAAAGACAAGTATGTACACTTTATCTTCCTGGAAAGACAAGTATGTGCACTTTATCTTCCTGGAAAGACAAGTATGTACACTTTATCATCCTGGAAAGACCATATATGTATACTTTATCTTCCTGGAAAGACAAGTATGTACACTTTATCATCCTGGAAAGACCATATATGTATACTTTATCTTCCTGGAAAGACCATATATGTATACTTTATCTTCCTGGAAAGACAAGTATGTACACTTTATCTTCCTGGAAAGACCATATATGTATACTTTATCTTCCTGGAAAGACCATATATGTATACTTTATCTTCCTGGAAAGACCATATATGTATACTTTATCTTCCTGGAAAGACAAGTATGTACACTTTATCTTCCTGGAAAGACCATATATGTATACTTTATCTTCCTGGAAAGACCATATATGTATACTTTATCTTCCTGGAAAGACCATATATGTATACTTTATCTTCCTGGAAAGACCATATATGTACACTTTATCTTCCTGGAAAGACACGAATGAACGAACCAACCACAGTATCAGTGACAAACAGCTTTGACTAACTCTCTAGCAATTACAAACGAATTAACATATTCAAGTTTCAGTGAACTTTCACAAATAGAAAACACTCAACAACAAAAAAAGAGTACCTTTTTCACATCTTCATATACTGAGGATATTATATTTCAACAGCATAATTAAAATGAAACATTTGGATTGAAGCTGACAGCTGCATGCCGAGACAAAAACAGGTGCAAGAAATAAAAGGTTTGGTGGGAATGACCGGAGACAAATGACATGTGAATTAAAAACACAATTGGGTCAGACTTTGTTGAGAGACGTAAGTGATATCTGACGTATGTTATCTTTAAACGGCAATTTATAACATTTAAAATAAGAAAATAAACCTCCCCACATAACAACTATGTCTTATTTTTGATCTCTGAAGAAAATTTAGTTGAATAAATGAAATCATACAGAGATAGCTATATAAGCACACTTTCAGCCACATATATTTGTATTCATAGAGACCCAGCACATATGTCTTATATCTAAAAGGATGCACTTATACATGTCTTGTATCAATATAGATCCAACTATACATGTCTTATACCTATAGAGATCCAGCTACATATGTCTTATATCTATATAGATCCAGCTACGAATGTCTTATACCTATATAGATCCAGATACGAATGTCTTATATCTATATAGATCCAGATACAAATGTCTTATATCTAAAGAAATCCAACAACATATATCATATATCTAAAGAAACCCAGCAACACATGTCTTATATATAAAGAGATCCAGCTACCAATGTTTTATATCTATAGAGGTCCAGCTACGAATGTCTTATATTTGAGATCCAGCTACGAATGTCGAAACAGGAAAGGGTATAAGCCATGAAACTGAAAGAAGTATAAGCCATAACTCAAGAAGTATAAGCCATACAGCAGGAATGAGTATAAGCCATGAAACAGGGAGAAATATATATTAGCATGAAACTGAAAGTATCATAAGCCAACCAAAAAAAAATGAATATAAGAGAAAGTGAAGATAAATAGAAATCGCAGATTCACAAGCTGAAAAAAAATGGAATACCTCATCACAAACTTTATATTGTGAAAAGCATCAACACCAAAAATGGCTATTAATATTTTAGTGGCATTTATAAACCGTACATAAGGATGGACAATCTAACTGACAGGAGCTTTAAATCCAAGGAGAGTTTAAAAATCATCTCTCGGACGTGAGAGAAAAGAAAGCTGCAAGAAAATATGAAATACTACCGAGGAATTGATGGTTTTATGGTGAAGAGACAGTAAAATGTCGCAGAACTCTACAATTATTTTTGTTCTTCTAAATTGGGAGTTCAGATAAGATTCCTGATGAATTCCCTCCCTTAGCTGTCAGGTTTAAGATCATAACATGTAGTTGAGTTCACAAAGGTCAAGAGTTAAAGTGAAAGTATCACTACACAAATCCCTGAAGGAAGACAGCGCAGTTTATGTCATGATCTTAGAATGCTTCAAAAAGCTCAGCCAAATATAGATTTCATATGAACCCAGATGGTAAAGGATATAGAGAGTGACCAAGAAAGGTGCATGGCGTAGAATGGATAATAAAGAACTTAAAGAGAATCACTTCACTTATGACGACTTGAGAAACTGACTCAAGGCAGATTCTATCGCTGGCGATCTCTGTTGGTGGACTTATGTGTCATAAGAGCACGAAGAGGATTCACGGATTGACTAAAGAAGATCGACATTACAAATTATTGAGTACTGAGCCTTCTAAGTCTGCAGCTTGTGGTAGCTAAATAGCTTGTGAGGCAACATACTAATTATGCCAGAAATATCAGAGTGTCATACCAACACATCAGTCTCCGAAGGTAAGTAATCTGTTTAAACAGTGCCTTTCAAATGTGAGTAAATTACTTATAAATGTATACACGTTAACTTTATCTTTGGCAGTGGTGCATTTGGAAATCAAGCAACATTAACAAACAAGTGTAGAAGCGCAAATAATCATCGGCAATGCGTGGAAAATGCAACTCACATCTTCAACAGTCAGACAATTGAAGCCTGATGGTTTAGAGTACCGATACACGTATCCCACGACACATAGTTTATAAAGATTTCATTGAAAAGTTAAACTTTCAATATCTTATGATCAACAAATACTGAAACAAAGAATGGTTTTAACATAAATACTTATTTTATGTGAACCTATTTGTTTATTGTGGAATGTTTCAAACATAAAGCAAAACAAAGAGAAAACAAAGAGAAAACACTTGAACTTTGCGGTTGGACTTATCAATGACAGTGATCAGGTTCACGAATTACATCAAAGGAGATATCAGTGACGTCTAATAATCGCAATGTGTGTACCTATAAGACTAAGTCCATCATTTTCCCATTTTCCTTTCAATTGGAATTCAGTCACCACTGCTTGCTATAACCAAAAGTCTGTTTTATTTTATTATTATTAATTTATATAATATGTTTTGTAACAACTGGGAAAAATGAGGGACGAAGAGATAGAGGAAAGCAAAGAGAAAAAAAAACAGACAGCTTAAGAGAATGGCTTGGCAGAAGGTCGACAACAGAAATGATAAATAACTGTCGAGATCGAAAGTTGTGGAGAGACATGATCACCTACGCCAGCAGGCCCGGTACTTGATGATGATATATCATTAGAGATCTCTCTAGTAGTCATATATAAGCTGTTGTCATTTGGGGAGGGAGGGGGGGGGGATTGGGCTGCGAAAAAAGAAATTCTGGTCCAAAAGAAAGAAAGTAGTTCTTTATTATCTATAATTTGTTAACAGCAGACAATAAATGGTACAATAGTTATACAAAGTACAACTCGAAAATTGTGCATACTTTGTGTATAAGTAGTGGATAGTGAGAAACAGCTAAATTGATAAACAGACAGACATTCAGGGAGACATACAAATAGGCAAACAAATAGAGAGAAAGAAATAGAGAGAAAAAAGGCAAACAGAATTACAGAAGACAGATAAGAGAGATATATAATGACAAGAAATATTTCAACAAAAAAAACTATAGATAAGAACGGATTGCTATTTCGTCCACACTATTCCGAAGTCAGAAGCCTACAAGGAAAACAAGAACGCACACACAATTTCCAGAAGTTTCAACAATAAAATAAAAGACTGCCAGACAATCAATCGTCAGTTCCTGCAATATTTTGGTTTGCATCATACACTCAGGTCGGTAATGTCTGATGGCAGCTGGAAATCCCTACTGGCAATTGTTCTTCCTGTCGAAAGCAATCTGTTGTGACACGCTGTGACTTAAGGCAGACATAGCCGCTGCTGACTACTCGCTCCTCTTTGATGGCTGGCTTCATCCTCTAATGCCCACGACATAAACATTAAACTCAGCCAATCAAAAGTGCGCAAATAAAAAGAGTATGGGCCTAGCGTAGGTTAATGTACTTTTATCCCAGTTGAGATTTTTCTCCCCTTGACATTGACCTCATTTTTGTTGTCACTGCCATCTCTTCACACACACCCCCCCCCCCCAAAAAAAAAAACAAACAAACAAACAAACAAACAAACAAAACAAAGAAAAAAATTCTTGGGACCAGTTCATTAATTGTCGTACTGTTTTTCCTTTAGTGACTCCCACAGATGGTGGGCTTTTCCCCACTATTAACGTTTCTGGACTTAGATTCTTGTTCATATAGGGAAACATTGCAACGTTTAAAATCCATGTTAAAATGGTGATCAATGTACATTACAACAAAATGTAAGTTATTATTGCTGTAGTATTCCCGCTGACCCTAAATTCAGACGTCATCGAATTAATGAAATAAGAATATGTGACTCTCCCGCTCATCCCAACGTCAGACTTAATGAAGTGTATGAAATATATAAAAAAGATATGTGACATTCCTACTCAATTCGACGTCAGACGTCATGGAATGTATGAAATAAAAAAAAATATGCGACTTTGCCGCTCACCCCAACGTCAGACGTCATGGAGTGTATGAAATTTAAACAAAAATATGTGACGCTCCTGCTCAATCCAATGTCAGACGTCATGGAGTGTATGAAATAAAAAAAAATAAGTGACTTTCCCACCGACCTCAACTTCAGATGTCATATCAGTGGGAGAGTGCTATATATTTCGTTCAGAAATTCGTGCTCACAAAGTTTTTTAATTATCACGGCACGGAAACTTTTTGATGAATTTCTATAATTCTTTTTCGTGAAATCTTATTTTTTTCACCGACCTTCAGTCTGATTTTTTTTTTTGAGACGCACCAAGATGGACGCTTGTTTGTGTTTGAACAAAGCCCAATGGCGAAGATCTGAATTTGCAGAATTTCGTTCATTCTCAACGGCGGCCGTTATAGTTTAGCTTTTACTAGCACAATGCCTGGAGTATAAGCTCAGAACACAATCTTGTCGTGCTTTCTCCCTGCATCGAGGGTTGGCGACAATGGAGATTCATTTCACTCTGACTCTTGTGGACGCTGTCTAAATGAACCAAATTAGTAAACAACCATGCGTCCACTAACGCAGGAGGAGATCAACACCTTCTTTGACAAACTATCCAAATAGTAAATTACATGTTTCATCATATATTCGTATATCAGGTAGAACTTTTAGTTTAAAATACTTGTCAGATAAATTCCATACTTAAGGTTGTCGCGTTTTCAAGACACAAGAGCCAAGAACTGAACCATTCTATTCATTGTTTGTGTGCTACTCAAATCTCACATACGACTTTAATTTATCAAAGTCTACAAATTTGGACATCATCAAGTAGCAGGTGAGATACAAGCCATATTCGTCTTTGGTGGAAAGAAGGGATCGCTGCAGGATATGCTGTCATTCATTTATGAAGATTCTTCTTGAACTTCTTCGATGAGAACTCAGGAACTTTTCTTCCAGCATTTACATTTTTGCATTGCTGATCTCTGACACGGGTTTTCTGGTTGGCCTACTGTTTGTGTGGATAGAGACCATTGCTACAAAGTCAATCAAATGAACGGGATGTGTCAAAGTCTCGTTTTTCGCCACCTACGTATTTAGCTTTCTGTCCGTATGGTACGTTGTGTTCATAACAGTGGAGAATTACACCACCATATGTCATCCAACAAGCTTTGTGGTTATGTGCACAAAGCCACGCGCCAGTATCGTGGCCATGTGCATTCTAGTCTTGTTGTTGCTGTATATGGTCACTGCTGTTGCTGATGAGGTAACACCAAACGAGATAGGTCTTGAGAAATGGTTGCCAAGTCCAAGGCTGATGTTCTTGCACACAATAACCTACTTTGACTCGGTAGTAACGTTGCTACTACCGCTGATCGCCATTACTGTCATGCTCTTCACGATCGTTCTGTCCATCATACACAAGTCCCTGTGGAAGAAGCTCAGTGGCCGGCCGATGCTGGAAGTTTCCGAGCTGAAACCGATCAACGATCCTAAGGGAAGCTCAGCGCGAGCTAGCGCCCAGGTTCGTGTGACTAGGCTGCTCTTTGTCTTGTCTCTATCTTACATCATCATGAACGCACCCAGTCACGTGGCCAGACTGCACTATCTGATGCGGACTCAAAACTAAGGGGACATGAAATTGACATTCTCTGAAGGTTTTATCCGGCTTTTCTTCCAGCACGTCAGCCACGCCCACCATGCCTGCAAGTTTTGGATCTTCGTGGTAGTCAGTAGAAACTTTACCAAGAACCTCAGATAAACTTTGATGGACGTTACCAAGTGTATATGTTAGTCGTGGCATATATCTTGGTGGTTGTCCGTGCAAACCATGGCTCATATCTTTGTGTGTGTCTGGGCTGGCCATGATTCATATCTTAGTGTTTGTGTGTGCTGGCCATGGTTCATATCTTGGTGTATATCCGTGCTGGTCATGGCTCATATCTTAGTGGGTGTCTGTGCTGGCCAAGGTTCATATCTTAGTGTGTGTCTGCGCTGGCCATTATTCATACCTTGGTGTATTTCCGTGCTAGTCATGGCTCACATCTTAATGTGTTTCAGTGCTAGTCATGGTTCATATCGTGGTGTGTTTCCGTGAAGCCATGGCTCATATCTTGGTGTGTGTGTGCGCTGGCCATTATTCATACCTTGGTGTATTTCCGTGCTAGTCATGGCTCACAACTTAATGTGTTTCAGTGCTAGTCATGGTTCATATCGTGGTGTGTTTCCGTGAAGCCATGGTTCATATCTTAATGTGTTTCTGTGCTAGCTATGGCTCATATCTTAGTGTGTTTCTGTGCTAGCCATGGCTCATATCTTAGCTTGTGTGTGTGTGCTAGCCATGGCTCATATCTTGGTGTGTGTCATGTTAGTCATATCTCATATCTTGGTGTGTGTCCGTGTTAATCATGTCTTATATCTTAGTGTGTATCTGTGTTAGTCATATCTCATATATTTGTGCACATGTTTGTGTTAGTCAATATCTCATATCCTTGTGTGCATGTCTATGTTAGTCACATCTCATACCTTGTGTGTGCATGTCTATGTTAGTCATGTCTCATATATGTGTGTGTATGTCCATGCTAGTCACATCTCATATCTTAATGTGTGTCTGTCTATATTATTCATGTCTCATATCTTTGTATGTTTGTGTTCAGTCATATCTCATATCTTTGTGTGTGCATGTCTATGTTAGTCACATCTCTTATCTTTGTGAGTGCATGTTTATGTTAGTCATGTCTCACATCTTTGTGTGTGCATGACTGTGTTTAGTCATATCTCATACCTTAGTGTAGGCAGCCGCGATAGATCAGTGGTTAGTGAACCGGACTACAAAGGACAAGAGGTAGGGTTCGATCCCAACCGACGGCTTCCGGTTTACCCAGCCTTTAATGGGTACCGGATTTTTTACTTGGAAAGTAAAGCGGCACGGGCGTAATACCGACCACATTACCCCAACAATCATGTGCCGAAGGTCTGTAAAATTTATGGTCACTAACACCATATTCCCTATACGCCACTTGGCGTGACGGGGGCACTTTACTTTACTTTTACATATCATAGAGTATGTATATGTGTTAGTCATATCTCATATTTTAGATTGTGTCTGTGTTAGTCATATCTCATATCTTAGTGTGTGTGTGTGTGTGTGTCTGTGTTAGTCATATCTCATATCTTGGTGTGTGTCAGTGTTAGTCATGTCTCATATCGTCGTGTGCATGTCTGTGTTAGTCACATCTCATATCCTTGTGTGTACATGTCTATGTTAGTCACCTCTAGTGACTCGGGCAGATGGTGCTCGTAAACCTGGGAGGGCCGACCATCTAAGGGCAGAATACCCCTACAGGAAAGACAATCTGCTGCCTTGCAGGGAGATTGGGGACAATCACAGGCTAAGGAAAGTAAACCTGAATAAAATGCTGGCTGAAATCGGATGCACTGGGCCACTGGCGCAGAACACAGTGCAACGTTTTAACAGGTATTCAATCAGAGTGGATCTAGCAGACCCTAATTATGATGTTCTCTCTATGGGGTCGATCAATTCACTTAAACAGACAGCTGTCTTCATGTGAGAGTCTGGAATCCTACTCTGATTGAGTCTTGATCGCAGAGAGAGAGAGAGAGAGAGAGAGAGAGAGAGAGAGAGATAGAGAGAGAGAGAAAGAGAGTCTGATTTTTTGTCCAACTATCATGCATTTAGGAAAGATTTTTGCTTATTTGAAGTATATAAACATATGATTTTCTTGCTTTTCCTACATTTTATGATTTTACAATGCCCACATCTGTTGTAATAAACTTACCAATTAAAAAGGCAAATTTCACATGCTCTCCACACAATCTTAGCACCGTTCGCACTCGCAACTTGTAAGATGACGCCATTCCGAGTTTTTTTTTTAATAATTTCATTTCCGGTTTTTTGTTAAATTGGTCCAGGGGCGTATTTTGACAAAATATTTACTATTAATGTATATGCCTTTATATGTGATAATTTGTAAGCTGTTGTGAAGTGACAACTTTGTTTTTAAAACCATGAAGAGTTTAAAGTGTAAATTCATCACTATGCAAAAGCTAAATGTGTTATTGTACATGCACTTTAGCAAGGAATATAAATGGGGTCGGTTATATTACGATATCAAACAACCAGAAAACAGAACACGGGCAACTCTAAATATAGATAGAAAGTCTTTCAATCGATGGATAAGATAGAACTTTGAATCTGCAGAGGCGACGGTCAAGCAAAGAAGAAAAATGAAAGTTGATGATTTTGACAAAGATGTTATTAAACGTGACATTTTGAAAATGTTTGAATCGAATTAACTTGTTACACTGCGCAAACTTAAAAGTTCGACTGAAATTAGAATGTGATATTGAAATCTCAAAAACGACTCTTTTGAAGATCGTAAGAGGCGTTGGTTTCACTTTTCGAAAATATGCTAGTGGTAGAAATATTGTTTGTGAAAACCACATCAGATAGCTGCCTGAAGCAATATAACTCAGGCAAATCCGTGAGCGACGAATGGAAGGCCACGATATAGTATATTTGGATGAAACGTGGGTCAATGCTCATCATACATATGAGAAAGAGTGACAATCAGTTAACAGAGAAAATAAAAGAAGCATTTCCAGCAGCAAAGGACAACAGATTATGTTGGTACATGCTGGCAGTATAGAGAATGGTCTTGTCAATGGCACACAACTTATTTTTCAATCAAAGTCTACAGACAATAGAGACTACCACGCTGAAATGAATGGACGAATTTTCAGAGACTGGATAGAGAACACTCTATTCCCTATTCTGGATAGACCTTCATGTCTTGTAATGGACAATGCATCCTATCATAATGCGGTAGCACAGAAGGACAACGTTCCTAATTCGTCAAACACAAAAGATCAAATCATCACATGGCTTAGAAAACAAAAATGTTTCCCTTCAAAACACCCAGTTAAAACCAGAGTTGTTGCAACTTGTTAGACAAACTAGGAAGACAAAGTTATATCAAATTGATAAAATAATTGCAAAGTATGGCCACACATCCCTTCTCCTCCCACCTTATCATTCGCACCTCAACCCAATAGAACTTGTGTGGGTTAAAGTCAAAGGGCAAGTTGCTGCGCAGAACACGTCTAAAATGTGTGATGTTAAAGAATTGACGCGTGATGCCCTCTCAACGATAGACATTGAATACTGGAGAAAATGTGACAACCGCGTGCTCAGAGAAGAGGAACAATACAGGCAACGAGATGGATTGCAGTTTGTCCAACCAATAACAGTTGTTAACCTCGTAGAGACTTCTGTTTCGGAATGACATATGCATGACATGTGCACAATTTTGTTAATGTCACGCTTACTATTTGCTGACTTTGTGTGTTTGATGTTCTGGTTGTTCCATATATTTTGTTGATGACACGCCTGCTATATGGCGAATATGTGTGATACTCTGATCAAAGTTTACCTATCTCTATGGCGAAGATATAAAATCAAATAAAGATGTTGCCCTCTTCAATGAGATACGGAAACGCATTTGACTTGCATTGTTAGAAAATTAACACAATTTACTGTAAAATCTAATTAGAACTCGCGATTTAATATTTTCCTAAAATTATATAACAAAAAAACGATTTGTGCAAAATTAATACTACCTTTGAATTAAATGCTATAAAATCTGAAGGTCGGTGAAGAATAAGATTTCATGAAAAAAGAATTACAGAAATCATCAAACAGTTTCCGAGATAATTGATCAAACTCTGTGGGCACGAATTTGTGGGCGAACTATAGTAGCCTAGTCCCAACGTTTTGGCTTGACGATTTGGCTGAACAAAGGTTGAAACGCAGTGTTGCGCTCTCTATTCGGCTCTCTAAGCCGGGGAGAAGTAACGACAGCGAAGACGATCAGTGTCACCCTCACCTCCAACTGCTGTGGTCTGATAAAAATAAAAAAAAAGTAAAGTTCCCCCGTCACGCCAAGTGGTGTATAGGGAATATGGTGTTAGTGACCATAAATTTTACAGGCCTTCGGCACATGATTTTTGGGGTAATGTGGTCGGTATTACGCCCGTGCCGCTTTACTTTCCCAGAAAAAAATCCGGTACCCATTAAAAGCTGGGTGAACCCGGAAGCCGTCGGTTGGGATCGAACCCTACCCCATGTCCTTTGTAGTCCAGTTCACTAACCACTGAGCTATCGCGGCTCCCTGTGGTCTGATAAGGTGAGCTATTATTTAACTGACATATGACATTGTCATATGACATCCGATAAGTTTGGAAGAGATTAAGTAATACATTAACTGTTGGCGACTGTCTATGTAAATAAACTAATAACAACTCAATATTGATGATCTCTCATTGATTTATATTTTTCGACATTTTTTGGCGTCTAGCTCACCGCATTTACAAAAGGATCTAAATCGGGAGAAATAAATGTGCAACAGGCAGCACAATCTAGGCTTCAGTCGTGGCACGTTTTCGTTCGGTTAATTAGGCAGCCACGAGTGAACTTTCTTCTCGTGTCTCATCGCTGCCGTTCCGTCATCGCAAACATTGGACGGACCAATCGGTGTGAACGCAGGGAGTGACGGACGTCAATTACCATGATTCCTTTTCTATATGTACCAGGCTGCTGGCGATGTCGATGCTGATGAGGAATCAGACAGCTACTGATCAATTCGGCATCAACATATTGAATACGTTTAAAAAGTGATCAGGCTTCTAAATATAGACGCCTTGTGATGGTTGAGAAAATCAGATTTGGGATTCAGAAGATGCTAGAGAAATCTCTGCAGGATGACAGAACGAGGGTTTTAAAAGGCATGAGAGATCAGAACAATGATGGCACTTTAAATGTAAGTGGCCATGTTCCGTGGTTGAGCACATTAAGCAGATCAAGACATTCAATATGCATACCATTCTCATTGGGAGACAAAATAAAATTGAAAGGTAAACAAATAAATTCTCACAATAAACATTGACTATATGATGTTGGCCATCATTCAGAACAGTTATCAACCTTTGTCTGGTGGAATGCTGCATCACAATCATCTTCGCTATCGGATGATTCAAAACTGACCGCAACAAACTAATTCTACATGTTTTCTTCTCTCCAAAGGTGCACTATGGTATCACGATTTTTAAAAAGTACTGCAGTTTAACGATGGGTTAATGTGTGAATTCTAGTATATAAACCACCATGTGCTCAGATCAGATTTTCAAAAGGTGCCTTGAACAACATACTGTATATGTTACTAAGCTGCCTTTAACAACATTCTGTGTATGCTACTAAGTTGCCTTGAACAACATACTGTATATGTTACTAAGCTGCCTTTAACAACATTATGTGTAGGCTACTAAGTTGCCTTGAACAACATACTGTATATGTTACTAAGCTGCCTTTAACAACATTCTGTGTAGGCTACTAAGTTGCCTTGAACAACATACTGTATATGTTACTAAGCTGCCTTTAACAACATACTGTATATGTTACTAAGCTGCCTTTAACAACATTCTGTGTAGGCTACTAAGTTGCCTTGAACAACATACTGTATATGTTACTAAGCTGCCTTTAACAACATTCTGTGTAGGCTACTAAGTTGCCTTGAACAACATACTGTATATGTTACTAAGTTGCCTTTAACAACATACCATGTAGGCTACAACATCATTATTATTACGATTTTCTCAGTCGTGCTCCAGCAACTCAGAGAATCTAACTAATTAGGGAAAAGGCAAATGATTCCGGTGCTGCGGTAAAGCTGGCCCACGTGACCCGCATTTGCAGGAAGGCCATTTTCCTAGCAGTTAAACTTGTTTCTTTTTAATATATTCGGTTAGCATTCTATGGTTTGATTCTTATAATATTTCTCATGTTCGTGCTGTTACGTTTTTATTTGGTTTGGTTGTTACAACTCTTTTAGTAAAATTGTCACGAAACATTTTATTTGTTTACTTGGCTCCAGTAATTAATTACTGGATGAGGAAACACGTTTTCTTTGGTGGTCAATAACAAAATGCCACAGACTGGGATTTTATTTTACAGAGGGTCTAAGAGCAAAGACAGATGACAATTTTCAGTTGATTTTCTACTGTCCTTGTAAATGTTCAAATACCATAAATCTGATTGAATTTACATTTAAAATATGATCATATTTAATTGATATACTGCAGATGCAGCAATGAAATTAATTGTAACGTTTGTCTTAAACTGGTATTATTAAAAATAGCGCAAGCTAAAACATTATTAGTGTGCATATATTTATCCAAATTATTCACGTATTTATACATACATGGTCAATATCACGCACGCCCGTCTACCTTTCCGGATTAAAATCTCTTAACACCTTTTACTTCTGAAATAATGCTGGGCTCGAAGGCAGCGGTTGGAGTCTCCGAGGAGGTCAGGTTAAAAATCTACCTTATTTTTGTGTCACGATACAGAGAAAAGGAACGAGCGTATAGGTTTGCTATATTCCGTTTCTGACAGCGAAGGAGTTTGCGTTCTAAATGTTTTCAGATAAGCAGGACGAGCAAATGGAACAGAAAGGTAGACTAAGGGGACGAGCAAATGGAACAGAAAGGTAGACTAAGGGGACGAGCAAATGGAACAGAAAGGTAGACTAAGGGGACGAGCAAATGGAACAGAAAGGTAGACTAAGGGGACGAGCAAATGGAACAGAAAGGTAGACAAAGGGGACGAGCGAATGGAACAGAAAGGTAGACTAAGGGGAGGAGCGAATGGAACAGAAAGGTAGACTAAGGGGAGGAGCAAATGGAACAGAAAAGGTAGACTAAGGGGACGAGCGAATGGAACAGAAAGGTAGACTAAGGGGACGAGCGAATGGAACAGAAAGGTAGACTAAGGGGACGAGCGAATGGAACAGAAAGGTAGACTAAGGGGACGAGCGAATGGAACAGAAAGGTAGACTAAGGGGACGAGAAAATGGAACAGAAAGGTAGACTAAGGGGACGAGCGAATGGAACAGAAAGGTAGACTAAGGGGACGAGCGAATGGAACAGAAAGGTAGACTAAGGGGACGAGCGAATGGAACAGAAAGGTAGAAGAAGAGTACGAGTGAATGGGACAGAAAGGTAGAAGAAGAGTACGAGTGAATGGGACAGAAAGTAAAAGAAGAGGATGAGGGAATGGAACAGAAAGGTAGAAGAAGAGGATGAGGGAATGGAACAGAAAGGTAGAAGAAGAGGATGAGGGAATGGAACAGAAAGGTAGAAGAAGAGGATGAGGGAATGGAACAGAAAGGTAGAAGAAGAGGATGAGGGAATGGAACAGAAAGGTAGAAGAAGAGTACGAGTGAATGGGACAGAAAGTAGAAGAAGAGGATGAGGGAATGGAACAGAAAGGTAGAAGAAGAGGATGAGGGAATGGAACAGAAAGGTAGAAGAAGAGGATGAGGGAATTGAACAGAAAGGTAGAAGAAGAGGATGAGGGAATGGAGCAGAAAGGTAGAAGAAGAGGATGAGGGAATGGAACAGAAAGGTAGAAGAAGAGGATGAGGGAATGGAACAGAAAGGTAGAAGAAGAGGATGAGGGAATGGAACAGAAAGGTAGAAGAAGAGGATGAGGGAATGGAACAGAAAGGTAGAAGAAGAGGATGAGGGAATGGAACAGAAAGGTAGAAGAAGAGGATGAGGGAATGGAACAGAAAGGTAGAAGAAGAGGACGAGCGAATGGAACAGAAAGGTAGAAGAAGGGGACGAGGGAATGGAACAGAAAGGTAGAAGAAGGGGACAAACGAATGGAGAAGAAAGGCAGAAGAAGGGGACGAGGGAATGGAGCAGAAAGGTAGAAGAAGGGGACGAGGGAATAGAGCAGGAAGCTAGAAGAAGGGGACGAGGGAATAGAGCAGGAAGGTAGAAGAAGGGGACAAACGAATGGAGAAGAAAGGTAGAAGAAGGGGACGAAGGAATGGAGCAGAAAGGTAGAAGAAGAAGTAGAGGACGAGGGAATAATTCAAATAATGAATGTGAGTTTACAGTTTTGAATTGTCTGCAAGAGCATCGGGTTCAAAGGGGTGATATCAGACAAGAGCGCTATTCAAGGTGGCAAAGAAGACTGGAAAACCAACATAGAACAACGGTTATCAGTCGCTACACGATGTGGGGTATACTGGGGTGTTGATCTGACCAATTCTGGAATTGTCTGATGTCCTGTGAGGATCCTCCAACTAACGAACTAACTGAGACTTTGTAAATTCCCAAAACGTGCCTTGTTCAATAATAATAATAATAAACATATCCTTCTTTCTTTAATGTTTAACTTCCAAGTGCACATTTTTCTTGTTATCAAACAACCTATTTTATTGTCCGTCTTTGATAGGACTAGAATCTCGATTTCATCTAACTTGAGTACATGGAACTCATTTGACTTGGATACGAGGGACGCCTGTAGCGCTAAAACTTTGTAAAAAGATTTACGATTTCTTAAGTTAAAAAAAAAAAAAAAAGTAAAAAGCCCCGTCACGCCAAGTGCCGTATAGGGAATATGGTGTTAGTGACCATACATTTTACAGACCTTCAGCACATGATTTTTGGGGTAATGTGGTCGGCATTACGCTCGTGCCGCTTTACTTTCCCAGAAAAATCCGGTACCCATTTAAGGCTGGGTAAACACGGAAGCCGTCGATTGGGATCGAACCCTACCTCTTGTCCTTTGTAGTCCAGTTCACTAACCACTGAGCTATCGCGGCTCCTACATTTCTTCAGGTTATCAGGGATTACAGTCAAACTATGTGATAACAACACAGGATAAAAGAGTAATCGGCAGGTGACTTACAAGAACCTACAGTACGGCATGCATGAGGTGTGTGACAGCAGACAGGTTATCTTCGACAGCAAAGAAAGCAATGGCATTACAAGCAGATAGTCAAAACGTTATGATCACTTGTTGAACGTAATAAAAATGAACACAATCAACTGAATGAAGCCTCGTCATACGCAGATTAGTTTGCTAAAACACGAGTAAGAAATGGTTCACCCTACCCATCGATCTAAGGTGACAACCAGTGACTTTTGCAATCATCTCAGGACAAAGACATACTATTTTTGAGACAAATCGTTGTGCAGTGAGACTAAGTATTGTAACAAGTCAGGACAGAATACGCTATACAGTACATAGACTATACAAATCGTTTAGCGACTCACATGTCACTTCTGAAGTAAGGATAAGTGAACCAGAGTTGACCAAGTTCGTGCTCAAATTCCATAAGGCAGGTTTGGAAATAGAAAAACAAGATGTTTATTTCTGTCAAACAACTTGATAACGCAGAGAGAAGGCAAACCCAGTATTAAATAAACATGCTAAAGTTAAGTGTGCTAGACCGAAAGGCGCTATTATTGTAGTATGTTGCAAATGATGACAAAACGCAACTTGTACTACGCCCCTCGAGAGAGCTGACAAGGAAGAAACGTGTAAACAAAGATCAGAAAGAGCGAGCTACACAACTGGCAAGTTAAGGGTAGTGAACATCAAATGTGTTTCCAAACACTTCACATTTAACACTGAAGTACATTAAGTTCAGGAACATGTTCTTAGTTTAATGTCAGTCAGCACAACGAACTCACATCTGGTATTCGGGGAAACGCTGAATAGTTTACGCCTGATCGTGAGGATACCTGACAAAAGGTTTTATTTTCTGATAATAAAACAAGGAAAACATGTTAGCCAATGTGTAACGTCTCTTAATGGATTGTGCGTGAAATTACTAACGGTTTCAATTATTCCCTTCCCTGCAGCCCGCTGAAGCCATTACAAAACTTGTGTTACAGTATTCTGTTTACTAAATTTGTTTGTTGGAAACTGCTGATTTGGACCAATCTAACCGGGCTATTCATTCATGACCCATAGACTAGACTGTTATCGGTAAGATTAAACTG
Organism: Megaustenia siamemsis; assembly: GCA_032433765.1. NCBI lineage: Eukaryota > Metazoa > Mollusca > Gastropoda > Stylommatophora > Ariophantidae > Megaustenia > Megaustenia siamemsis. The sequence goes on from JAVIAB010000125.1 coordinate 33,735,870, forward strand.
TAAATATTGGTTCAAGTCAATTTTCAAATTTTACCATGAAATTAAAAATAATAATAATATTAATATTAATAATAATCATAACTTGAAAAATATAATAAACAAACATAATCAGAGTGACAGCTAAAGACTAGCGGTTGATATTTTTTAACGTTCTGATCCACTAAGCCACTTGTATTAAGTCTAGAAATGTAGTAAATAGCAGATGAAAGCTTAATCGATAGTCATTGATATACTGAGTGCCTTTGAGCTCTTTGCAATTGTTTCATTATAACTAAATCTGCTCTCTCCAGTCACAAATTATTTGCAAAGAACAATAGAGCCAAAATGAAAATTCAAAACTGTTACTTCTAACACCAGTCCAAAGAACGGTGATTATCTTTTATTTGAGGTATACAAAACAATATACTAAATACCACACGCTTTCAAGAACCTAAAATATCTAGTCTATAAGTGCTATTGAACCATATCTTATACGCTGGTTGTGCGACTTGGGGTGCAAAGGAAATGACAGATCCCGAAAAGACATCATGCATGAGGAGCTCACTAGTGGCTGCAGGCCTATGGCACTTTATTCTCAATGATTTAAGTCTGCGTGATGTGAGACTGTCACGAGGTCTGAGAGTCACGAGAGACTGTTGCACAACATCGCGATATGTAAGTAAAAGTAAAGTACCCTCGTCACGCCAAGTGGCGTATAGGGAAATATGGTGTTAGTGACCCTATATTTTTACAGACCTTCAGCACATGATTTGTGGGGTAATGTGGTCAGTATTACGCCCGTGCTGCTTTACTTTCCAAGAATAAATCCGGTACCCATTTTTTAAGGCTGGGTGAACCCGGAAGCCGTCGGTTGGGATCGAACCCTACCCCTTGTCCGTGGTAGTCCAGTTCACTAACCACTGAGCTATCGCGGCTCCCATCGCGATATGTAGTGTCGCAAAAAACAAGTATTTGGAGAAATGGGGTGGAGATACACCTAGATTGAGGACCCCCCCCCCCACCCAAAATAAATAAATAAGAAAAATAATCATAAACAAACGAGAGAGGTCAGACACAGTTTTACTGTACAATGTATGTGGACTTGTGCGCCTTTCAAGATTTGGCCGCCATGGTCATAATAAGCGTTGTTCTGTCAACAGTGAGTTCCAAAGTGACGCTATGCCAGCCAGCCAGCCTTCCATCCATCTATCTATCTACCTATTGACCTTTCGATCCGTAGCCGGCCCATAGGGCATAGACCCAGACACTCTTTCTCTTATCTAAATTTTTATTCTAGCAGTTTTCAATCCTCCTAAAGATATTTTATCAAATCTCGCCATTTGTCTCTGTTCTGTGCAAGCAGCTCTATCTCATTGAGGGAGCCAAAGGACTAAAGAAGACTAAATAAGTAAAGGCGTCAAATTGGCACTACTGTTCGATGCTCCCTCTGTGATCAAAGTGACGTTATACCACTAGTACTACTACTATTGCTGCATCTGCTGCTACTTATACTACTACTGCCCCTGCTGCTACTACTACTACTACTACTACTACTAATCTCCTGCTGCTACTGCTACTACTACTGCTGGTTGCCGCTACTACTACTAGTACTACTGCTACTACTACTACTGCTGCTGCTACTAATACTACCACTACTACTATTGCTCTTGCTGCTACTACTACTACTACTGCTGCTACTACTACTGCTGCTGCTGCTACTACTACTATTCCTTCAACAGTCAATGCTGCTCGTACTGCTGCTACTACTACTACTAGATACAAGCAGTTGTGTAGAAACCGAAACACTTTTGTTGTTTCTGACAGGAAGGAAGCATAGTTGGCTCTTTTCAAATGTCACTTACTATACAGATTCTTTCTCGTCCTCAATTTGAACACAAAACCTACATTAAAACGCCGGTATGCGATGTGACGCTGAGTCTCAGTTATCCTGATAACAAGAATAGCTAATAAAAATACTGAAACATTTAATATGAGAATCTAACATGGTGATTTTTCTTGAGAGGCAAGCGTTTTTGCCTAAACGTGCCTCTGTGATTCATACACCTGCGTAATTTCATTAATCGTTACAAAGAGCTTCAAATCGATTATAAAGCAACGTAATGCTGTATGTCTGTCATGATGTCGAGCTTCACATACTGAAGTCCATTTATAATTACGATCTCGCAAAACTTAAAATTCACGACGAATATTGCATTATTCCAAAATTACGCTAATTAAAAATAAAAATCAGGTTTTAATGTGATTTGATCGTCCATTACACTGGGGATCGTTTAGAAAGTTGATGGGGTGCCGGTGGCCCTATTGGATAAATCAACCGTTCTCCATGCACGGTGATAGGATCGAAGTATGGTAGGTTTAATATAAAAGTATATTTTTGTCGTACTGGGGTTGAAAACAATAACAATATTACTTGAAACCTCGTGGTGGTTGTACTGGCATGCGGCCTTCATTTTCCAGCACAAAATAAAACGTCAGAAAAGGTATTCAGCTGCAGTGAAAGTTGAGGGCTTGAGCGGAGTACCAGGGTCCGACACATGTTTTCCGTTGACCCTGCTTGGGATATTGGTAGTAAGGGAAAGGTGGCCAGGGAGGTAGCGATATGAGGTATACCACTAAATGGCGTGCCCAAGAGAGACGTTTACCTATGATGTAGATCCCACTCACAAACGAACAGTAGTGCCAATTTGATGCCTTTACTTATTTAGTCTTCTTTAGTCCTTTGGTACATAAAACCATTACTGGAGATGCTCACTCGTGTTTGTCTTGAGTAACCATTACTAGAGATCACCACTCGTGTTTGTTTTGAGTAGCCATTACTAGAGATCCCCACTCGTGTTTGTCTTGAGTAGACATTACTAGAGATCACCACTCGTGTTTGTTTTGAGTAGCCATTACTAGAGATCCCCACTCGTGTTTGTCTTGAGTAACCATTACTAGAGATCACCACTCGTGTTTGTTTTGAGTAGCCCTTACTAGAGATCCCCACTCGTGTTTGTCTTGAGTAACCATTACTAGAGATCACCACTCGTGTTTGTTTTGTAACCATTACTAGAGATCCCCACTCGTGTTTGTCTTGAGTAAACATTACTAGAGATTCCCACTCGTGTTTGTCCTGAGTAGCCATTAATATAGATCCCCACTCGTGTTTGTCTTGAGTAGCCATTACTAGAGATCCCCACTCATGTTTTTCTTGAGTAGCCATTACTAGAGATCCCCACTCGTGTTTGTCTTGAGTAGCCATTACTAGAGATCCCCACTCATGTTTGTCTTGAGTAGCCATTACTAGAGATCCCCACTCGTGTTTGTCTTGAGTAGCCATTACTAGAGATCCCCACTCGTGCTTGTCGTGAGCAGCCATTGCTGGAGATGCGCACTCGTGCTTGTCGTGAGCAGCCATTGCTGGAGATCCCCACTCGTGCTTGTCTTGAGCAGCCATTGCTGGAGATCCGCACTCGTGTTTGTCTTGAGCAGCCATTACTAGAGATCCCCACTCGTGCTTGTCTTGAGTAGCCATTACTAGAGATCACCACCCATGCTTGTCGTGAGCAGCCATTACTAGAGATCCCCAGTCGTGCTTGTCGTGAGCAGCCATTACTAGAGATCCCCACTCGTGCTTGTCGTGAGCAGCCATTACGAGAGATCCCCACTCGTGCTTGTCGTGAGCAGCTATTACTGGAGATCTCAACTTGTATTTGTCTTAAGTAAATCTTTCAATATCGGAATATCGCACCTTCACTTTAGTGATTACATTAGAGCAGATTTTCTTGAAAAAACCTTCGGTTAAAAAAACAAAAAAAAACAAGTGTTTTTATAAGGACTATAATTTGAGACAAATGGTTCAGGTAAGTTTTCATGATTGTGATCCATACAGTTGAATATAAATGATACCTGGACTTCCGGACAATATGGCATATAGGCAGCAGGAAACGTTGAGGCTCTGTCTGAAAAGTGTTTCTTGTTGCAGTTTCCTTATATTCCAAATCCAGCTTGCTGCCGGTGCTACTGAGTATAGTGCTCTGTGCATGCCGCGAGCTGTGTTTTTCATCCGGATTGTGTTTCGATATTCCGATTGCTTACGATGAATGATGATATCGTATGACAAAGGACAGCTCGGTTGCGTTCACTTTCGGTGCGGCTACGCCTTATGTCTTTTGGCGAGTGCTGTGACTGCTACGATGGTGATTGCAGCTGCGTTTCTTTCTTTGAATCCGTCAATAAGATATGATGTTAATTCGGATGATTACACTGGCACGAGCGGTTGAGTAATTATGGATTTTAATTCGTTAGCAGTGATACCGGTGCCTTCGACTAACTGTAATTATAACTATTAGTGATACCTTTATCTTCCAAATATTGTATAGCTCGTATGGATGACAAGTTTACTGTATCCACAAATAACCACTGATTTCAAAAGATCGGCCAACATATTTTATTTCGACTTCATAATTTCTTTACGGTCGTAACTCCCTCCCTCCCTCCCTCCCTCCCTCCCTCCCTCCCTCCCTCCCTCCCTCCCTCCCTCCCTTCCTTCCTTCCTTCCTTCCTTCCTTCCTTCCTTCCTTCCTTCCTTCCTTCCTTCCTTCCTTCCTTCCTTCCCTCCATTCCTTCCTTCCTTCCTTCCTTCCTTCCTCCCCCTCTCTCTCAAGCTGTGTGTTTACGTGTGTGTGTGTGTACAATACTCAGGATGATATTTGATGATACAATGATACTCGTATGTATCTCTATATGTAATATTTACTAACTCACACATATAAAGTCATATAGGAACAGAACAATGTTCATTATGGTAAAATTCATGTTCATAAATTGATACCCTATGCTATATTTTACTACAACTCCATCTTATTCTCCATATTTCAGGCCCGAAAACTCGTGCTATTTCCTCGTCTGATTAATTTACGGGAACAGATATAACCGCAGTGCCAGAGGACTATAATGTACACTGCCTTCGAAACAAGTACGTGATGGAAACAAGGGCGCACTTTAATTCAGTTTTCTTGGAAAGCTTTCTGCCTAACTCCCGGAAAATGTCAGTTCTACGAAACTTATAACGGAAATGCAAAAATATGGAAAAAACTCAGACATCCAAAATAATCTCAGACAATAGTTACTGTCGGAAGACAGCATTTGACGGTTGCCGTTGAATATTATAAATACGTGACTTAGCTTTCAGAGTACAAAAGAATGCAAAACGACTACTTCATTTGCATCTTCGGAAGAGTTTTCAGTGTCTGGTGTTTAGGAATTATCATTCGACGGAGACATGTTGCTGTGATTAATTGAAAATAATGTGGAACATTTGGTTCTGTTGGACAAATAAGCTCATCTGTTCATGATCAATGTTGGAGAACTTGAATAAAACAAGAGCGATATTATTGGGTCAACGGGTCAATCTGGAGCATAAGTGAATAAGTTGGTAGTCAACGACTCAAACCTAATATGTAGCGCGCTAAAAGGTCAGCGATGCAAAACTAATCAAGACTTTAATCAACCGTCCAAAATGGTTCTAGAGACAGGATACCGGTAAACAGAGTCGTTGCCAACATCATCATCATCATCATCATCATCATCGCCACCATCATCAGATTACTGGCCAATTACAGAAGTAACGCATTAACTGCTAATATGAGTGTTTCTCACTGTCTAGCTCTGCTGTCTGATTTCCGTTGTCTGAATCCTTGAATGTTTTATGTGCACAGTTCTCTAGGTCGTTACCTTCTCAGTTTGTTTTCAAAAAATGTGCCCTCCAATGCTGGTAATTACCAGAAATACCAGTAACTGAGTTTACCATCAGTTGCCGATAAACGTTTGATACAAACTATATCATCTTTACATTGCATGAGTTCACTAGCCAGTTTCAGTTCCTATTCAGTTTCATTTAGCAAGCTCAAATTACTTCCTCTATCTGCCTTGGATGTTTGAGCGACTCTTCTACAACATTTCATATCAAATGATGAACTTTATTTTCCTCCGACCAGAGTAGAGTCCAGGGTTTGCATCCCTAGGTTGCAACTGAAAAGACACGGGGTTTGAATATCATCATTGCAATCAAACAATTGGTGTTCTGTCATCAACATTTATGTGAGTGCCAGTTTTTCAAGCTATACTGCGGGACTCGCTGAGGAGAGGATCTGAGCACCTATGGACATGTTCCGAGTGCAATGATAATGACCCGCAAATCATTCAATAAGGCCCGTCGTTTATCTTCTTTTTAGCGCTTTTGTCCAATTAGCATTTTTGACATTTTCTTAAATTGTGTCTTCCTACATCTCTGTGGGAGCCTGATCAACTTTCCTGAAGTATCTCTTCCGCTTTAGAGTATCTCCATCTTTATCAGTATTCACACATAGTGGGTGGAATTTTGCTCTAAGTGATTTCTGCTTATATCTTGTCCAAGACTGTTCAATTCTGATGTACCATTACTAATGTTTGGTAAGAATTCCTTTTTATCTTCCCTGTGTTTTCCCCTCATGTTTCTTTATAGTTTTTTTTTTAAATTCTTTTTTAATTTTAAATTCAGTACGATCGACGAAAATGTTTACTTTTAATTTTCGTAATTCTTTAATTAAAGATATGTAAGACACAATCAATGAAAAGACGATTAGAGGCCACATAGATGGGATTTCTTAGAAGGATGTACAAAATTCCCTGAACAGCTAAAAAGACCAATGAGGAAGTTCTCAAAGAGGCCAACACAAAAAGGGAGCTCTTAAAAACATCAGAAATAAAAAAAAATCAACATTTTTCGGGCACATCATGAGAAGAGGAAAGTTGGAATACTTGGTTACAACTGGCAAAATAAAAGGAAAGAGAGATCGCGGACGACAAAGAGAGAAAATACTGGATAGCTTGGTGTCATGGCATGGAATACAGTCAACAACAGAACTGATACGATGCACTGTAGATAGAAGATTGTGGATGGACATGATCGCCTACGCCAACCGGTATGGCACATGATGATGATGATGATGAAGACACAATCTCTATTTTTGGATTACTTTTGAGTGATATTGTCTTTGGCGGCTGGCAGAAGGTCAGCTTTTGTTTCCTGTTCTAATACGTCAGAGCTATTCTTTCTTGCGACGTTGTCACCAGCAGCTCATTTATATTGTTTACTCGAATGTCATATTTGATGTGTGCATATCCCATACCGTATTGAACAACAATATATACATTTCAATACAGATGTAAGTAATTTGTGATGTGAGTAGCAGATTGTTCACTGCTAGGTCGTGGCTGCACAAGTCTAATCTCCACTTTTGTAAAATTTATATACTGTTTGTCTGTGTTCTTTTAATCTGGTGTTATCCCTGTGAAGATGCACTATAGATGTTGCTAAATATGGTGTTTTTGTCATTCATTACTCGTTATTATGTGCCGTCTCCAGATTGAAAAGGTTGGTCACCATGCGGCACTATTTTACAATGTATTTTGTCTTGATAGTGCACTTCATAGGTTCAACTGTTCACCTCTTGATGTCCAACTTGCGTGTCTGTCTCTGTCTAGTCTATCTTGTATCTTACCTCCCAAGATCACTTTCTTTTAGTATCTTGAAAGAAACTAAATTCTTGTGTGTCTCTTCGCAAGTACCAAATATCTCAGGGTTTTTTTTTTATTGAGTTAATAAGTTCTATTTTCATTCTCATTTGGTTGAGAACATCGCTGTTTCTCTTCTTTTCCTTTCATCCAAATCTTCCAATTGTTCTATAGACGCACATTTAAAAGGCTTTTGAAACTTGAACAAACAAAGCAGTTTTGAAGGTCCATGAAATCAGTGCTTCCATTTCTTTATTAACATTTTAAACTAAGTTCACTTTTTTATTTCGTCCACTGCTCCGTCAGTGCTGACTATAGCGGCGAACTCCAAAATTACGTTTGTTTTGGTGGCTTTCCAGAATCTTAAAAGAACTAAACAAGTAGGTAAACCAGGTCCAAAAATATCGCGAACTGTAGCCCGATGCAAAAATGCAAGAAAATAGCAAAATCACTCATTTTATTATCACACAATGCAATGAACGTATTTGTAACGACTTTCGAGGAAACATAATTACCTTCAACCAGAAGGGATTATACAAGGCGTTTCAAATATAAGAATTCATTTCAAAAGAAAAGAACAATCCATCACATGCGGGAAGCCTGATTTATTACTGCCCCTCAACACAGATCCACATAAATTTATCTTTTACTTCTGCTTTTTATGAGTCTCGCTTATAAAACTAGTGAAGAGCTTCCAAAGATGTCCACAAAAATGTCTAGCAAAAGAAAGATGTCAGTAAAGTTTCGTCGCTTATATGGCTTAAGTGCCAGTGTTTTAAAACTGTTTTTTTTTTTGGGGTAATGTGGTCAGTATTAGGTCAGTGCTGTGTTTATTTCCCCATTAAGGGCGCTGCAATTGTTTATGTTTGTGTGAATCTACTTACTTCAGTTCATTTACCACTGCTCTACTGCGTCGTCTAAACCAGAATAGAACTGATACATGTGTTGGGATAAGTAAATAACCGTTTCGTATATATATATATATATATATATATATATATATATATATATATATATATATATATATATATATATAAAACGGCTATTTAAAAAAAAAAAAAACTGAAGGAAGTCAAGTTCGACAAACGGAATTAGAGGTGAGGATATATTTCTCAGCTCAGTAGGACTGGTAATTGTGTTAAATATCAATTTCGAGATGTTAGATTTTTTTTTTCATGAATTGGGGATGTCCAGGTGTTTTTAATATTTCAAACTGGCTGTCTGCGACCATGAAAGCAGCACAACATGGCAGGCAGCGATGTCGTACTTAGTTAACTCTCTCAGAGACCTGCAGCACGTGGAAGCAGAAGATTGGACTGAAAGCTTTTAAGACGAGTGCTTTTCCCTTAGAAATTAATTCCATTGCCATTACAAATGGCCGACTCAAAATAACCAAAATCTGACTGGTCTAGACGTGTAAAATAATACAACTTTCATCAGACATGAATTGAAACATTATATAATTTGAGAGTATTTAGGCCGATATATTGAATTATAAACATTTTCTTTTTAGTTAAGACTATGTGGCTAATAATGTAACAGCAAATCAATGAATACTATGAAATATGTGCACACCTGTCAGCTTAGTGTTTGGTACCGCGCACTAGTGCGCCATTCCAGCTGTCAGGTTGGCGTCAACACAATTTTATGTTGGACTGAACAAATCCCAGAACACACGATAACTTTCAATTAAGAAATGATTTATTTGAAAAGGAAAAAAAAAACCTGCTAACGTTTTAGAGAAAAAAAAAACGTATTTCAGATTTCAACGCGTATTCTTGTTGACTTCTTTAAACTAAGTAATATTTTACAATGCTAGATATAATCTATATTTGAGTGTGTTTACAACTGACAGATATTAATCCATCAGCAAGTATCTGACTTGTTATGTATGTGATCATTTAAGTAAAGCATACACTCAACAAAATAAATTATAGTAAGTGTGTTGCTTTAATTTATAAGTTAATATTATATAACTGGAAGTCTAAAATTAACAACTCGGCAATAGGCTACATTATTTCATTACATCAAAGGTACGTGCTTCTACTACGCCGTCAAGCGATATTTATTTGTAGCTTCTATATTTCCAATAATAAACAAAAGAATAGGAATGGCAAAAAGTAATTTTAATGTCATGAAGAACATACTAACATCAAAACAAATAACACCTGGGCTAAAACTAAGAATAGCAAAATGTTACATCTTCTCAATATTCCTAGATGGTGCAGAAACATGGATATTAGACAAGAAAACATAACATAGAATTGAAGCCTTTGAAATGTGGATATATAGAAGCGTAGGTAGAATTGGATGGAATGAAAAGAAAACAAATGACGAAGTCTTAAAACAAATAAAAATGAAAAGAGAACTACTAAACACAATTCAAACAAGACAAATGCGATTTTTGGGCCATGTTAAAAGACACAACAGCCTACTAAAAGTAATCCTGGAGGGGAAAATACAAGGTAAAATAGGCAGAGGCAGACCAAAACTAACATGGACGAGTAACATCAAATGATGGACAAATCAGCCTAAGTCAACCTGCACCATCAAACCAAGAGACAGAGCAGAATGGCGCTCCATGGTAGCCAACCTTCGTTGCGGAGACGGCACTCGATGATGATGATGATATTTCCAATAACCAACGACACGTTTATGCGGTCGGTATCACATATGGTCCTACTACTTTTTCAGAAGAAAAAAAAAATCTATGGTGCCCATTTTTAGATTGTGGGTGAACTTCTAAGTTGCGTCAGGCAAAATAAAACAAAAAAAAATAATAATTCACCAGATGGGACCGACCCTGGATCCTTCTGTTTCATGGTATGCCCACTTAAAGTCTCGCGACTTCTTAAATCGAAACTGAACTCAACGAAATTAATAGTAGTATTTGGGGAAGTAACATTTGACTTTCAAATCAAATACCCCCCTCGACACAAGAGGATAAATGATGAATAAAGGAGAGGGAATGGAAGTATCAGTGGGCAACACGAATATCTTACTCCAATGAGCGTTACACAAGTGGGCGTTGAGTAAGAAAGGGTTAATTAGCCATGATCTAGAACATTCAGTTTCATATGTTCATCCTCAAGGCATAGCACAACTTAATCAAGGATGCAATATTTTGTCTTTTTATGTTTCTGAGATAAAGCGATACACTTAATATACAAGTAGCGAAATGGAGAGAGAGAGAGAGAGAGAGAGAGAGAGAGAGAGAGAGAGAGAGAGAGGTAGTTAGATATCAAGGACAGAAGAACGATTTAGAAAGATATCATGGGCCGAGGAAGGATATAGAAAGATGCAAGGACAAGATTTAAAAATAATAAATATAGTATTAGCAATAAATTAATATACATACAGATAGACTAAAATCAATAAATACAAATCTCCACACAGACAGATAGGCAGGCGCAGAGACAAACAGCAGAAGACGAACGTACAGCAAGATTGATGAATATCACAGATGCAAATGCATGTACAAAGAGTTAATGACGCACCATTTTTTTTTCAGCCGCACATTAACAATTTGGCTCATGCTTCTCATCAACCTATTTGAACCTGTTACACTCTTTGGCATGCACATATTAACGCAGTAAAGAAGAGTTATATGGCAATTCATCATTAATGATATGACACTGAAGAGTTGACACATATATTGTTCTTATTATCTGGAGGAATCTTATTTAAAAAATAAAGAAGAAGCCATAAATCGCTTTGTAAAAGTCTTCTTCTTTCCATCCTCATTTGACTTTCAACGTCAAGAGGAGATATAATTTGCGGTATTTTGCTCTTCTGTTCGCCTCTCCTGCTGTTATCTTTCCTAGTGCTTCTAATATCCCGTCAATCCATCTTTTTCGTGGTCGGTATTGGGTCTGGTGTTCTCGCAACGTTTATTGAAGGTTCGTTGTGTGTGTTTTGATCTTTCTGCCTTGTCACGTGGCCAAGCCATTTTATCTGTTGTTTCTTTATATATATTCTATGACGGTGGCTATTCCTAGCTTTTCTCTCAGTTCTTTATTTCTGATCTTGTCTCTCAGACTGTTTCCTGTCATTCGTCTAAAACACTTCTTCTCAGCAGAGGTTATTTTTCTTACTGTTCTTGCATCTAGGGTCCAGGACTGACATTGGCAGCACAACGTTGGAATGACGATTATATTGTAGAGTGCCCGTTTTGCCTATAGCGTTATTTCATTGTTAGACAATAGTGGTGATAGCTGTCCATATAGCGTTATTTCATTGTTAGACAATAGTGGTGATAGCTGTCCAATGATTTGACAAGTCTTGTAAAGTAATTTTCTGCACATGAACTGTACTTAAACACCTTAATTGAACTCTTGTGTATTTTATTCAAACAAATCACCGCCCGTTACATTTATTAGACCCATATCCAAATGTACCATACTCTGTCTCTAGCACAACGTTACAATGTCTATTGCAGCGAGACAAACAAGATAAACGTACTCACTGCAATTTTCAACTCCCTTTTCACAATGCAAACACATATTCTATAACCCTTAACGACTTTAAGGCTGCAGAGGAAAGGACATGAAATAAAAATTGGCTGGCTTCGCACAGCGGGGAAATTACAACCCACTCCCCTCCATCTCAAGTAAAAAAAAAAAAATAGTGAGAGGATATACCTCTTTAAAAAGCAGAAAGGCAAGATAAACCAACATTAACATGAGTGAAGGGAAAAAAAAACTAAATATAATAAAACATTCACAAAATAATTAAAGCTAAAAAAGCTGCGAACACACACCGCCCTATCTCCTGCAGGAACTTACAATCGATAAAGAAACAACTTATCGCGATGATGAAACAAAAAATACTTGAAGAGGAAAAAAATAATTAATAAAATAGGATGAAAGATAACTCGACCGAAGAAGTAAACGTGAAAATTAAATGAGGAAATTATAAGTAAGGAAAGGTTCATTAAGAAACATAAATCTAATGTGTGTGTGTGTGTGAGAGGAAAAGAGGGGGGGGGGAAGAGAAACAGGACAAGGGAAAAAAAACAACTTCGGAAGAAGAAAATCTGTCATGAAAACCCATAAAAAGAAGGAAAAATAATCTGATAAAAAAATAACACAAAATCCTGCAAATAAATACCTAATTACAGTAGAATTTAAAATAAAAATAAGAAAAAAAAATGCATGAAAAATTGAAAGCAAATGGTGTAGTTAGATGTCGTTTAAGTTAAACAATAAGATATAACGGTGGGGGGATCTTCTCCTATGTGCAGTATCCAGTATATCTATGGGGAAACACACACACACTTATCGTACAGAAAACAACGAGAAAGAATGAAGAAAAAAGAGGGGAGTGGGTGTACATATTAACGTGCAAAATAAATAAGTGGATTACTTAGTTGAAAAGGGGGGGGGGGGGGAGAAGCAGCAATTGCTCAGTGATTAGTGAAATGGACTACAAAGGACTAGAGCGGGTTCGATCCTGATCGACGGCTTCATGGTTCACCCAACCTTAAATGGGTACCGGATTTTTATCCGGGAAAGTAAAGCGGCAGGGGCGTAATACCGACCACATTACCTCGAAAGTTATGTACCGAAGGTCCACCATATTCCATAAGTGCCACTTGTCGTGACGGGGCACTTTACTTTACTTTTTAGTTGAGGGGGGGGGGAGAAAGGCGATACAAAAAGTTATGGTGGTTCTGACAATAATGGTGTTCATAGTTATATAGCATGACAGATGTTTATGACGTCAGCAAACGATCACGCGAATGGGAAGAAGAATATTTCAAGATCTCCTGACAGAGATATATTCAACAAACAACCGATGGTGTGTTTGTGTTCAGTTCTCTGTTGCACGAGACTGTACAACCAGGCATGCGAGGAAACGCAACCATTTCCACAATAGTTGTTCTCTCAGACTGATTGGAACAAAGCCGCAGTCACCTAGATCCGCATAAAGCCAAGCATTCAGGCACCGACCAGCTGTAAACATTCAGGCACCGACCAGCTGTAAACATTCAGTCACCGACCAGCTGTAAACATTCAGGCACCGACCAGCTGTAAACATTCAGTCACCGACCAGCTGTAAACATTCAGGCACCGACCAGCTGTAAACATTCAGTCACCGACCAGCTGTAAACATTCAGGCACCGACCAGCTGTAAACATTCAGTCATCGACCAGCTGTAAACATTCAGGCACCGACCAGCTGTAAACATTCAGTCACCGACCAGCTGTATGGCTGAGAAAGGCTGGATATGCACTACAGTCTTACCGAACAAGGTTGTCCTACCGGGATTTGCATCAAGTTTTATGAGTTATTTGCGGGTCATCATCATTGCACTCCGAACACGTCCATAGGTGCTCAGATCCCCTCCTCAGCAAGTCTCGCAGTGTCCAGCGACTGATGACTCCAGTTATGTGTTGGTTGATTAGTCTTCTTACACGCCCACTAAGTTTCTCGTTTCTAGCTGTGCCCATTGCATCACGTTTTCCTTCTATATTGTACAGGAGCAACCAACGATAATCTGCTACAAGGATATTTATTGGGTTTTCTATCAAACTTCAACTTTGTCAGTGTGTTCATGCTGGGTAAGTCTTGATATACGACCGTTTACAATTAGTTGATTCCCTACACATTTAAGAGAACTTAAACATGGCAATAAATTACTTTTTAAAAAAAAAAAAGTAATATTTGTATTGAATGATTAAAAAAAAAACAAAAAACATCATAACCTATTCGTAAACTCTAGATACACGGATATTTTAGAAACCGATTTTTAGCCTTGTCCAAACGCGCGGTGCATGATGGTGAAGGTGACAGCGTTACAACTGCAATAATACAATTTCCAGTCATCAATTAACATTAACACAACGCCAACACAATGAAAACCGACAAAGTTTCGAAAACGAACACAATATAAAAAAAAATGCAGCACAATTCAACAAAAGTGTGCTGAATTACCCATGTTTTCAGTATTTATCAGCTTTATCCAAACGAATATTATATAATGTAAACAATTTCACGTCGGTCGGTTCTACAATCTCCTATTTGCCAAGAACACGAATGATAAATTAATTACAGAAAACTATAAACTTAAAAATAAAAAAATACCTGACGCTGCACGCAAAAAAAAAAAAATAATAATAAAATTATATTACGTGAATTTGTTAAAGATATTAATGAAAAAAAAATTCATAAAGTAAGCACCCAAAAAACGATACTAATCAGCAGTGCGTCATCAAATTCTGAGACTTAATAAACACGTCGTTGACAGTTGAGTTTCCGGTTTCATAATCGATATTCATTCAGCGTTGTATTCTCTCATTTTTCTCTTCTTTTTAATATATATATATATATATATATATATATATATATATATATATATATATATATATATATATATAAACACACACACACCAACGGCACTTGCCACCAAACTACTTTTACATTTTAACTCGATTATAATAATGAGACTAATCTGGTCTATAGGGTAGCAGAACTGCTAAACTTTTCTCATCTCTCCTGTAATAAGCGATGTTGTTGCCCTGTTAAAACTATTACATTAATTACAAATGTCGTCCCTGAGGCTTTCAGCAAATTAAAAAAAAAAAGAAACACACCGCTAAACGTTTATTGTAACATGACACAAGTTCTCGGAAATGATCAGTAACATTATCGCTACCTGCAAAACTACGATAACGTTTTCGCCAATTTACACTTTGAGACGGTAAAAAAACATAAATAAAATATCTAGTAATTGTTGTGCTTCGCGCGGTTACCGGGACGATTTTGGTGTTGACGTGAATGAGGAATCAGGTCTCTCCTGTTTTCCAGTAAACCCTAAAAAAAAAAAAAAATAGTGACTAACTTTAAAAAAAAAAAAAAATAATAATAATAATAATTAGGGGAGGCAATACAAGCGTACAAGACATAACACTGGCTTTTCGTAATCGCTAAATGTTGTGGTCTAGTACCGTGAAGATTAATATTTGACGACGCTACAGCATTAAAAGTTACATACTTTCTTCACCTTTACATTTAATTTGGCTTGTTTGACAACATCTCAAGCTGTTCTGTGTGATAACTGATCTCATTTACTCATTTACAAAAATGGTTATATACCATTGATACTAACACCTTATCTGCCTACACAATACACTCGATTTGAGATTATTTAAATTAGATTCATTTCTTATTGGCCCTGTTTAATTTGTTTTTATTTTTTAAATTAAAAACATTGTTTAATTATACATTTAATTTTACAAATACAATGAAAATAAATTTAATTTAAACGTTAAAATACAAAAGCGATGACACTGATTATGTGTGTGTGTGTGTGTGCGTGTGTGTGTGTGTGTGAGAGAGAGAGAGAGAGAGAGAGAGAGAGAGATATGAGCGTTGGGGTTAGAACTATAGCTCGTTTCAAATCATCTGCCCAACTTCAAAACACTATTACTCTCTAACCGTTTGTTAAAAACTTTTGAAATTTTCCAAATGTTATTAGAATGCAAAAGACCCTTTAAATGTATATTTAACAAATATCTTGCAGCTGCAGTTTTCTTAAAGCGGCAATATTTCTTTGATGTTTGTCAAAATTGTAAATTGTGAAGCCCTACAGAATAGAAATTACCGTAGTTGCTGGTCTATGATTAATTTTCACTAGGTAAAGGCGTGGCCGTAATGGGGAAATAACTGGATAAAACCAAACACCAGGAGAATTATTGTCTGCTCAGTTCGCGGACGGAAGATAATATCAAGGTATACCTGCATGTCCAATTTTCATAGTTGTGTGGTCCTGAAAAGGACCGTTTGTTGAACTAATTTAAGGTAATATAGGGGCCAACATTGTGGGGGCTATATACTTTCATTCTGAATCAGACGAGTCTAAAAGATTAATAACTGTTTGGGGTTGAACATTCCACAAACCATCATTTTTCCAATATTCCTCTTCCTGTTTTAAGACGTGGTCTTCACATTTAGCCCAATAATCTTTGTCTATATTTAATAAAACGAGATTAGCAAGAGTCTTTACATCGCATATTTTGAATGTTGTATTTTCATCTGCCACTTGTCCTTTTAATTTTGACCAGATTAGTTCTATTGGATTTAAATGAGCATGGTAAGGTGGCAGCCTCAAACTTATATGACCGTGCTCTTGGATAATCTTATCTATTTGAAAAATCTTTGTCCTCTGTTTTTGCTTTACTAGAGATAGTAATTCAGGTTTTAAGTACATGTTATTAAATTGTATGTGCTCCTTTGTGAGCCATATCTTAATAGCATCGTTTGTACTGGATGTCGTCGGGACTTTATCTTCAAGTGCAACAATGTTGTGGTACGCTGCATTGTCCATTATTAGGCAAGATGGTCGATCTAGTGATGGGAGAACATAATTTTCAATCCAATGTCGAAATATGTGACAATTCATCTCAGAGTGATAATCCCGATTGTCTATGGATTTTGAAAGAAAAATGAGCTCTGCATTCTGTATTAGTCCATGTTGTCGACTACCTGCATGAGCAATTATCAAGCGCTGTCCTTTGCTGCTAGGTATTAATCTCTTAATCTTTCCATCTGATGACTGCCATTCCCTTTGGTTAGTGTGGTGAGCATTGATCCATGTTTCATCCAAGTACACAATATCATAACCTTGCTTGCGCACCTCTTTTACTTCACGTAAGTACTTGCTTCTCATGACTACTATATGTGGCTTCTCACAGATGATGTTTCGTCCATTGGAATACTTTCTGAATGTAAAGCCTGCAGCTCTCACATTCCTCCATAATGTAGACTTTGATATTTCAATACTGTTGTTCTTTTTTAGCGATACTTTTAATTTTCTTATTGTAACAGTTTCATTCATACCCAACATTTTGCGAATTTCACTTCTAATAAGTTCACTGTCGAAATTATCCAAAATTTTTGCTCATCCTTGTGATTTTGTATATTTTGAACATTGACGGTCACGTGCTTGAATCCAGCGATTAAATGACCGTTTAGATAAATTCAAAATGTGTCTTGTCCTATTCTCAGGGTTTTCTAAAGAATGAAATAATCTTCCTCGTTTATCCTCTTTGCAAAAATAGTCATACATTTTTATTGCGATGTTTTGTAAACTGCAGAATTTCATTTTAAGACTCATGATAAATGTTATTGTTCCACGTCTCTACCTATGAATGAACGGAAATGGAACACACAATGCTTCGTGTTTTCTACAAGTGTCTAATTGTGTCAGAAAGTCCACGTGGAAAGTGTGCAAAAACGTCAATTGTACCGTGTATGGATTTTTAATCGCTATTTTTAACTTAAAATACTGTAAACATTAAGTTTTGACTACATCAATGGGTCGTTATAAATTTATATAAATCAAATAAGCAACAATAATAACCAAATGTTTTTTTTTAATGAAATTAATTCCCTGTTGGGTTCTAATCATTATAACTTTACATGCAAATTTTGAAAAAAATTACAAAAAGAGATTAAAAAGATATCGATTTTAAAAGTTGGGCAGATGATTTGAAACGAGCTATAGTACAAAATCAAAGCTTCTAATTGTTTTTAATGAAGGGGTTAATGTAGACAACAGTTTTACATGGAAGTTTATGGGAAGAATGTTTCCTGGGATGACATAGAATGTTTCTTGGAATGACACAGAGTGTTTTCTGGGTTGAAATAGAATGTTTCCTGGAATGACATAGTGTTTCCTGGGATGACATAGAATGTTTCCTGGATTGACAAAGAATGTTTCTTGGCATGACAAATAAGACTGAGACGAATCTTATAGCACAGTGATGTTCTTTACTGAAATCAAATGTAGAGTTAATGAGAAGAGGTGTGATGTTGAAAACAAAAATGTGAGTATGGTGGAGACTCAAGTAAAGAAGCGAAAAATAATTAAATAAAGTATGTGTTTTGTAGCTTCACATTTACAGGAAGAGACGATGATAAAAGATTGATTTGGGAGACAGTTGAATGAAGCTCTATAGTCCGTTCAGAAATTCATAATCACACCTGAATTAGTTTTGCGTGACAAAACAAACGATGGAGCTTTAAAACAACTGAAAATAAAAAGAGAACTACTAAATACACTTAAGACAAGACAAATGACATTTTTGGGGCATGTTAAAAGACACAACAGCCTACTAAAAGTAATATTGGAAGGGAAAATACAAGGTAAAAGAGGCAGAGGCAGACCAAGACTAACATGGATGAGTAACATCAAAAGATGGACAAGTCAATCTATGACAGCCTGCACCATCAAAGCAAGAGACATAGTAGAATGGCGATCCATGGTAGCCAACCTTCGTTGCGGAGAGGGCACTCAATGATGATGATTATATGTGTAAGGCTTATGCATGTATTTATTGTTGGGTATGGTGCTAGATAGTTGTATGAAGTGGGATGTATTTTCACTGAGGGAGGGGAAGGGGATATTCATTTCTCATATGAAAAACCATTTTCATGAGAAGGTAACTGTTGATCTCCTTAAGAAGGTAATTATTCTACTTCTTTTCTTCATTGGCCACCAACCGGTAAAGGAATTAGTGGCCGATATCTTTGTGGCACCTTCTACAACAAGGTTGCTCCACTTCTACGCGCTATACGTGACCATCATTTTCAGAGTTCCACAAAGTCTGGCTGACAATATTCATTTACGTCCCACGCCTTGCTGTATGGAGAAGCTTCGATGACAATCTATAGTATATCACACCTTCAAATATATCACACCTTCAAATACATCACACCTTCAAATATATCACACCTTCAAATATATCATCTCTGTACTGTAGAGTTCCATACATTTTAATGAACATCTTCTACCTTTCAGCTCCCTGTGAAGCATAGGTCTTCAACAAACACTTTCCAAGTCGTTGTTTTTTGCCATTCTTTTAAGATCATTCCATGTCTTCCCCATCATCTTCATCTCTGCTTCTATCTGTCTTCTCCAAGAATTTCTTGGTCTTCCTCTTTGTTTTTTTCCACTGGGGATTCCGAAAAGCACGTGTTGTGTAATACTCTCTGTTGGCTTCCGCAGTGTGTGTCCTATCCGGTGCCATCGTCTTCGCTGTATCTCTTTATCCACTGGTATTTGAATGGTACATCTTCATAATTCTATGTTAGTGATTTAGTCCTGCCATTTCCATCCTTTTATTCTGCGTAAGCATCCATTATTGAAAGTCTGTATCTTCATGATTGTCAATTGTGTTGTTCTCCATGTTTCACAGCCATATAATATGACTGACTTAACATTGGAGTTGAACTTTTAATGAACATAAAGTAATATAAACCACAAACACTAGCTTTACATTCACAATGTAGATCCAACAATGACATGCAAGATTTCAGTGCTAAAAGGATCCCTATTACTTTCTTTCCCACACACCCAACCATCAATGATGAAACTCATCAAGTGGTTTATGAAGAACAAATGAAACTCTACCTCTAAAAAAGCCAGCACTTCTCAGACCTTACTCAGCCAAGAATGGGCCAAATGTCAGATTCCATTATCCAAAAATGCTACCAAGAAAAGCAGAGATAATACTGTTCAGAATTATGCCAATGTAATTATGCTAAAGGAATTTAGCCACCGTTGTTAAATGTCATAGCAGGAACATTTTAATGTATTTTCTACAGTAACAGGGGTCATTCTTTTCGTTTTCTCATTGCTTATATAACCTGTTAATGTTACAAGTTAATTCCAATTTCTTACTGACGTGTGCCTAAAAATACTAAAAATGACAACACAAAAATAACTGACATATAAAAAATAACGCCCTCTTTCCTCACTCAAAGTTGTCACTTTGAATGTAGTGACATTTCATGTTCATCTTCATCATCATCATTGAGTGCCGTCTCCGCATCGAAGGTTGGCTACCATGGAGCACCATTCCACTCTGTCTCTTGTTTTGATCGTGCAGATTGTCATATATTGACTTGTCCATCTTTTGATGTTACTCGTCCATGTTAGTCTTGGTCTGCCTCTTTTACCTTGTATTTTCCCTTCCAATAATACTTTTATTAGGCTGTTGTGACAAAAAACGTAACAAAATTTCATGTTGCCTGTTTCTTATTGGCTTGACGGTAACGTTAACGATTATGACCACACTTAGACGAGGAGAAAAGGAAATAATAAGCGGTCTGCCTTTTACTAGCACTTAACATCCGTTTTATTGCTTCACGATTTTGTTCGTTTGTTTCTTGTTTTGGCATCAGCGCCATTAGTATAATCGTGAAGCAGCAGTAATTGTCATAATATTCAGAATATATTGTCTTTTAAGTTGTCAGAAAACAGACAACAAAATAATTCAGGAAATGCGCGTGTTCTTAGGGATAAACCTCAGAACTGCACGTTCTCCAAGATAATAAGGAGAATTACGATCTAACAATGGCGACAGATGAAACATATCATTGGTTTAAGGTTCAATTATTTTCACTGGAATACATGATTATAGTGAGCTTAGTAAATTAAGCAAACAAACGGGTTAGAACAATAATAAAGAAAGACAAGACAACTCTCTACATTTTTAAAAATAACTTTAGACCAGTAAGGCAACATGAATAAATAATCAGAACAAGAAAACAATATTTTACACTTATGTAAAAAAAACAAAACAAAAAAAAACATGACATATACTCCTGTAATGTTATTAACCATGCATTAAAATACACATCAAATATAATTAAAATGTCAACTAATCTCAATGTATAATAAGATATTATCCCGACAAACTGACTTAGGTGCGCTGTACAAACCGTTTAACATAGAAAGTTAATGTTTGAAAGCGTGTTACATTTATGACGCAGACACTCAAAAAAGGATTTATTTTCGAAATGGAAATCCTAAGGGGCTGAAAATAGATACCATCTTTTTTTCTATATATTATATAGTAAACTTTATTAGCACATAGCCCAAAGTCCTGTACTAGTACACATGTTTACAAACACAGTTCTACAATTGTATGTTATTAACCTCTACCATATAGACATACGATGCAAAATGACAAACCAAATATCAGGACATTTACACCATGACCAAATATTAGGACAGCTATCCTCAATACATAAATACAAAGCAATAACCAAATATTAGGACAGCTATCCTCAATACATAAATACACAGCAGTAAACAAATATTAGGACAGCTATCCTCAATACATAAATACAAAGCAATAACCAAATATTAGGACAGCTATCCTCAATACATAAATACACAGCAGTAACCAAATATTAGGACAGCTATCCTCAATACCTAAATACAAAGCAATAACCAAATATTAGGACAGCTATCCTCAATACCTAAATTCAAAGCAATAACCAAATATTAGGACAGCTATCCTCAATACATAAATACAAAGCAATAACCAAATATTAGGACATCTATCCTCAATACCATATACAAAGCAATAACCAAATATTAGGACATCTATCCTCAATACCATATACAAAGCAATAACCAAATATTAGGACAGCTATCCTCAATACCATATACAAAGCAATAACCAAATATTAGGGCAGCTATCCTCAATACCATATACAAAGCAATAACCAAATATTAGGGCAGCTATCCTCAATACCTAAATACAAAGCAATAACCAAATATTAGGGCAGCTATCCTCAATACCTAAATACAAAGCAATAACCAAATATTAGGACAGCTATCCTCAATACCTAAATACAAAGCAATAACCAAATATTAGGACAGCTATCCTCAATACCATATACAAAGCAATAACCAAATATTAGGACATCTATCCTCAATACCATATACGAAGTAACACTTATCACCTCCAAGGAACAGCTTATACAGAATATATCCATTTCAACATTGTATTACCATAGCCAAACATGGTCACTTACGTCTAATCACAAAAGAAAGCTTGTCACCACCGAGATGCGCTGTCTAAGAAAAGCGTTTGGAGCAACCAGAAAAGACAGAATGAGAAGTGACATTTTAAGGAAAAGAGTAGGCATTCGGCCAATCATAAAGTACACACAGAAACAACAAATTAACTGGTTTGCCCATCCAGAAAGAATTCAGTGTAATTTCTTATAATACAAAGCATATATCGTTGTACCTATTGAATTTTGCATCATCTGTTTATTCTTGCATTGAAATAAAATATTTTTTATTACATCTTTATATCGTAGTGGTGATGACAGTTTTTAATTTGCTGATGTTGGTAAACTTTAATTCATTAATAAATTAATGTAATTAAGAATTACATTTCAATTAAGAATCAGAGGAGAAGGGAGAAGAGCAAGAAGCATACCTAGAGTAAGATGAGCATACAACATCAAAGATGCGCTACAGCATCAACAAATGACAATGAGTGAAGCGGTTCAATAGGTCGAGAACCAGAACTTTGTATCTCCTTCGGCACCAGAACGGGTACAGGAGGAAGTGAAGAAAGAGAAAGAAAGAACCATTAGCATGAAGCATTCTCTTCGTAGCATCAGATCGTAGCACATGGAGAACACAAATAACAAACGATACAGACACATTTCGAGGCAGTGCTGATATCAAATTCAGAAGATTATAGGCGCAGGAGAAAGGAGACGAGGCCAGGCACCACAAATACATGTTGCTCATTCTGCGGTCTAATCTCTCTCTCCAAGGTTGCTAGATTTAGCCACGAGGTAAACTGTTCAGCAAAACATCATCCATTAGAAGACACTAATATTTTACCAAACCACTGACTTTCCTTTTTTGTTTGTTACCAACCGTCTGTCAAGACGCCAAAGGCCTTAAATAACAGACACATATTTTTGGAAACAATGAAAGAATCTCCATTGGGCTGCATGTTATGTTACTGAAATATCAATCAATGTGCCAGCTGTGATTTATGCGTTTTCAAAACTTGTCAATTTCCGGCTCAACTGTGATAGTACAAAGCATACATCACTTTAACGTTAGAAAAATGACACGACTCGTAAAATTTCATGGCACATCGGCTTTGAACTACTGTAGCATGAAGTCTACGTTTTTTCATATTCTGGACTTATTTAAAAAAAAATAAATAAATAAAAACTTACTAATATAAAGGGTGTTCCTAAAATCTGGACACATAGGCAAAAATTCTTATTTTCAAGTAAATAAATTTATTAACATTTTATTGAATTTAAATATTAAATAACATCTTCAATACGATGTCCACCATCTGCGATGCAAAAGGTGATGGCTTTACACAACTCACGTGAACTTGATGTCATAAATCCACACTGCAGTCAATTTTAGCACATTCACTCATGATGCGTTTAATCAAGTGTGTTACATCTGTGATTTTCATTGAGTACTCCTCCTCTTTTAGCATACCCCAGAAAAAGGACGCCTAGGGGCTATGGTCAGGTGAACGAGGAGACCTCATGATCACGTTTTCCATTTAGGGAAATTATTATTCAGCCCATCTCAATGTAATTTTGCTTATGTGTTCAGACTTAAGGGACACCCTGGAGGAGGTCGTGGTTGTGAAATGTTTAGTTGATTATTGCACTGTGGACAAGAGATCGAGTTTTAACCCCCTGCAACCGAAAAACTTGTAAGTTTAGCCAACCTTAAATGACCACCAACGATTTTTTTAAGAGGTGGAGAGAAATACGATCTGACATATTAAGTAAAAGCAAAGTTTGTCCTTCCATGTCGTGCCAGACTTATGGGGAATATGGTGTAAGTCATACTTCCTTTATTACCCGTGCGGCCATGTCGTGCCAGACTTATGGGGAATATGGTGTAAGTCACACTTCCTTTATTACCCGTGCGGCCATTGTCGTGCCAGACTTATGGGGAATATGGTGTAAGTCATACTTCCTTTATTACCCGTGCGGCCATGTCGTGCCAGACTTATGGGGAATATGGTGTAAGTCACACTTCCTTTATTACCCGTGCGGCCATTGTCGTGCCAGACTTATGGGGAATATGGTGTTAGTCACACTTCCTTTATTACTCGTGAAACATTTTTGGGCGATGTGGTCAGTAATGCACTAGGCCGCCTTTACATTTTTTTTTCTTAAAATACCATGGTACCCATTTTCAGAGGGTAAACCAGCACACATTTAAAGAATATTTACAGAAACTCGCGATGAAAAGAAGTAATCGAGAGGCGGATGTAAAAGACAAGGTTGAAGACGAAGAAATACTAGAAAATAATACAATAAAGCAGCAGTTATAAATCTTATTATATAAACGATCACACGCTGACTCATAATTGTGATATACCAGATGAACTTGCAGTCGGGAAAGTGGTTTTCTGTGAGAAATAAACAAGCACACCAACTTCTCGTAGTCAGTTATATACGATTGAGCTATCAAGGATAAGCAGAGGAAAACCAAGAGAACAAATATAGACATGGACGGACAATGCTACTTTGCTTTTATTTAATACATCAGATCATTTTCTCCCTATACACTATCAACAAATAACAAAAGAACTGAAATGATGGCATGTATGAGAGACCGAGTGATGTGATCGCCTACGCCAACCAGCATGGCACACGATGATGATGAAATATATATAATAAGGAGAAGCAACATATCAACGTCTCTCATTTCAATTTTTTGCATTATTAAACGCAATCACTATAGATTTACGTCCCAAAATCAAACTGCCCATGTCTCGTTTAAAGCACCGCAATCTATTTTACATTACATTATAGTTGTAGCTGGAATCTAGCACTCACTCTCTATTTGGATTAAAAACCCTTCTCTAAACATTTGCGTATTACATTATTTTCTGACATTCCTCTCAGGTAATTTTCACAACTCAAGTCCACAGCGATACAATTTAAACAACTCAAATGTAAGAAAATTAACTTATTGAATATCGATCTGCTTACACTTTGCTCATGTTAACTATCTCAGATATATCAAACTAGCTGCTGTGGTTTTCTTAAGAGAGGGAATATTTTCATCAAGTCAAACGTTACAGCTAGAAGTAATTGAAAGAGGGAGATAGAGCGACAGGGGAGAACTAGATCAAGTGGACGATTAGGTAGGTTTGTGGGTGGGTAGGTAAGTGGATAGGTAGGTAGGTCGGCAGGTAGGCCGGCAGTCAGGCAGGCAGGCAGGCAGGCAGGCAGGCAGGCAGGCAGGCAGGCAGGCAGGCAGGCAGGCAGGCAGGCAGGCAGGCAGGCAGGCAGGCAGGCAGGCAGGCAGGCAGGCAGGCAGGCAGGCAGGCAGGCAGGCAGGCAGGCAGGCAGGCAGGCAGGCAGACAGACAGACAGACAGACAGACAGACAGACAGACAGACAGACAGACAGACAGACAGACAGACAGACAGACAGACAGACAGACAGACAGACAGACAGACAGACAGACAGACAGACAGACAGACAGACAGACAGACAGACAGACAGACAGACAGACAGACAGACAGACAGACAGACAGACAGACAGACAGACAGACAGACAGACAGACAGACAGACAGACAGACAGACAGACAGACAGACAGACAGACAGACAGACAGACAGACAGACAGACAGACAGACAGACAGACAGACAGATAGATAGATAGATAGATAGATAGATAGATAGATAGATAGATAGATAGATAGATAGATAGATAGATAGATAGATAGATAGATAGATAGATAGATAGATAGATAGATAGATAGATAGATAGATAGATAGATAGATAGATAGATAGATAGATAGACAGAGTAGACAGCTAGCTAGACTTCCAAAAGGTAAATGTTCCATCCCAAAGGGAAACAATATATTTAAAACTTCCTGCCTCACTGTAATGCCCTCTTATATTGGCAGTCAAACCTACAACTAGAACATACAAAGCGATTCAAACGCGTATCAAGAAATATGAGAACCCTTCAACATAAGGAATACGCCTTAAGTAACGCCGCAATAATTTCCTGACAACACTCATCAGGTGCGTCCACAACTATCTTCATTGACCTTCTTATCAGCGATCAATGATATTTCGTGCTGATTATAGAAAACTAATCATATCTGCATGAGAGTACGATGAGAGAGGCAAGAGCAGCAGGAATCGGCTCCCTCAATGAGATAGAACTGCTTGCACAGAACAGAGACAGATGGCGAGATTTGATCAAATATCTTTAAAAGAAAACTGCTAGAACAAAAAAATTCATATAGGAGAAGGTGTATCTTGGTCTACGCCCTATGGGCCGGTTACGGCTCAAAAGGTCAATAGATAGATGGATGAGGGTACGGCAGTTTTGTGGTTAGTACACTCACCTGTCGAGCTGGCAGTTCAAGTTCAAATACCAGTTTCCAAGGGCAATGTTTCGGGCATATATGAGGCTGAAACTAAAGTCCTGAAAGTCGCAGCGCAGAACTGACCATCAAACACTAAAGTAACTGGCACAAGACACTGAGAATACTAGAGGATGTGCTGTCACAAAAAAAAAACTTAGAAAATGAGTGAGCCAAGTAACTTGAGGGCAACCATGTTCGGAGAATAGTGATCCAACTTATTACATCGCATTAAACTATTCAAAGTAATGAGTATGCAGATAAACTGAAGATGTTTTTCCCCTTTTTATCACTTTAAGGAATTTATATATTACCCACGGTAACCACTTGAAGGGGTTTATAAATTACCAACGATAACCACTTGACGGGATTTATATATTACCAACGGTAACCACTTGGCGGGATTTATATATTACCAACGGTAACCACTTGACGGGATTTATATATTACCAACGGTAACCACTTGGCGGGATTTCTATATTACCAACGGTAACCACTTGGCGGGATTTCTATATTACCAACGGTAACCACTTGGCGGGATTTCTATATTACCAACGGTAACCACTTGGCGGGATTTCTATATTACCAACGGTAACCACTTGACGGGATTTACATATTACCAACGGTAACCACTTGAAGCGGTTTATATATTACCAACGGACTTCATAAGACGATCCGGAATCCTAGCCTGGATTTTCCCAGGTCGTATAAGAAGAAATACCAAATGGAATTAAATTATTTCAGTAAATTTAAGCTGCCATTATTTCATTACCTAACAGCTTGGGAGTAGCTGAACCTGGTTGTGGGATTTAGAGGGTTAAAACAATGTAATAGGAGAATGGGAGTCATTAGAGTTATCAAGGAGAATTGATCGAGAGGCAATTAAGTCACTCAGCCACCCTGAGTACTAGTGAGTTCGAAGGTAATCTGGTGATGGTATAATCGTATACATGACCACCATTGCTGGGCTAGGAATATTCCTTAATTGAATCAGTTCTCATTGCTACGGCGATCAGGCAGGATAGTTGAAGCCTGAAATGTGCACCAATGAGACGGATTCCATCTGCAAAGAAATGGTCGATACCCAGATTGAGTGAGAAATAGATAGCTAAAAATGTAACAGGGATCATCCAAACTGTTAAAACATGAAGTTAGTCAGATATAGATTGACGTAGAAGAGTCGGTCCATCATGGACAGCTTTAAAGGACGTAAATGTTCTGGTAGAGATACTAGTTAGATAACGGATATCAGTTGTATATTATATATCTTCACTCTGGAGTGTTAGTAAGCTGTATAACTGCAGGTTCTTGAAGTGGTGGATTATGATGTCTTTCTGATACCATTAAACCTGTTAGAGGGCCGGCTAGTTTTGTGTCAGACTCTAGAAACAACATAACGCAGTTGGTATTTGGTGTGATATCCACAACAGTTGTCCAGTCTGTAACATTGCAACCGAAATTAAAAATAGGTATTGTGTCTGGTGAGATCACGGCCACTCCATCACAGCAGACAGAAACCTCAGTTGCCTAGTTCATTAAGTTACTCTGCATTATTGAGACCCAGTATTCAGCATCCCTATATTTATACCTTTCTCCTTCAACACCTTTGCGTATAACTTAAACAGTTAATTTCTTTTATCCGATCATTAACTCTTAATGACATCCCATATACATACGACTTGTAACATTTATTTCTTTGTTTTGCTGATATCGATTTCCGTCTTGCTAATTTCAGTTATTTCAATTTTTTCTTGAACGGAAAAATAAAATCTTAATGTATCAGACGAGAAAGATATAACCGAATATAACAATAATATATGCAAGTCAATTATTCCAATCACGTATAAACTGTACAATAACATAACGCTATCAGAGAAAACACAACATATAAAAAATATGCACACCTAACAGAGTAATAACAAGCCATTTGGCTTGCCATTTGTAATTTTTTTCTTCACAAATGCACATTAGATTATATGCCTTTGATACGCATTCGAGCAAGTATACGCTATCCGAACTGTCGTTGTATGATATGTCGTTGGATATCGTTTGTCATTCAATCAATCAGTCTATGCACTGGAATGGATAGATGGAATGGAAAAGCATGAGGAGGAACAACGATATCAGAGAGAGAAATACGGAAACAAGAAGGAAATGATAGGGACTCAAACCAGGAAGGGCTAGAACGGCCAAAGAGCAGTCGCCTTAACATGTGTAATCAGCTGTGAATCGTGTTCACGACCTGGCTAGAACTGAGAGTAAAGAGTTACAACTGGGGCACACTAGGTCATCTTCTGTATCCACTACACAAACCCTAGAGAAACACTCATCTCTAACAACGGGTCACACGAACCAGAGAGAAACAATCATCAGTAACAACCGGTCACACGAACCAGAGAGAAACAATAGTATGTAACAACCGGTCACACGAACCAGGGAGAAACAATCATCTGTAACAACGGGTCACACGAACCAGAGAGAAACAATCATATGTAACAACCGGTCACACGAACCAGAGAGAAACACTCCTCTGTAACAACCGGTCACACGAACCAGAGAGAAACAATCATCTGTAACAACCGGTCACACGAACCAGAGAGAAACAATCATATGTAACAACCGGTCACACGAACCAGAGAGAAACACTCATCTGTAACAACCGGTCACACGAACCAGAGAGAAACAATCATCTGTAACAACCGGTCACATGAACCAGAGAGAAACAATCATCTGTAACAACCGGTCACATGAACCAGAGAGAAACAATCATCTGTAACAACCGGTCACATGAACCAGAGAGAAACAATCATCTGTAACAACCGGTCACACAAACCAGAGAGAAACAATCATCTGTAACAACCGGTCACACGAACCAGACAACTGCTGCTATTAAATACTACTAACAAGAATTTAATGAGGAAGAAACTATGCAATCCATTTTTGACAATAGAAACAAGAAAAATAGTTCTTAAATGTTATGTAGAGCCAGTCTTAACATATGGATGCCAATCATGGACAATAGAACAACAGACAAGAAAATCACTGGAGTCTGTAGAAATGTGGTTTTACAGAAGAATGTTGAGAGTACCATGGACAGCTAAGAAGAGTAATGAAAACGTTCTGAAAGAGGTCAAAGCAAAAAGAGAGCTAATTTCCAATATTAGGAAGAAACAATCATCATTTTTTGGCCATGTAATGAGAAGAGAACAACTGGAATATATTGTAACAACTGGAAAAATTGAGGGACGAAGAGATAGAGGGAAGCAAAGAGAAAAAAATAACAGACAGCTTAAGAGAATGGCTTGGCAGAAGGTCAAGAACAGAAATGATAAATAGCTGCCGAGATTGAAAATTGTGGAGAGACATGATCACCTACGCCAGTAGGCACATTACTTGATGATGATGAACACGAATTTCAATAAACAAATGTCCATTAGTCTTCAACATATGATTTAAATAAATATTAATTAAACACACGAGATTTAACTACCCACAAGGGATGATACAGAAGAACTATTACAAGACATGATATAAACAACTATCTACAAGACATTTGGTTATTTGGTTATGGAAGGCCCCGGTATCACTGCAAACGAATTAAAATCCATAATTGCTCAACCGCCCGTGCCAGCGTAATCATCCGAATTAACATCTCATCTCCCAAACAAAGAAAGGTAACTGTAGTCCCCATCGTAGCAGTCTCAGCACACGCCAAAAGACATAAGGCGAAACCGTGCAGAAAGTGAACACAGCCAACTGTTCCCTGTCATACGATATCATCATTCATCGTAAACAATTGAAATAGCGAATCATCATCGTGTGCCTTCTCCGCAACGAAGGTTGGCTGCCATGGATCGCCATTCTACTCTGTTTCTTGCTTTTATGGTGCAGGCTGTCATATATTGACTTGTCCATCTTTTGATGTTACTCGTCCATATTAGTCTTGGTCTGCCTCTGCCTCTTTTACCTTGTATTTTCCCTTCCAATATTACTTTTAGTAGGCTGTTGTGTATTTTAACATACCCCAAAAATTTCGAAATTTCGAAACATGTCAAAACGGATGAGACACACAGCTCACGGTGTGCACAAGGCATGATATAAAGAACTATCTACAAGACATGATATAAACAACTATCTACAAGACGTGATATAAAGAACTATCTACAAGACGTGATATAAACAACTATCTACAAGACGTGATATAAACAACTCTCTACAAGACATGATATAAACAACTATCTACAATATATGATATAAACAACTATCTACAAGACATGATATAAACAACTATCTACAAGACATGATATAAACAACTATCTACAATATATGATATAAACAGCTATCTACAATATATGATATAAACAACTATCTACAAGACATGATATAAACAACTATCTACAAGACATGATATACATAACTATCTACACAATATATGACATAAGCAACTATCCTCAAGATATGATGTAAAGAACTGGACATTTTCAACAAGAGAGTATATAAACAACTGTCCACACGAGTATATACATCATATACTATCCATAAAAAGTGATATCAACAACTATCACTCAGAGATGATACCAACAACTATCCACAAGAGACGGCGTAAACAACTATCCATTATTTGTTCTGTTCTATTCATGGAATCAGTTTCACTGCAGTAGAAAATTCCCCATATCCGCTCCATATCTCTCTCCAAAGCGCACTGGCGGTGGCAAAAACTATTGATAAGATCGAGTGCCATACAATCTAATCGACGGTACAGCAACTATGCCGTTATTTGCAAAGGGGTATCAACAAAACTAAAACAGGTCTCTTCTCCTTGAAAAATCCAACTCCCTGTGGAGCACAGATCTTCACAAACATTTTCCAAGCCGCCATTTTTGTGCCATACTCTTAAGATCACTCTTCATCTACCCCATTCGTCATCTCTGTGTCCACCTCTCTTCCCCAAGTACAGTTTTGCCTTCCTCTTGGTCTCATGTTCTGTGTATTTAAAAAACGGGGCCTGTCGCGTGAATCACTCTTAGCTTACTTCTGTAAAGTATTTCCTTTACAGTGCCATCGTCTGTTCCGTATTTCTTTGTCCACTAGTATGTATACTGCAAGCTATACATCCAGTTAAAGAAAAGAATTTAAAGCCAATTAAAGAAAATAATTTAAAGCCAATTAAAGGAAATAAAACTCAGATTTCACGTGACTCGTGTTTGATTCCTGGTACAATAAATATATATATATATATATATATATATATATATATATATATATATATATATATATATATATATATATATATATATATAATGCTTTTTTCAGCTGGGTTGTGATGAAATAAAAACTTTGCTCTGTTAATCTCGTGGCTACTGCATGTAGCGTTTAGAATTTATTCTCCAGCTTTTGCTATTTCCAGGTAGTTCATCATAGAAAATGGGGCAAACTCCGCAAAGGTAGTTTTAAAAAAATGTTAACTGGTAATAGTAGGCGTGATTGGACCCCGAGGAGAAATTAAGTTAATTCTAGAATTTAAACGGTCCATTCCATCATTCGTTAATGGCATCTAAACAATATAGCCGAACAATTGGCTGAGAAAAACGAGAACATCTACAGAGAGTAAGAATAAGTGTCTAAACTTGAATTGGAAGGATATGAATAGCCTATTTACTACTCTCATAAATGCCTAGTGGTATAGACTCAACTAATTCGATTTCACTGTAATGCTGCCATTATATGAAGCACCTTAGTCAATTAGTAGAGATTTCAAAAGATGAGACAGTTAGTAATGAGCTTGTCCTATTTTGAAAGCGGAATGTACAATATGTCGTCATCACTAAGTGATGCTAGATATTATATTTCATTTGGAATGGACACGAAAACTACGTTTAGATGCGGAAAAGATGTTTAGACACACGACAACAATAAAACAATTATGATGCTACAACTTTGCTTGATATGGCACGAATAGACAAACAAAAGTTTCGACCATTAAAAAAAAATATCATCTTCGGGGTTTGTTTTGTTCCCCAGATAAAGACCGTTTAGAGTACAAATGTTGCTTTGTTTGATTTTATCATATATTCAGCAAAAAATTAAATCTTACTCCACACTTGTTAAAGCAGGTAAAGAAGAAAGGTTTGTCACGCCAAGTGATGGCGTAAAAGGCATGTTGTGTCAGTGCACTTATTTTTGTACAGACAATCGGTACATTATTTTCTAAGTGTTGTGATCGACTTACACTAGTGACGTCTTCCTTTCTCTGAAAAATCCGGTACCCCTTTTAAAGATGAGTGGGCCTTCAAGAATCGAACCCGACCATTTGTCCTTAATAGTCCAGTTAACCACCCACAAAACTACCGTGTCTCCTAATAATTGTTATGACACTCCTCAATCCCCTTAACGTAACCTCTTTTATGATATATAGTAAACATTCTGATAAACTCCTTTATTACATAATAATTCACATCATAACAGTTTCTCACAGTTTACTGCCTCTTAAGAATATGAATACAAACGAGATGTAAACATGTTCAGTGGTTCACGAAGAATTAAACAACAGGAATCATTAAGCCAATAACATGAAACTTTTAATTAGAACTGGGATACACATGACGGACTTCATTTTGAAGAATGTAAACTTAATTATTATTTTTTTTTTTTAATCGTGATGAGAGATAGACTCCCAAAAGAAAAATGTCCGTCTCCAAATAGGGAAAGAAACGTATTCCTGACTCCCTTCAATGCTCTCACATATTCCCAGTGTCAAACACGCAACTAGAACATAAAAAGCGGTCGGTAACACATTTCCATATAACTACAGAACAAACGCGAGTCATGAAATATGAAGACCCTCATACATAGAAATTTGCCATAAATAATTCTGCAATAAGTCGAAATAAGACTTGTATTCTAGCAGACACTACAACTGTTGAGATGCAGAAAAAAAGGTACATATAACGCAAACCGGCTAGAGAAACAGCCTCAGATAACTGCATCTTGAAAACTGGATTCACAAAGCCACAGAGGAAGTGCATGAATAACATATAAACATGCAATTATATGTGACAGATTTACTAAGTGAGGACAAAACAAATTAACAAGATGTTTCAGCAATATGCCTTCATCCGTTGGACCGGACAACAAACATGTGCAAGACAACGGGATGATCGCGTGAATTTACATACATTTGCTCAGCTCTGATTGTCTGGGTCCCAACGGTGAGATCCACAAGAAAGAAACAGCCAGCTGAAGACGGAGGTGACAAAAATATGGAAGTGGTTAGAGGGACGGACATAAGACAGAAATAAATGAACAAACGTTTTGATCACTTCCGTTTTCTGTTGGCCATTTCTTTCTTTCGGATCCCACCTGATGAACTTAATCACTCCGAGCTAAGTAAATTCATGTAAACCCACATAATCGTGTCATTGTGAGAATGCATTTCTTGTCCTGTCTTACCGATGAAGACATGGAGTTGAAACGTTTAGTTGCTTTATTTTGTCCTCACTTAGTAAAGCTACCACATATAATTTGATGTTTGCATCTGTTTCTCTTATTTCATCCATCTTTAAAGAAGTCGCGAACGATATACCATTTAGTTATTTACAGGCCATCATCATTGTACTCCGAACATGTCCATAGGTGCTCAGATCCCCTCCTCAACAAGTCTCGCAGTGTCCAGCGACTGACGACTCCAGTTCTGTGTTGGTTGATAAGTCTTCTTACACGTCCACTAAGTTTCTCGTTTCTGACTGTGTCCGTCTTAACTCCCATCTATTTCATCCGAAGGAGTGATGTGGACTCATGGTTGTCGAAGTCCTGTGTCCTAACCACATCTCGGAGAGCATTGAGACGTCCGCCCCATTCATTGGTTGCTCGTCTTCAACGACAGCGAAGCTAGCCAACTTGTCCGCTCGTACATTCCCCCCTACTTCCGCATGTCCAGGGACGTAGATAAATGTGACCCTAAGTATTTTTCACTTCTCCAACGACTATACATATTGCCTGCGTACAGAGCCCGCCTACCCTTTTTTTTTTAAATCATGCTCATCGAATCACTTAGTATGCAGGCGTGGGTGTAGTCGTGTGACTCTTATGGCATATCTGTTCCTATTCAGTCAAAGAAAATATAATATAGCACAACTCGTATTGGCACAACTTGGTGATCACACGACAACATTTGTAATTGTGCAGTTGCATATTGTAGCACCATCATTGCCACATTTTAAGTGTAAAAACATCTGATAGGTGAGACTGTAAAATAAAAGAAGTAAAGTACACCGTGACGTCAAGTGGCGTATAGGGAATATTATGTTAGTTAGTGACCATAATTCTTACAGACCTTCGGTACATGATGCTTGTGGTAATGTGGTCGGTATTACACCTGTGCCGCTTTACTTTCCCAGAAAAAAAATCCGGTGCCCATTTAAGGCTGGGTGAATCCAGAAGCCATCGATCAGTATCGAAACCGACCAGAAAAATGACTGATGAACACCTCCTGCAATTATGCCAAACAAATGATGAACATATAAATCTCTTGCAGCCATCGCCGGTACTATATCGAGACAAGATATATGGAGATGTCGCTAGCCTTGAGCTGACAAGAGTCTTTTTTGAACTTGTTAATATTGATGTCTAAGTTAATATTGATGTCTAAGTTAATATTGATGTCTAAGTTAATATTGATGTCTAAGTTAATATTGCTGTCTAAGTTAATATTGCTGTCTACGTTAATATTGATGTCTAAGTTAATATTGATGTCTAAGTTAATATTGATGTCTAAGTTAATATTGCTGTCTAAGTTAATATTGCTGCCTAAGTTAATATTGCTGCCTAAGTTAATATTGATGTCTAAGTTAATATTGCTGTCTAAGTTAATATTGATGTCTAAGTTAATATTGATGTCTAAGTTAATATTGCTGTCTAAGTTAATATTGCTGCCTAAGTTAATATTGATGTCTAAGTTAATATTGCTGTCTAAGTTAATATTGATGTCTAAAGATTCGCGAAAACGAAGACGTATCTATTTAATAGATTGAAACTGTTGTAGATTTCGGACAAAACATGATCTAACACAATAGATTCTTGTAGCTTAGACGCACAAATCTTAAGCGCTATGTCTGAAAACTACAGCAATCCGCAACCAGAACAGACTTTCACAGACATTAGTGAACAAGAGGAATAACAGACGCAGAGAAGGTTAAACGATGAGCTCCATTGCTTCCATCAAACTACATAATGTCCGTGTCGTACAGGTACAAAGTAATTGGAGGACACACATTTATTGTATGTCTTTTATTGTAGACATGATTTATTGTATGTCTTTTATTGTAGACATGATTTATTGTAGGTCTTTTATTGTAGACATGATTTATTGTAGGTCTTTTATTGTAGACAGGACGTGACGGATGCTTTTTTCTCTCTGAGTGAGATTGTCGAACTTTGAAAAGTTCCAAAAATAAGACGAGAAGTTCCAGAAATAAGACGAGAGGAGGAGAGCAAAAAAAAAAAAAAAGACACGTTTTGAGTTCAATTGTGGCACGAAATAACACGTGCCTTTTACGGAGGGAACGAAAAAGTGGAAAGAAGAATAATAACATTTAGAAGAAAACAGGACAAGCAAACATAACTCTACGCCTATTATTCCATTTTCGAGGATTTGTCGAGGGATTTTGTGGCGCTGAAGAATGAAAACTGTAAGATCAAATGCTGTCGACACAAGGTGCCCATGACATAATTGTAATTTCATCCTTATATTTCTAAGCCTAACGGCAATCATGGCCTGGTTGATCCTGTTGAGAAACCACACGTTCGATCCACTTGTGTATCTTCTCCCCCGAAAAAAAAAGAGAAGAAAAAATGAAAAAAATGAAGCGAAAAAAAAACAAGAAAAAAAGAAGTCGACATTCAAAGTCTAACTCCAGCATCCATACAGAACTTCAGCCTAACATCTCATCTCCCTAGTGAGTGAGCTATAATCACGCAAAATGTGAGCGGATTTCAAAACTAGTTTCCGAATGGGATTACAACTCAGAATTAAAATGCCCAGACACATTACAGCGCTCGACGATGGGAGTAATTTCTCGTCCATCCGTACTCAACTCGCCCACATACTGATCGACAGTACCCGGAGAGGGCATGTTTCTGACTAATGGATACCAGCATAGTCGACTGTTGTCTCCATGGAGGACAAATCGAGGGGGGGTTCTAGTACCCGACAGATCAAATTAGATCACTTTCAGTGAGTGTTAGAGGAAACTGCAGTGACAAGTAATACCTGACAAATTTGGTGGCAAGGGGCTGTCCCTGTTTGCACGATTTGGATTTCTAGCCTAAGCTATGCTATAATTTGCATATTTTATTATATAGTGGTTTCTTTCAAACGGAGGGATAATTTAAAAAAAAAAACGTCTAATGCAAATATGATTATTTACGTTTGTCTGGGGATCATAAACATGTTAGGTTTTTGTGACCTCTGTTTGACATTAATTACGGAAGACCGAGTGGATCTGAGAGATATCAGATAAAGAAGAAAACAAATATATTATTGTTCGGCCTTACGTGATTTTATGAGACCACAAATAATAACTCAATCGTATCGGTTAGGTTGTCCTCTTCAGAAACAAATCCCACAGAAAATGTAAAGTACATCATGAAAGAAGATACAAGAAGTGTATTCACTACTTGAACGATACTGCACACAGCTGTTCATCAATGTGTCAAAGTATTGTTTTACTTCTAATCCTAGAAACCATATAGCACATATGGCTGAAGGTGATCTCAGTCTGCTCCTTTATACACCATTCTAGAGCCGTTCTATTTTGTTCCAGACTCAGTAGCACTCAAAACGGTGAATAGTCTAACTTAGTTCTTGTAGTGACTAATATATATCCCAGTACATTCATGTTAAAGGAAAGAAATAAAACAAATCAGATTGACTAATGTGATACTTTCCAGTGAGAACTATTATATTTCTTTTTTAGCCAGAAATATTAAAATCTGAAGCGCTAGACCTAAAAAAGACGCGGTTATTTAAGCTCGCTATAAACTTGGATAAAACACAGCTACGTCAACTTAACGAACTTAAAAGGGGTGAATGATGAAGAGCTGTAATTTACTGATGAAAGGAGGAGAAGACGTAATTATTAACTGAAGCCAGAGATAATAAGTCAAAAGTTTATCATACTCACTTGATGTACTAATGCGTATTTGACAGAAGCTAAGGAACAAGAATATATTTTAAAAAAAAAACAGAAGATAAACATGAAAAAAGTGTAGAAAGTGACCATTAAGTGAGGTAGTTATGATTCTGGCTAGCTCTTATCAGCTTTGATGTTTATTCCTTCACTCTTTACTTTATTTTATAATACATTTACACCTCCCAACATAGAGCATCTATATTTCCTGCATACGTCACTATTTGGTAAAGGGCTGAAATGCAGGGATCGTCAGGTTGCTGGGTTAATAACCAACCAATCGTATTTAGGTGAACATCATCATCATCTTGTGCCCCGTCCACTTCGAAGATTCCCTGCCAAAGATTGTCATTTTCGTTTCACTCTGCATTTTGCTTTGATGGTTACACCGTTGTAACGGGTTCTTCTGTCCATCTCGACATGTTGTCAGCCCACTTCAGTCTCATCTACTTCATTTACCTTGTCTTTTCCCCTCACAGATGACTTTCAATAGGTTTATGTGTCTCTCTGTGTGTTCACGAAATGCCACTTACACAAATAATAAATATAAGAACAACAAAATAAACATCAGAAGACTCACTCGAAGGCAGAGAATCCTGGCAGACTACGACACTCCAGCATCCACACACACAGACGCACGCACACACACACATACGAGAAAAGAGAGAGAGAGAGAGAGAGAGAGAGAGAGAGAGAGAGAGTAGTAGTAGCAGTAAACTCATAGAGAGCGGGTGGCCAAATTTATAACTTGTTGTACCAAACCAGGAGAAAGTGCGGTCGAATTCTGGTAGGGTTACATGTCTTTTACAATTTTATTTGGGTTGAAATAAAAGCTCAGACCCGAACAACTGGCAGTCACCTGCACTGCGGCCTTTAATCTTCGGTCCCGTAAGTCTACACCCCCACCCCCCACCCCCCCACCCCCCAACCGCGGCAGACCCACTAATGGGAAAATGCCGTAAAGATAAAAGTCAAAACTTTGTGTATTGTAATATAATACAGTACGACCAGCGTGGACTTGGTCGTCAACAGTGTCATCATAAGCAAGTAAACATTAGAGTAAGAAATAACAGCACTGCAGCAAGCACTATTATTAACTACAGGGCGCGACGTTCTCTATATGGACTGGACACACCATTCGCACTGGTCTGAGGTGGTTGCTCTCAAAGATAGTGATAAACTACAATTAAATTACCAGTTGAATTGGAGAACATAAAGCTATCAATTCATGCACGGCAACGCGACATGATGTCAATATTTGACTGGGCCGTGCGGATAGTGTTGACACTTCACTTCGAACACAGCGACAGAGACAACCAAACGCAGACATATTGTCTACGACTGGAATATTGACAAATAGAACTGAGCTGCGATTGATGTTTTCTCAGCATTCCATTGATCAACTCCAGCGGAGCGGGCGGCTGATAAAGATCATGAGAAGAGACTGTTGAGGGCAACAATAGAGGCGGTATGGGGTGCACAGCTACGACAAGCAAGTGTATCAGTACATCTACATTCACCTCCACTTTTCACGGATGGATACAGTTGTATCATTCTCTCTCTCTCTCTCTCTCTCTCTCTCTCTCTCTCTCTCTCTCTCTCTCTCTCTGTCTATGCGTGAGTGTGTGTCTTGGACTCTTATTCCCTTTCCCCTCTATGTAACTCTGCTATAATGTGTGCGCTTTTTTTGCTTATAGCTTAACACTTGTTTTTATTCAATGTCTCTTCACTTTCACACTGTTCTCCAACTGTATCTCTTATTATTTCCTTCACTCATCTCTGATATTGAATATGCTATCGCTGTACTTTCTTTTTTTTAATTCTCTCTCTCTCTCTCCCTCTTTCTCATAATTTTACCCGCCTCTCATTTCAACATGCGATTCCACTATTTTATTTTTCCATCCCAAACGTTACATCTCTTTCTATTTAAAATTACACTCCTGCCTTTCATTCTTATTTCTCTTTTTATAACCCCCCCCTCCCTCCGTTTTCTACCCCTTCTAACATTTAAATTTCATTCCATATGTTCTCCACACCATTCTCTTTGTACATTTTTGTATCTTATATCTTTTGCTTTCTATCTCGCTCTTTCCTTTCATATTAAGTTCCTTCCTTTATAATTATATATTTTTTATTTCATCATTTCTTTGTCCCCACACAAATATTCCAGTTTTACTCTCTATACTCCCGTATCTTATAATGTTGTATCCTTTTAATGTTCTCTCTCTTTCTTGTTATATCTGTCTCCCTATCACACCCCGACTCTCACATTCAACAAAAACGTGATGTTTCCTCTGCACTTAACACGTTGTTACAGCTCCAGGTTTAAGTATTCGCATTGATCGCGACTGGCGCAATTAAATCACAACAGATCCATTTTCTGATTAATTTGCAATTAAAACACAATAGCCTGAGTCCCTAAATGACCCTTGTTTAAAAGAGAATCCATCATACGAGAACGTGACAGTTGTGTAGTGTATTTGATTCAGACTCACATCTGGCTAAGTAGATAGGGAACGAAAAGGGCAGATAAAGACGGTAATCACAAAAAAATGGGTAATATGTAGTGTCGAAAGATGCAGAAATCACATCATCATCATCATCATCATCATCATTATCATAATCACCCTCATCATCAACATCATCATCATCAGTCCCGTAACCTTGCCTGTCAGTGGGGCACACTTCACGGCGTCTTCAACCTTGTCCTCCGTCTTTCATGAATAAAGAGCTGTTATGCGCGGAGATTAGAGCTTGTTTCAAAAACCACAACGGAATGTACTGACGTATATAAACGCCTTTGAGATGGCAGCTAATAAGTAAGAGTAAATGTCGTGCGAACCTAGAAGCAACAGAAGATACAGTCACACAGATATCCAAACTCTTAAGAATGATCGAAATTCACCTAAAAATGAAAGAAGCAACAGACAAATGGATGATCAACATTTGCATAATTAATATCAACATATTTTCTAAAGTTTTAGGTGAACTGGTTACGACATTTCAACATTTTTATTAAGCTCAGAAAAAGCAAAACAAATATGTCCCTCCCGAGTTATCATTTTTATAAAAATTAATAAAAATTAATTAATTAATATAAGAGAAATGAAACTAAGAAAGAAAGAAAACCGGGTATGTCTTGGGCGGAGAAAATATAACAGAAACACATAAAGATGAACAAAGATAAGACGTAAAGACAATGAGCGGTGATGCAGTTAAATTGTACTTAAGTGTACTAGCAACAGTAGTTGAGTAGGTAGTGTGCTCGCTTCCTTATCAGAAGGCCTAGGGTTTAATTCACAGAAGTTGTGGGTTTCTTTCTTTAACCGAATCGACAAGGCACCAAAGTACACTTGTCTCTAAAAAGTGGATGCGATATTTTTTTTTTTTCTGGGAAGTAAAGGCGGTCTGGTGTGATATATCATCCAACAAATGCGCCCTGGACATGAAACAAGTGGTCACTAACTCTTACCTTCCCCATACGCCTAGAAGGAGTGGGAGAAACACATTTACGTTAAACTAGCAACCTCCGTGACGTCAACATTTCAACCGTATGCAATACAATTATTAGCTTTGCGATTAATATGCAACCTTTTTTCATCATCATCACTGAGTGCCGTCTCCGCATCGAAGGTTGGCTACCATGGAGCACCATTCCACGCTCTCTCTTGCTTTGATAGCGCAGGTTGTCATATGCTAACTGCCCATCTTTTGATGTTACTTGTCATGTCTTGGTCTGCCTCTGCCTCTTTTAGTTTGTATTTTCCCTTCAATGGTTGCTTTTAACTCATTAATTACTAACTCATCTCCCAAACAAAGAAAGGTAACTGCAGTCCCCATCATAGCAGTCTCAGCACGCCAAAAGACATATGGCGAAACCGCGCAGAAAGTGAACACAGCCAACTGTTCCCTGTCATACGATATCATCATTCATCGTAAACAAGCGGGATATCGAAACATGATCAAAACGGATGAGACACACAGCTCACGGTGTGCACAGAGCACTTAACTCAGTAGCTCCTGCAACAAGCCGGACTTGGAATATGAGGAAACTGCAAGAAGGAACACTTTTCAGACATAGCCTTCAATGGTTCCTACCGCCTTTCCACCATATACCATGGAAGTTCACGTCCTCCCGAAAATGATGATCGTCATATTGAAAAAAAAAATGTATAGCGCTGGATGATGTTAGGACATCGGTCTTGACACCAATCGAACATATAAACACACATGTAGTCGTCGAATTATCCCCGTCACACATCAAACAACAGACCCTGCGGTTAGCGTACAACGAACGAAACTCGGTGCAAATTCCCCAGAGGAAAATCTTCGGTCGACTTGACAGATCAATCCATTAAAGCGTTTCAGCATGTAAATAACTTGCGTCAAAGAATTCCAACGTCGGCTATTGAACAGTACACAATGTTACGTCTTGTTTGAATTGTGTTTAGTAGTTCTCTTTTCATTTTTAGTTGTTTTAACACTTCATCACTTGTTTTCTTTTCTTTCCACCCAGTTCTTCCTATTCTTCTAAAAATCCACATTTCAAAGGTTTCAATTTTCTGTTTTCTTTTAAATATCTAATGACTGTGTTTCTGACCGTACACGAATGTTGAGATGATATACCATTTTGCTATTCTTAGTTTTAGCCCTGGTGTTATTTGTCTTGATGAACCTCTTTTACTATTCTTTATACATCGTTAGGCGCCGATTTAAAAAAAAAGTTCAATGAAAAAGATCACAACAGTTGATATCTGAATGTAGCTTGGGCGGACAAACCAGAGCGCAGTTGGCAAATAGCGGCACTATTAAGCCAAGTCGACATTATATCTTGATTTAAGCTGCTTTATATAAAGTTCACGATTTAATTAAATTTAGAGAACAGAAGTGATGCGGGCTATTTATAAGACTATCTTTATCCCAACTTTGAGCTACTAGTACCGAACATGGATCTTAAACTCGTGAATTATCAGAGACTGCCACAGAAATGAAGTGAGTCAGGTACATGACAGGAAGCAGCGTGAAAGATAAGATCAGAAATGAATAGTTCAGAAGAC
The DNA here is from genome assembly GCA_032433765.1 of Megaustenia siamemsis. NCBI lineage: Eukaryota > Metazoa > Mollusca > Gastropoda > Stylommatophora > Ariophantidae > Megaustenia > Megaustenia siamemsis. Next base: position 33,778,848 of record JAVIAB010000125.1, read on the forward strand.
TAGGCATGGAACCAAATAGTGAATACATAAAATGACAATATATCAAATGATTCGAGCATGCGATAAGCCATAAATAATGAAATCTAATACAACGAGTAACAAACAAACGATACGAGAACACCATTCCAAAAGGCCGACAAAGAAAAAGGTGGATAAACGGAAACCTAGAAACACTTGGAGGTATAACATCAGACGAGGCCAATAGAACAACAATAAACCGCGAACCATATCTCCCCTCGACGACGAAAGGCAAATGAGAAAGGAAAGAAAACAAAGATGTAAAGAAGTATTTTCAAAACACGAGAAAGAAACTAATATAGAAAATGACAAATACCAGCGCCAATGTTGTTATTTTAGTGATAGGTTAAGCCAGATTTGACATAGGGATGTAAATCTGCGACAATCGCATATGAGATAATAAATTATCTCCAGGCAATAAGGTTCAAGTTTAACATGAGAATGAATGTCAACCATTTTTTTTTTTTTTAAAGTGAAAATATTCGAATAAGGTCAAGGCAAAACGTATCTGCTCTAATTATTATAATGTGTTCGTGCGACCTTGACCCCGCTTTGTCGTCGCTTTAAAAAAATGGCGGTAAATGGGAGCAGTTGTGTCGTGGTACAGCAAAATGAACAATCCACGTCTTCCTGTCAGACACCACCGACTTCTTGACGAGCGTCCTAACTAAATTTAGTAACAAACGATCGTTATTATTTGACCACGCAGTGGGATGGGGAAACAGCTGGAAAATATCTGAGGAACGAAAAGGCTGAGACAAGCAGATAACACCATTGCGTTTAAGAGAATGATATAGGAACAAATGAAGAGCTGAATTGGCAGACAGCTTTAGTGACAGAAAACTACGGACTGGCATGATCACTTACACCAGCAATCAGGCTTAATTATTGAAGGAAGAAAAGATTAGCTTTTATATTCTTCTTCTTTTTCTACCTTTCTTTCAGCTCCCTGTGGGGCATAGGTCTTCAAAAAACTTTCCAAGCCGTTCTGTTTCTTGCCATTCTTTTAAGAAAATTCCATGTCTTCCCCATCATCTTCATCTCTGCTTCCATCTGTCTTCTCCAAGAATACCTTGGTCTACTTCTTTGTCTTTTTTCCTGGGATTCCAAAGAAAAGCCTGTTGTGTAATTCTCTCAGTTGGCTTCCGCAGTTTTGAGTCCTATCCAGTGCCAAGGTCTACGCTGCATCTTTTTATTCACTGGTATTTGACTGGCTAATATTAACCATAATTTTATATTGCTGTCTAATATAGCTTTTATATTGCTTGCTCTAAATAATCTGGCCCATTAAACGATAAAAAAAATGTCACTGAAAAGATCACTATAGAAGTCAAAACAGGTGGGTAAAAGAAAAAACAATCATAGAACTACCGTCTTTAGGAAGTGGACTGCACAGGATTGAGGTTAGGGGGAGGAAAGTTAAACGCTTCCCTTGTCGGAGTACCATCGAGAACTATCTCCTGAGTAGAAGTGCCTTTTCTGACCAAAGGTCAGGTATAATTTTTGTCAGAGAATCGACAAGGGCAACTATTTCAAATTATATGGCCTTTGGAGCCTTGGCAGACATTTAGTAGCAAGTAATCATATTTGTCACTAGTTTAGTAGCTGCTTACGTGTTGGCTAATCGGTCACTAATGAAATGAGGAAATTAAGAAGAATAAAATAACATACACAATTGTACGGGTTTTCATAATATAACGATGTGACTGTGAAAGGAGAGTGAAGGACAGGGAGATAGAGAAAGAGTCATGAATATAACGATGGGACTGTGAAAGGAGAGTGAAGGACAGGGGGGTAGAGAAAGAGTCATGAATATAACGAACCGATAGGACTTGACATTGCAGAGTCCCCCCAAAAATTACTGAAGAACGAGAGAAGTTGAGCATGTTGACAAAGTTTGATAGCAGTACTCTCAAAGACTTCCGGGGTTGTAAGAAGAAGATAAGATGACGCAAGTTTGCGAAAATTAAAAAGCAAAGGATGTCCCATATATTTAATCTGAAAAAGTGGAGGGGAGAGTAAGCTTTAAACTTCACATTACTAGGCCACTGCATTTGGAGGTGAGGTGGCCAGTTCTTGGTGTTGTTGGTGTTGGACACCTGTTATCTGTGTTGTTTGGAGAGCGTCAAGCCGGGATTAAACGTACGCTGACGTGATCGCCAAGCAAGGGCGCTTCCACTATGCAACTGACGCTCACAGGAGAACAATACGACAATACTACGATATAAATGAGACAACAATACTATACCAGCACGATAACAAAATAAATATATCAATAAATATAAACGGTTAGTTGAGGAAAAAAAAAGAACATAGGGCAACATAAATGTGGCGGACCTGAAGAAACACTGACGCCATAGAAACGCAACAACAGCATTCATCGGCTCACTAGCCGGGGTTGAAAGGTTCGCTCAGAATAGAGATGTTTAGCGATACACAAGCAAAATCTGACACTACAGAGACAGACAGAAAGGCAGGCATGAGGCGGGAAGACAGACAGACAGACGGACGAACAGACAGTTAGCAGACACATAGCTAGAAAAAGATATTGCTGTAACAAAAATGAAATTAAATAGCTTAACGCTATCGCAATGATTTGAGGTCAATGTTAGCAGAACAATCCAGAGGGAACAAGTTCTTAAACGATTCTTGATTATCTACGACGCCAGGCGTCAAGAGAAGTAAAAAAATGGATATACATATTATTTTCCCATACTGTTTATTCTAAAACAGAAATCATACAATCATGAACATATACAACCCGATCTATCTGTCAGTCTTGACACGGGGCCGTGTATCACACACAACGATCGCAGCCCATGCCAGCCAGCGTGAAACCTTACAAATGATTTTTTTTTTTCTGCCAAAGCTGCTGGATAACAATTCAAGAAACTTGATTCATAACCAGACTATATACGTCACGACATCGGAAACCAACCCGTACACCCCCTCGGTAGGGAAGTTCCATACGAGATATAGTTTGTTTGTGACTTCCAATGTGGGAAATAACCGACTTCCAAGAATTGGAGGGAAACGAAGTATCACAATAATCTAGGTCAGCTTTCGCATTTCTTTAGAAACGGATCAAAACAATGTTTTAACATCGCTGTTTTATAACTCACTGAATGAAAGTGACAGATAAAACGTAAACAATAAGTAACGTTACATAATTAATGCAATTTACACGATATTATACACAATATCTGACTTTTGAATTACACTGCATATCTGAGAAGGTCAGGCCGTTTCATGTACTAGAGCTCTCAATGTTATCCAGCACATAAAGTCATCACTAGAGATCTCCGCTGCCGTCCCATATTTCAAGAGGTGAACAAATGGATGCAAGTTCATCAAATTATGACCACTGTCATGTCAGGTGGCGTTTTAAATATGCTAGTAGTGCCTTTAGCTGTTTAACCATCGACACATGTTTTGGTAATGTGGTCAACATTACGTCAGTGCTGTATTCTTTCCTATTTAAACAAAATTGAAAAACAAAATCGGGTACCATTTTGAGGAGGGCGAACAGAGAAGTCGAGGAGTGAGCCCGACCTCAGCAGCTTAATTGGCTAAATGCTGCTCGACTTATCTCCCTTGGCTCCCTGGATACAGCAAGCTTTAATTTGCAGTGTCGTGTTCACAGCTCAAGGTTAACTCTACTTTAGATGGACGGATATTATAAAGCACCATCAAACAGAATTTCCTGAAACCAACCAATGAGCCAAGCCACTTGAAGTCAACCTAATCAATCAACTCGCTTTAAACGAACAAACTGCATGAAACTAAGCCAATCAACCAAACTATTTCATCGACGTTGTCCTCAAAAGGGAAACAAGTTATGCAAACCTAGGGTACATATTCTTAAACCCAGGACAACTGTTTTTACATTTTTTAATTCTTAAAGAAACAAGAAACTGCTGCTTTGAATAACTCTTAAGAGTTACAGACTAAGGGGAAGAAACTCAAACAAAAATATTAAGTGAAAATTTATGAGCTTTATGTTCCAGCTGGTCTCTTTGATAACAACAGTCTGCGTTAGAATAGACTGTTCTAACGAGAAGAGATTGCGGCTGTAATTACAACTGTGGTGAAACGTCTACAGATATAGATAACCTAGTATCGCACTATCTCAACTACGGCTATACATTGGGAAAAAAAAAATATGACGATCAACATTTTCAAGAGGACATGAACTTCTGGTCAATATGGCGGATAGGAGGAGGAACCGTTAAAGGCTGTGTCAGAAAAATGTTCCTTGTTGCATTGTCCTCATATTCCAAGTCCGGCTTGTTGCCAGAGCGACTGAGTTAAGTGCTCTGTGCTCACCTTGAGCTGTGTGTTTCATCCGTTTCGGTCGTGTTTCGATATTCCTATTAATTACGATGAATCGTATGACGGGGAACAGATGGATGTGTTAACGTTCTGTGCAGTTTCGCCTTATGTCTATTTTGTGTGTGCTGGGACTGCTATGATATGGACTGCAGCTACCTTTCTTTGTTTGGGAGATGAGATGTTAATTCGGATGATTCCGCTGGCACTGGCGGTTGAGCAATTATGGATTTTAATTCGCTTACAGTGATACCGGGGCCTTCCATAACTATAACTCTAGTACGGACAAATTCCATTCTTTCCGGCACAACCTCAAAAACAAGGAAATCAATTGAATGCATTACATACATTTCCTGTCTAATAACAAAGGAATCGTGTCCACCCAATTCATTCATCATTGGGGAAGGTAACAACTTATAATGTCTAAAAATCAATTGAGTGACAGACACAATTTGATTAACGAGAAAAGCGCCGAAAACATTGGAAACAGAGAATGCAGAAATGATGACATCAGTGATAATACTAAGTGGCTAGCTTGACAGTGATGGCAACAATCTTTTGACATACATCATCTATCTCTTTCTATAAACCCATTATGTTTTATTTCTGAATGTTGATGCAAGAAGAGAAGAGGCATGATTTTATTGCTCTTTCATGACTTGCAGTAAAAGATGTCAGTTGACATGCTCTAGCCCGCCACCGGTTATAGACAACGCGTGGGTATCACACTACGATGTATGTGGTTCATTCTTCAATGGGAACACACACTCAGTTGACACATAAGGACAAACGTGTGTATCTGACTTCTCAAGTTAGGGACGGTTATAATAACAAAGAAACAAGCTGACACCCATTAACACTCATTCCAAAATACCGCATTTATTAGCAACCATCTACCATCTCTCTGTAATCAACGTCTGCAAACATTCAACGCCCATCTCTCTAAGCTTTGCAACAACAGTTGGCGAAGCCAAGATCTGTCTATTTCATCACGCATGTTGTCTTCCCACCACTTCTCCTGCCTCCATTTTCTTCCTCCTCTCACAGTTCTCTGTTGAAGCCAGCGCCTTATATATTTCATATGGGTGAAAACTCACGTACTAAGACTCCGATCCATGTCTCATACGTTGCCTATACCTTTAGCCAAATCCTTATATATTTCATATAGGTGAAAATTCGCGTGCTAAGACGCCGATTCATGTCTCGTACTTTACCTATACCTTTAGCCAGCGCCTTATATATTTCATATAGGTGAAAACTCACGTGCTGAGACGCCGATTCATGTCTCGTACTTTACCTTTACCTTTAGCCAGCGCCTTATATATTTCATATAGGTGAAAATTCGCGTGCTAAGACGCCGATTCATGTCTCGTACTTTACCTATACCTTTAGCCAGCGCCTTATATATTTCATATAGGTGAAAACTCACGTGCTGAGACGCCGATTCATGTCTCGTACTTTACCTTTACCTTTAGCCAGCGCCAAAGAACATGGTCGTACCACCTTGACATCGTCCCCCAGGTGCACACCAAGCAACTGAGGCCACAGTGATACAAGCTAAAGGGGATACAACTTTTTGGAGATTATATCTCATCCCACCTTCTTCACAGGGAGCCGCGATAGCTCAATGGTTAGTGAACTGGACTACAAAGGATCGGGTTCGATCCTGATCGACGGCTTCCAGGTTCACCCAGCCTTTAATGGATACCGTCTTTTTTCTGGGAAAGTAAAGCGGCACGGGCGTAATACCGACCACATTACCTAAAAAATCATGTGCCGAACGTCTGTAAAAATTATAGTCACTAACATCATATTCCCTATACACCACTTGGCGTGAAGCATGACGAGACTCTATACTTTTTTTTTTACCACCCTCTTCACGTTGGCTTGGAAACATACTAATCAGACTGTCCAAACGAGGTGCATCGATGAGACAGTAAAACCCAGTAGGCAGGCTCTGTAGGCCTACTATCAAGTGAGATGCATTGCACAGCACAAGGCTTAAACTATACGACCCAACGCAACTAACCTCCATTTAATTCTCTTTAAAACATGCACAAGGAAGATGAGTAATCGTATGACAAAAGCAGCAGCGGCAAACCAAAAGTACCAGCTTATAAATGTTTGCTAACAGTCAGCTACCTATTTCTCCTAGTCTCATTTCGATACAGATGATAATGAGAAGTCAATGACTCACGTAAGAACAAAAAAAAAAAAAAAACGGTAACAAAACTGAAACAACTGAAGTGTGTCCAAAATTGTTATAACGTTACATACGTCATACATATCGGCTGGAGTATTTTAAAATTATTACGAGAAATTGTGATTGGACTGCAGTAGAAAATTCTATCACATTAAATGTTTTATGTATCATTGATTAAAATAGCGCTATTAAGGAACACATACATCAACTAACGTAAATGATGAGAAAAGAAACTAGAAAAGATGCAATAAGAATTGAGGGAAAAAATAACCCAGTAAAGATGACAGTTACTGAGAAAAGAAAACAAGGATAAAGGTAAATAAGAAATGAAGTAAAGAAAAAAAGACACAGTATAGATGGCAGTAAAGATGACAGTTACTGAGAAAAGAAGATAAAGATAAAAGGAAAATCAGAAATGAAGTAAAGAAAAAAGACACAATAAAGATGGCAGTAACTCTAAGGAAATAAGAAAACCAGTAAAGAGAAAACAACAAAAAAGTTGTAAGAAATGATGTGTAGAAAAAAATCTACATTAAAGTTTGCACCAATTTAGATATATATATTTTATTAATCTCTTTCCATTACCCATTTCTATTCTTACGTTGATATAAAGATCTTCCCCCCGACCCCACAACATATTGAATATGATATGCTGTAAAGTGGCATGTCTTCATTCTAAAGACACGGATCTTAACATCCTAAATGGCTTATCACCTACGTTGAGTGGTAACAAATGAATACGCTTTATAGTTTGAATGTGGGAGAGAAAGAGAGATAAAGAAAGTCAAAGAGAGATAATAATCAAATATAACCCGCGCCGTATGCTAGTGAGTTCAGAGTCAATTATTATAAACCATTTCAGTACAACGCAAAAGATGGCAAGCACCACTGCACATCACGCTTTTATTCAAAGAACAAAAATGTTTGCACTGGACACGTTATAGAAGAAGAAAGAATGCTGAAGAGAAAGGCAACCAGAAAACTACATTCATTTAAAGAAGAAAGAGAAAAGGACATAAAATTGTTCATTTAACTAACAGAGAAAAAGAAAGGACAGAAAGTTGTTCATTTAACTAACGAAGAAAAATGACAGAAAACTGTTCATTTAACTAACGAAGACAAATGACAGAAAACTGTTCATTTAACTAACAGAGAAAGAGAAACAACAGCAATATGTGTATTGCACTTTATTCTGCAAGATGTATCTTCTATAAAGAATGTAGTACATACAGGGAAAAGTTATGTATTAACTTTTCTGAAATGAAGCATTTATATGCTCATAATTTAAAATAATAAACACAATCGGTGTGAGATTAGATGTGTTAGACGAATGGCAGGAAACAGCCTGAGAGATAGATCTGAAATGAAGAACTGAGAAAAAAGCTAGGAATAGCCCCTGCCATAGAATACACATAGAAACAAAGATAAAATGGTTCGGCCACGTGACAAGGCAGAGTGATCAAAACACACAACAAAGAGCCCTTAATAAACGTTGCGAGAACACCAGCTCCAGGGGTTGACCACCCTGGGGATGGATCGATGGCATATTAGAAGCACTAGGAAACATAACAGCAGCAGAAGCGAAAAGAAGAGCAAAAGACCGACATTTATATATCCTTTCGACGCTGAAAGGCAAATGAGAAAGGAAAGAGGAAGAAGAAGACATTGACCGTTGATCAAGGTAAGGCATGACCTTCACCTATACAACAGTTACAAGAGCCATGAAGGTCATTATAGCTCACCGAAAGACGACCTGTCTAAGGGGTCAATAGTTGACCGACCTCCTAAAGACAATAATATATTGCTACTGAAGTTACAAAGAGATATAAGCGGACAAAATTGTTGCCAATAAGCTAACTAAATTATAATTCTTTGTAGTGTAGTCAAATGCAACCACTTCTAGTAATAAATCAGCTAACAATACACATGTAAAAGATTTATTATACATGTTTTGAAATAAAGGTTCAGGTTCTAGACTAGAACTAACAATGACACTTTGAGAATGAAGGCAGCAAACGTGTCCCGTGATCATCCAGTACATAGGATACACCTGAGATAAAACGGAGCAAATCATATATTTCGTGTCTGGAACTGGGAACTACAGAATGTCTTGGAGGTTACGCCTAACAATGCACTTAAGACAGATGTCTCTCGTAGACAGTAGGACGCTCCACTCGCAGGAAGGCCGACAGTCTAAGCTGTAGAGTTTCACAAAGTGCAGACAAGTTAGCCTACCAGTTCACTAACGTGGGTCGATGAATGGCGCGAGCGATATTTTTTGTGTTTAAAAGGTAACGTTTCCATACACAACAACAGATCGCATGAACAATGGCGGGTCGGATCTATCGGCAGCACAAAAACAACAACTACTCTTGATGTTCTCGTATCGTCAAGTGCCTATTGCTATCATTTGCAGGCACTCGAGACACAGAGGCACTTATGTTGCATCCTCTCCGGGCTCTTCAACGGAGTGAGGGCCTCTCAACTGTAGTTCACTGGTGCAGGATAATGACTCATCGGGTCACGCAGTTCGTGAATTTAGCAAAACAGTCTATTGACATTTTTTTTTAAAACAGCTAATTATCCATACAGTCTATTCCCGTCCTGCCTGTCTATACATATCATCTCACATTAATGGGAAATAAATGTCCCGCACGATATTTAATATATCACATATTTTATTTATGTGCTTATTAAACATTAATCTCCGTGATGTATATCTCTAACTATATTTTATAATAAGTGTCTACATACATTAGTCTCCGCTCTGACTTTCTGTATATAACTAAATTCATTTATCTCTGTCTTGCCGATCTATACGTTTATATATACTTTAACCTCTATTTTGTCTATCTATACGTATCTACATACATTAATCTCCGTCACTTACAACTCTGTCACATCGGCTTCCATAAAGCAGCCACGATTAGTTCACTTACAACTCTGTCACATCGGTTTCCATAAAGCAGGCATGATTAGTTCACTTACAACTCTGTCACATCGGATTCCATAAAGCAGACACGATTAGTTCACTTACAACTCTGTCACAGCGGCTTCCGTACATAAAGCATACGCGATTAGTTCACTTACAACTCTGTCACAGCGGCTTCCACAAAGCAGGCACGATTAGTTCACTTACAACTCTGTCACAGCGGCTTCCGTACATAAAGCAGACACGATTAGTTGACTTACAACTCTGTCACAGCGGCTTCCATAAAGCAGACACGATTAGTTCACTTACAACTGTCATATCGGCTTCCATAAAGCACGCATCGATTAGTTCACTTACAACTCTGTCACATCGGCTTCCATAAAGCACACATCGATTAGTTCACTTACACCTCTGTCACATCGGCTTCCATAAAGCACACAGCGATTAGTTCACTTACAACTCTGTCACATCGGCTTCCATAAAGCACACATCGATTAGTTCACTTACAACTCTGTCACATCGGCTTCCATAAAGCACACAGCGATTAGTTCACTTACACCTCTGTCACATCGGCTTCCATAAAGCACACAGCGATTAGTTCACTTACAACTCTGTCACATCGGCTTCCATAAAGCACACATCGATTAGTTCACTTACAACTCTGTCACATCGGTTTCCATAAAGCAGACATGATTAGTTCACTTACAACTCTGTCACATCGGATTCCACAAAGCAGACAGCGATTAGTTCACTTACAACTCTGTCACAGCGGCTTCCGTACATAAAGCATACGCGATTAGTTCACTTACAACTCTGTCACAGCGGCTTCCACAAAGCAGGCACGATTAGTTCACTTACAACTCTGTCACAGCGGCTTCCGTACATAAAGCAGACACGATTAGTTGACTTACAACTCTGTCACAGCGGCTTCCATAAAGCAGACACGATTAGTTCACTTACAACTGTCACATCGGCTTCCATAAAGCACACATCGATTAGTTCACTTACACCTCTGTCACATCGGCTTCCATAAAGCACACAGCGATTAGTTCACTTACAACTCTGTCACATCGGCTTCCATAAAGCACACATCGATTAGTTCACTTACAACTCTGTCACATCGGCTTCCATAAAGCACACAGCGATTAGTTCACTTACACCTCTGTCACATCGGCTTCCATAAAGCACACAGCGATTAGTTCACTTACAACTCTGTCACATCGGCTTCCATAAAGCACACATCGATTAGTTCACTTACAACTCTGTCACATCGGCTTCCATAAAGCACACAGCGATTAGTTCACTTACAACTCTGTCACATCGGCTTCCATAAAGCAGACACTCAATTTTATCACATCGATTCGTATGGTTAAATAGGAAAGAAATAATGAAATATAATAAAGAGAGACAATTGTAACCATGTAGAAGAATGAAAATGCATGTCCGTTCATTAAATATATATATATATATATATATATATATATATATATATATATATATATATATATATATATATATATAGTGTTGAACTTTGCTCAAAATGTTAGGACGGCCAACGATTCACCAGATCTGTGTGCACCCTTGGCTGTTCTGCTATTAATAGGCCTACAATACTTTCGTGAATTATTTGAGCTACTTAAATCTTTACTATCTTGTATGTGGTTGCTTTCACTATTAAATAATATCTATATTAAAATATGTTGCTGTTTCACATATTTCTAAAACTTCTGCATGATCAAATCCGTAATTTCTTACATCAATTTTTCAAACAACATTATTAACGACATTATTCAACAAGAATCTACTTCATCTTTTAAGAAACTCCATCGAAACTATTGTTTGTGATACTATCTATCTACTATATTCTGTCATTTCGAGCCGAGGACGGCACATGGGGTAGAACCAATCTCAAAAACAGAAACCTTGCGTGCCAGAATGACACATATTGTAGAGATCACTGCTTCTAAAATCTATGGCTCTGTTTCCATAACAATACTTTTTACAATGACAGCTTGTGAAGCCATCGATCAACCTCCTTAGTGGCCTCTTACGACATGCTTGGAAGGTCACAGAGTCACTATTCTTTACTCATAATGAGGCCCCGGTAACACACAGGACGATACTGTTAAGTTTTAATAAGCAAAAAAAAATATATATATATATATATATATATATATATATATATATATATATATATATATATATATATATATATATAAAGTATAGGACAAACTTTTAACGTTTAACTTTTAATAAGCCAAATAAAATATTGATATTATAGGAAAAACTTTTAACTGTTAACTTTTAATAAGCCAAATAAAATATTGATATTATGTGACAAACTTTTAACTGTTGACAAACTCATTCAACATAGTGTATGCTATAGGAGAAAACTACTTTTAAAAAAAAAATGAATCATTCATTAAAGACAATGGCGTTACCTAACTGTGCACTTTATGTATAATGCCAGGCACAGCAGCTGTAAACACAATACAGAACTGGAACATGGACTAGCACTAACTTTTAAAAGAACACACATTATTATTATAAGTTATGGGGAAAAGCATAAAACATGTATACATTTCTTGGAACTATTTTATCTGAAATCAAATTACCGCACTATCTGGCGCAAAGTTATCCTATATATTAAGAGCTACGAAGTTACTTTTTCATTTTGCGACTTTTAACCCATTGGCTAACACCCTATCTCCAATCCCCCAAACAAATGAAACATTAAAAATGGAATAATGTTTTAATAGACGTTTTTCTCTAAAACCTTGGAACTATTTATATGTTATTTTTCTACTAATTTATACGCATGTTGAATATAAAAGACTTGCGTTATGAATATAATCGCCAAGTAATGTTCGTTTAACATACGCGATCTAGTCCCATGCACAAGGCAATCTCTGTCCGAATCTGTTCATTAGGTGATCGCTAGATGACAGCCTCTTCCTTATATTTCTAATCTACTTCCGTATGAGTCTGATAAGGCAATGAAAGAGACCTCCACGAAGATGCCCCACTCCACATCTCATAACCCCCCTCGTCAAGTGCCCATCCTATACGAATCATTTAATGAGAACAATCATGTTTGTCTAATTTCTGATTATCTGTCTGATGTTTAAACTATTTATACTCTTGGATGTGATTTATCTAGAGAAACATGCGTGGCAATGAATAAGGATTGAAACAGTTAGCACACAATAAGCACGTTAATTAAACTCCATGCATGTACATCATAATTCGTCACAAAAGAATGTAATGCAAAAATAAATCATTTCCTTGAGTTGGAAATGTGTATAAAAAAAAAAAAAAGTGTCGTGCACTTCGGACGAATAATGTTATGGAATTGATGCCAATAGTTTTTTTTTTTTTTATGAATATTGGCACAGTGATAAATGACGACACATAAATCACGTCCATATAAAATGTATGATATTAATTTATAAATGGTATAGCAACAATCACGTCAATATAAAGTATATGGTACTCATTTTCAGAGAGTTACGGAGTCGCAGCGGTACGGAATAAACCGCTATAATTAGAATTGAACCAGGTTAGTACCTAATCAGTACACAAATGCACTAATCACTTCATGACTGCAGCTTGAAAGATGTGAATATACAGGTATCTATTTGCATTCAGGCCAAAACAATATGGAGGTAGGCAACATGTGAAAGAATGAAATAATACAGTTTTTTTTAGTATATTATGAGAAGACGAAGCCTGGAATACACTGAGACTAAGGGAACAATAATAGTAGGATAGCTGTGGTTAAGGCACAACCAAGGAACATTGCACCAAGTTAGATTTGGTGCAGATGAAAAGAAAAGAAATACACTCTATTATCAGAACAGACAGAGTGTGATGTAAAGACATCAAAGAGGTGTTTAAACAACCACCCAGTTCATGAACAATAAAAACTATCTTCTTCTGCTACCTTTCGGCTCACTGTGGAGCATAGGTCTTCAATAAACACTATCCAAGTCGTTCTGTTTCTTGCCATTTTTTTAACATCATTCCATGTCTTCTCCATCATATTCATCTCTGCTTCTATCTGTCTTCTCCAAGAATTCTTTGGTCTTTCTCTTAGTTTTTTTCCTCTGGGGATTCCGAAAAAGGGCCTGTTGTGTAATACTCTCAATTGGCTTCCGCAGTGTGTGTCCTATCCAGCGCCATCGTCTTCGCTGTATCTCTTTATCCTCTGGTATTTGACTGGTACATTTCCATAATTCTATGTTAGTGATTTTGTCCTGCCATTTCCATCCTTTTATTCTGCGTAATCATCCATCAATGAAAGTTTGTATCTTCATGATTGTCAAGTTTGTTGTTCTCCATGTTTCACAGCCATATAATACGTCTGACTTAACATTGGAGTTGAAAATTTTTATTTTTGTATGGAACCTAATTTCTTAAAAGAAATACCTCTACTAGACGTGCAATCTTACATAAATCTGGGTAGTAATATAGATAAAGAGGAAGGAACAGAAAATGATACCAAAATAAGGATATCAAAAACAAGAGGAGCTTTTGTTGCACTAGGAAACAACAACTATGCTGGAGCTTAATCAGTAAGCAATAGGCGGCTACAACATCGGGTGATTTGGTTTCAAGAGTGGAATGTGATCAAGAATTAAAAAAAAAAAAATAGATAGCATGACACATAATCTAACGGCGTTGTCTAGCAATTATCAATATGGAAAAAAAAAATAGCATGAATTGAAAAATACAAACAAGGCTTTTTTTTGGTATTTGGATATCAAGTAATACACGATGAGATACGCGTGTTATCAGGAAACTGCGACACACACAAGCACGCACACAACACACGCACGCACGCGCGCGCGCACAAACACAAACATACACTATGAAAGGGATCACTGTTGATTTATCACATCTGAGATCAACTTTCCTTTCACGTTACAGGTAATGCTCTATATACCATGATGGCGTCTAAATACCGAGTGTTGACGTGAACAGGTAGACAAAGGCCTTTTTTATCCAGAAGTGAGGGGGTGACTGTACAGGAAATACTTGAAGACACCACGTTTACCGCTCAGGTATTACTCAGAGTTGGTACACCACGTTTACCGCTCATATATTACTCAGAGTTGGTACACCACGTTTACCGCTCAGATATTACTCAGAGTTGGTACACCACGTTTACCGCTCAGATATTACTCAGAGTTGGTCCTAATAAACACAACTGGCAACACGCGTGAAAGTCTACAGAATGAGACTTAAAAGTATTTAAATAAACAAAACATAAATACGAAATTGTAGCAATGCACCACAAGTCATATATCGAGGTGAACAGATTGTATAAGAGTTCACAAAGAAAACCACAAAATGACATAGAAAATGATAAGAGCAAACATAGAACAGAAAACAGAGAGAGAGAGAGAGAGAGAGAGAGAGAGAGAGCAGGATCAATGTAAAACTAGACCATATGGCTGCGGTAAAAGTGAAAGTCAGGGTTATAAATTGCAGACTAAGGTTAGAGAATAACAAATGAAGTCAGTATAAAAGCATACACAGTTTTACAAACTCCTCCGTTTCTTCTTCTTGAAGTGTTCAAGTCGTGAGATCATAAGAACAACTATATATCCTGTTTCCTGATGGAGGGACAAGAACATCATGCCACATGATGAGTAATTGCATAAAACATAACAAAAAATTATATTCGTTGTTCACTGCTGTTTGTGATGACATTACGACTCCCTCGGGGGGAGAATCCGAAAAAAACGCAATACTGTGAAACTCACTTGATGTCAACAAATAAAGCATGTGTAACGCAGTACTTCCTTGATGGCTTCAGTACCTAGCTAGTTATACGCATACAGAACTCGCACATGGAAGTTGTTGTATTGCAACTTGTTGTAGCCTCAAAACAACATCCCCACTGACGGTTCTATCGATTCCAAGCATAACATTATTGAGGGCTTCCATGGTGTCCTTGAATGCATGTCAATCACACCACCCGTAGTGACATTTTTTTTGGCTACCGGCTCATCTTAATTCGATTGTCCAGACCGGCTACTCTGTGATCAGTGCCAAAGCTGAGAACAGTAGAATCATTATCTGTTGTAGCAGTTGATCTTTATGTTAGTAATCAGTCAGCTGTGAGTCGTTAACTACTTCCAGCCAAGGTTCTGCCCTGCCCTTGACCCCTCTTGAGACAATATCAGTTGATATAAGTTCATTCATTCTCAATCCGGACTTTCTCGTTTGCATACACTTGTTTACATCTATTACTTTTCACAAATTAATAAAAAGATAACAAGTTACATCTCTTTGTTACTCTTTCTCATTACTCCTTTTCACATTGAAAGGTTATGATTCTCTATTCTTAGGGAAAATGTTTTCATAAAGGATTTACATTAAAGACAATGTTTACCTATAGTCAGACCGTGCAACGATCCCATCGGTCGTTAATAGAATGTCCAGCTTTATACCCACAGGCTAAACTGGAGTATTGATACCAGCAACGTTATACCAATAGTTAACTCGCGAACTCTCTCGCACAGATCACATGAGGACGGAGTGTCATAATTATAACTTAGTAACGCGATAATCATCAACTCTCTTAGGGATGGCCCAGAATTACCCAGTCTGGTAATTTGTATTTAATAACGACACTCTCCAGACCTCAGCCTGCCCAGACTCACATTCTAGAACTGTTGAGTGTGTCAATATTGACACTGTGTTGGTAGATACAAGTTAAAAAAAAAAAATAATAAAACAAAGTTACAAAATATGCACAAAATAAAATGGAATAAAATCAACAAGAAAAAGGCAGCTACAAAAAACAATAATTAAAATTAAAAAAGAAGTGGCTGGATTTTTTTTATGCGTTTCAAATCTCTCCATACTGAAAGAATTGGTTTCAATAAATCTATCTATCTATCTATTGTCCTATCGAGCCGAAAACGGCACATATGGCAGAACCACAATCTCATAAAACAGAAACATATTGCGTGCCAAAATGGCACATATTGCAGAGATCACTGCTTCCAAAACATATGGCACCTATTTAATTTCATTAAATACATCTTCGTTATTTCTTTTAGCTGATCGTGGTATTCTCAACATTATTATCTATAACATTTATATCTTCACTAACATTCACGACTCAATTTCTGTCAACAACATGTCACAATATTAACAAAAAAACCAGCAAAGAGAACTACTAACAATACTATAGTTATGGTGTGATAAAGTTTACTACGGGCTTCAAGGATAAAGGACGCACGCCCAATGCACTCGACGCGAAGTAGTTCAAGTCAGAGTTTTTTTGTTTTTTTTTTACTTTAATACAATTTACTATGTTGTTTTATTTTTAAGACTGTTTAATTTGCCTACTATTTTTTTTAATTGCGATGCCTCTCTCTATCTTGTCCTGTTATTGTATCTAATATACTATTCTGTTTCAAAATCCGAAAAAAAGAGAATTATAACGTTTATTAGTTTTTCTTATTTATTTAACTTGCATTTTGTTAACTGTGTTGACAAATATTTGGCCAAATTGTCAAACACCGGACTGGCCGTATATTTGTTATGTTTTATTTTATTGCATTGTTTTATCTATGAATCAAGCTATATACAAATGACTGTGTTTGCTAAATGCATTCCATCTGACATATTTAGCAGTAAACAATATAGAACAACTGTGAACTACAGTTCAATTTTAACGATACATTAATAGCCGTCAACACTGGTCGCTTTAATCACATTCTGCAGTTGAGATTACAAGTCATAGTAAAAGGGGAACGAAATCTAAAAAATAAAAAAAAAATTAATGAAAAATGTATATTTTCAAAACATTATTTAACATACATTTCTCCACAATAATGTGCGCATTATTGTTAGATTGCTATTCCATTGCTAGGAATGAAAACAAATGATCAAGAGAATCGAAGAGCAAAAACAGAAGAAAAAAAAAGCGCTTTGTAATAAAAGTTCAAGAGCAAGCTGAATACTAATATGTCAAACAACTTACAAACAATAACAAGGCAGATATCACAAACAGACATATACTACGGACAAACAGCGCGGTCTGGTGGCGCCGTTACGAACAGAACAATAGACGTTTGTTACTGAACATGCATCAGTAACAACATTCTACTGTCCATTTTGTTATTGGAAATTATATGCGATCTGAGAAACTCATAAAAAAAGCACGACATACACAATAAATTTGTTTCAAACTAACGATTGCATGCATGATTATCTAGAGTCGAGACTTCTCCCACACTGCTTGTATTGATCAGACAAACAGAGACGGTAATTAACGAGCCAGGAATGCGAAAATTTCCAATCTGGCAAGAAAATGAAACACATCATCATTGTGTGTCGCGTTGTCTAGGGTAAGCGAACCCAACACAAATCGTGGTCTCTGGTTTCTTTATCAGGTCAGTTGCTGACATTTATCCCTAGAATAGACGCTAGACTATTGCTGCATGCGTTCATGTCACGAAGTTAGACAATTGATACAATGTGTTCAGGTCATGACGTTCGACTATTGCTGCGGGAATTCGGATAATGACGTTAGATTACTGATACAATGCGTTCAAGTCATGACGTTAGACAATTGCTGCACGTGTTCAGATTATGACGTTAGACTATTGCTGCACGTGTTCAGATCATGACATTAGACAATTGCTGCATGTGTTCAGATCATGACGTTATACTATTGCTGCACGTGTTCAGATCATGTCGTTAGACAATTGCTGCATGTATCCAGATCATGACATTAGACAATTGCTGCACGTGTTCAGATCATGACATTAGACAATTGCTTAAGTGTTCAGATCATGACGTTAGACTATTGCTGCACGTGTTCAGTTCATGACGCTATACAATTGCTGCACGTGTTCAGATCATGACGTTAAACTATTGCTGCATGTGTACAGATCATGACGTTAGACTATTGATGCATGTGTTCAGGTCATGACGATAGACTATAGCTGCATGTGTTCAGATCATGACGCCAGACAATTGAAAATTGCTGCATGTGTTCAGGTCATGACGTTAGACTATAGCTGCATGTGTTCAGATCATAACGTTAGACTATTGTTGCATGTGTTCAGCTCATGACGTTAGACTATTGACAATTGCTGCAAGTGTTCATGTCATTACGTTAGACTATTACTGCATGTGTTCAGATCATGACGTTGGACTATTGCTGCATGTGTTCAGGTCATGACGTTAGACTATAACTGCATGTGTTCAGATCATGACGCCAGACAATTGAAAATTGCTGAATGTGTTGAAGTCATGATGTTAGACTATTGCTGCATGTGTTCAGGTCATGACGTTAGACTATTGACAATTGCTGCATGTGTTCAGGTCATGACGTTAGACTATTGCTGCATGTGTTCAGATCATGACGTTAGACCATATATGCATGTGCTCAGATCATGACGCTAGACAATTGACAATTGCTGCATGTGTTCAGGTCATGACGCTAGACTATTGCTGTATGTGTTCAAGTCATGACGTTGGACTATTGCTGCATGCGTTCAGATCATGACGTTGGACTATTGCTGTGTGTGTTCAGGTCATGACGTTAGAATATTGCTGCGTGTGTTCAGATCATGACGTAGACAATTGACAATTGCTGCATGAGTTCAGGTCATGACGCTAGACTATTGCTGCATGTGTTCAGGTCATGACGTTGAACTATTGCTGCATGTGTTCAGATCATGACGTTAGACTATTGCTGCATGTGTTCAGGTCACGACGTTAGACTATTGCTGCATATGTTCAGGTCATGACGTTATACTATTGTTGCGTGTGTTCAGGTCATGACGTTAGACTATTGCTGCGTGTGTTGAGATCATGACGTTAGACTACTGCTGCATGTGTTCAGATCATGGCGTTAGGCTACTGCTGCATGTGTTCAGATCATGACGTAGACAATTGACAATTGCTGCATGAGTTCAGGTCATGACGCTAGACTATTGCTGCATGTGTTCAGGTCATGACGTTGAACTATTGCTGCATGTGTTCAGATCATGACGTTAGACTATTGCTGCATGTGTTCAGGTCACGATGTTAGACTATTGCTACAATATGTTCAGGCCATGGCGTTAAATTATTGCTATAATGTGTTCAGAGCTTGATCCGGTGCTAGGTCATGGCGAGCGTAGGCGATCACGTCTCTTCAAACATTTCTGTCCCCTTTTATTCCTTAATAGTTCTGATCTTAGTCTCTTTCAATAACCTGCTTTCTCCCTGTTTCATTTTCCCTTCTATATTGCCAACGTTAAACCAGTTATTAAGTATTTCTCATATCATGACAAAACCAGAAAAAAAATGTTGACTGCTATTGATTTGAATGCGCTTCAGACATTCTGTTTGTGTACGGATGACTTCACTGAAAGCTTCATTGTTATGCCAAGTAATACATTCAATATTCGTGAAATAAAAGTGTTTCATAGACGACAGCTCCTGGTCTAACATATGCATGGAGAGTCTGCTACAAACGCCACCAGAAATGGACGAGGAAGTGTGTTTTTGAGGCTCATTTACAAGGAAGAGATTAAAAAATCAATAGCTTCTGGAAAATTCACAACCATAAAGCAGAAACTGA
Organism: Megaustenia siamemsis; assembly: GCA_032433765.1. Classification (NCBI taxonomy): domain Eukaryota; kingdom Metazoa; phylum Mollusca; class Gastropoda; order Stylommatophora; family Ariophantidae; genus Megaustenia; species Megaustenia siamemsis. Next base: position 33,798,927 of record JAVIAB010000125.1, read on the forward strand.
AGCCCTCAAAGATGTGGCAAAACTGGCTATTCAGCACAAAAATAATGTGCACAAGGAATTCGTGATACTGACCGACAACTCTAAAAACCCGCATGAAGAGCGAGCTAGATGACCTGATAACAACCCATGCCCAATAGTGCAATAACTTCGAGACAGTGGTCATCCTGTGAATATTATAACACTGCAATATATATGGAAACGGATGTGCAGAAAGACTAGCTAAGAAAGGAGGGAGATCACCACAAGAGAACCATCTGGTCAGCTACGATGAAGCCTATCCATCATCAAAGGCCACAATCATGAAACAATGATACATTTGATATATATGATACATTTTGCATATACCTTCTCATAGAAGACTGCCCAGAGTGTGTGAGCAACGGAAAAAAAGATACACTTCAGATTTACATACTAAATGAAATCCAACCAACCTGCAGGTCGGGCGTATTACATGAAAACATCAGGCTACAGAGCAAACGGGAAATCCAGAAAAAGATGGACAGATGAAATTTAAGAGTCAATAAATAGGAAAAGACAACAGCTCAAGCTACACATCATGTACGTCCTTTCTGCGACAATACATGACACATATAGTGGTATACAAGAACGATAATGCCACTTGTTGACGTGTTATCACTTCACTGATAATGTTTATTCTGACTTCATAGCTCTAATGGTATTATATTAATTACAGTTTTCAAACACTAATCATTTACAATATTGTATTATGATTATGATGATATGAAAACCTCAGTCATCAATTATAATTATTTTAATGTCATTAAGTGCATATGAAAATAAACTGAGTCATATGATCTCGCTATTAGCCACTACCGCATTACTAATATACTAACATCACCATGATGATATCACAACTGCACCACATGATTTTAAGTTTCTCTCTTCTATAAAGGTAGTGTCTCACCTTATCTCAGGCACAAGTTCAGCTCGTCACCGGGTAATAGTCATCTATGATCAAACCAAGACCACGCTCACAAAGAACAAGACCTGCTTATTGACCTTACAACTATCCTCGTTAGAAAACCATTACAAGAAATCACAGCATACATTTTTTTTTTCAAAGCTTGGTCAATAATCCCATAAATGTAGCTAGTAAGAAATATTTATCTCACAGAATGAACGAGGTAACAGGAAATAGACGACGATATCATCACAAGAACCAGACAGCGTTATTAACTCTTCCTTATCGATGGAGTCTGTAGAAACATCCACAAATCCAAATTATTTTTGGCATCAAAAACTCACACCTATAAATCAATGAGCTATGATGAAATGTTGTCTGGTTAGATATTGATCTTTTGAATCATGCGAGGCACTTGCCCTTTAAACCAATACCTTTCAGTGGTATGTATCTACAAGGAGTTTTAGTCTGCCATACTTCAGGCCAGTAACGTGTTGGTAATGCACTGAACTGACTTGGCGCTAAAGTGGATTCAAACGTTGCTTGACGCTTCCCATTCGAATAAGATGAAAAATGTGCACATTGATCACGGGGTTTAGGATAATCAATGATAGCTATGAAGAACACTGACACTCTTACCTTCAAATGTGACCTAGTAATATTATGACATAATAATTTGGTCTTCCTCTTTGTCTCTTTCTTGGGGATGCCAAAAAAGGGCATGTTGTGCAATACTCTCAGTTGGCTCCCACAGTGTATGTCTTTTCCAGCGCCATCGTCTTCTTTGTATCTCTTTGTCCACAGGTTTTTGACTAGTACATTCCCATAATTATATGTTAGTGATTTTGTCCTGCCATTTTCATCCTCTTATTCTGCGTAAACATCTATAAAAGAAGGTTTGTATTGTCACGATTGTCATCTTTGCAGTTCTCCGTGTTTCACAGCCATATAATAATACTGACTTAACACTGGAATTAAACAATTTCAATTTTTGTATTTAACCTAATTTCTTTGAACTTCCATATGTTTCCTGTTTTCTGTTTATGTTACACAACATAAAATGCATATTACTTTAAGGAAACATCCATCTCTCATAATTATTTACCACACATGTGAACATAACGTTCTCTTCTTCATGTTTTATAATAAGGACAGTGCTAATGTAAGGACAGAAAATGTACGTCCCATCAAATCAAATTAAATTGATTTTATTCATTTACATTTTCAAGAGGTTGTTTAGGGCATCAGAGTACACAACAAGAAAACCATCGTTTGACTTGGCTGTACTTTTCGTGCGAATTATAACATTTTGGTTGTCTTCATAGACATGATTGAAGTGAAAGATAGAACTTTCTAAATACATGATAAAAGACACGTCCAACATTTCGAAACGAAGCGTTTAGTTGTATTTTCAATCATCAATTGATCCAATGAAGTGTTGTTTCCACATACACACAAGGGCGCCTCTGATTGGTCAGTGTGCTCCCTAAGGATCGACAGGGATCAGTTGTCAGACGGGGATATCTTGTTTTTCTTCGAACCGACAAGGCTTCGGAGTCCACCCAGCCGTTAAACATGGGTACAATATATTTTTATGGTAAATAAAGGCGGCATGGCGGGATACTGACCACATCATCGAAAAAGTGCGTCTTTGGTTATGAAAAAAGGTCACTCACATCACCATCCATCCTTAAACACCTAGCACGATGTCGGGGGAACTTTTACTTTCTATAGAAGGAAACAGTTTAACGTTCTTAGCACTTTACGAATCAATTTAGACTTTTTCTGGACTAATAATTATATTAACAAAGACATCACCAGCCATCAAAAGCTTTGAAAAGCTTCTATGGTGGTGGTTATAGACTTCTACATACTTATACATCAAAGATTCCAATCTCTCGCAAATAGTCCATATTTTAGTTTGATAATCAAAGAACAAATATTATATGGATTTTATGATTTACCGAGTCCCTAGCCATCTTTATTGTATTCACTAATTAGACTATACGGCTAGTCTTTGATTTCAGTCTTTGTCATCTAGTGGGAACTTTTAAGTTTGCCAGATATTAAATACACTATTAAATAAATCAATACCTGGACTATACGCTACCACAAAAATCAATAAATTACTTGATTAGCTCTTGAGATCACAAAAACAACATCATGAAACTTTCTTGCCATTCAAGAACTGAACTACTTACATTTCTTAGAACTGAAGTAGTTAGACTTATTAGAAGTGAATTACTGAGTCTTCTATGCACTTAGTAACAGAAACACGTAGCAAAGTAGGCATTTAACTTCCGAAACACGTAATAATTGAAACTATTTGGTCACAACCCTAAATTAGAAAACGATTTAGTCACAAACATAAATTAGAAAACTATTTAGTCACAAACATAAATTAGAAAACTATTTAGTCACAAACATAAATTAGAAAACTATTTAGTCACAAACAAAAATTATAAAACTATTTAGTCACAACCTTAAATTATAAAACTATTTAGTCACAAACATAAATTATAAAACTATTTAATTACAACGCTAATTTAATTACAAAACTAAAGGTAAAAGGTAAAGTACGAGACTTGAACCGGCGTCTTAGCACGCGAGTTTCCACCCATATGTGCTCGGCCGCCTATCCAGAAATGTTCGGAGATTTCTGGATAGTGTCGCTTCAAGCATCGAAACTCACGATGTGAGGCAACATTCCTCACCTTCCCAGGGTAATACCCTGGTACACGTTTCTGCCAACGGCCGGGTCGACCGTGGGGGTATATTTTTTTTTCCAACCACGAGTACAACTCACACCGCTCCCAGCGGGAATTGAACACGGGTTGTACGAACGTCGGTAGTCCAGTCGGGTGGTTTTCCTAACTAGGCTACCGAGGCCCCCATTATATATCCTACCTGTTTCTTAACTCAACCAGTGACTGTCGTTCTCTTTCCTTCAATCATATATGTTTGTTAAGTCAACCAGGATTTACAATAACAATCCTCTTCCCTTCTATCCTACCTCATAGTTAAGCTGATAATTGTTACAGTGGCAGTCCTTCTATCCTACATGATAGTTAGGATGATAATTTTTACAGTGACAGTCCTTCTATCCTACCTGATAGTTAAGCTGATACTTTTTACAGTCGCCTACCTTCTATCCTACCTGATAGTTAAGCTGAACAGTACTAACAGTGGTTCTCTCTCCCTCTCCTCCACCCTCACTCTCTCTCTCTTCCTCTATATATTTCCTTCTATCTCACAGTTATTACACTATTTTTTTTTCTTTTTTTTATTATTCACAAAAATGAGTTGCTGATGACGTACGTGTTGGCTAGAAAAGGGACTACTTTGCAGCTGAATGTAAGGCACGACTCAACGCATCCTATGCTCATTTATAGAATGGACGAGATATTGTAGAAATAATAACATAAAATAAAACCGACGAATTTTAAATCCACTAATTTACGAACACGCACATACTCAAGGTTCACATCGTATCTCTGAATCTTCATCAGTTCTTTTGTCTGCAATCATTTTCACTTGTCAATAAGTTTCAAAATATCGCATTTTTAATAAGTAATCACCAAATGTGATTTGTCCCATTCATTGAATTGTATTAAACATTGTTTTCTTGCACCTGTTTTCAAGAAATATTTAGTATTTTGTTATTTAGGTGATGTTGATGAAATTGTGTTTCATGATACTAATATTTTAGTTTATGCTTGGCTTAGGTTGACAAGAAGAAACACGATCTCAGAGGTTTATCTGTCTGTGAGGATGATCACGTGATGTTTGGTTAGTTTGAGACGGGCATTTTTAGGGCAAACAGCAGTAAAGAAACAAAAAAACGGTTCGCTTTTTTTTTACAAACAGCAGTAAAGAAACAACAAAATACGGTTCGATTTTAGGGCAAACAGCAGTAAAGAAACAAAAAAACGGTTCGCTTTTTTTTTACAAACAGCAGTAAAGAAACAACAAAATACGGTTCGCTTTTAGGGCAAACAATAGTAAAGAAAAAAATACGGGTCGCTTTTTTTTATTTTTACAAACAGCAGTAAAGAAACAACAAAATACGGTTCGCTTTTAGGGCAAACAGCAGTAAAGACACAATAAAATACAGTTCGTTTTTTTTTTACAAACAGCAGTAAAGAAACAATAAAATACGGTTCGTTTTTTTTTTACAAACAGCAGTAAAGAAACAACAAAATACGGTTCGCTTTTAAGGCAAACAGCAGTAAAGAAACAATAAAATACGGTTCGTTTTTTTTTTTTTTACAAACAGCAGTAAAGAAACAACAAAATACGGTTCGCTTTTAAGGCAAACAGCAGTAAAGAAACAATAAAATACGGTTCGTTTTTTTTTTTTTTACAAACAGCAGTAAAGAAACAACAAAATACGGTTCGCTTTTAAGGCAAACAGCAGTAAAGAAACAAAATATGGTTCGCTTTTTATTATTTTACAAAGAACAGTAAAGAAACAAAAAAATACGGTTCACTTTTAGGGCAAACAGCAGTAAAGAAACAAAATAAGGTTCACTTTTAGGGCAAACAGCAGTAAATGAACAAAATAAGGTTCACAATTAGGGCAAACAGCAGTGAAGAAACAAATACGGTTCACTTTTAGGGCAAACAGTAAAAAAAAATAAAATAAAATAAACAAAACCAGAATACTAGTCGCGTTTGAACAAACAGAAGTCGAGGACATAACACCGTCCGTGATAGAGAAAACCAATATCAGAAAGCGGAATATTGACTGTGTTTGGCATAGACTGTAGCATAATTAAGAGAACTGGTCTGAAGACAAAAGAAAAAACATTATTACCAAACAGCAACGTACTGCAGAACACTATTCCTAAGACGTTTATAAAGAACTCAACACTACTGTAAGAAAACAAACACATTTATGTGACAACACAGTACTAGAAAGTAGAAAACAGTTCATGTTAAGACAAACCAATATAGAAAACACACAAACAAGTTGTATTTAGAACTGAAAACATGACATAATATAACAATAACAAACCAGCTCTTATTTATTTTTTTTTTAATGAACTTGAGGGGAAAGAACCAGCATAAAAATAATTAAATTATTGCCAAGTCTCGCTTCTAGAACTCATGATAGCTTGATGGCGACATTCCCATCCTTATCTTCAGAAGGCATATCACTCAGAGGGCCTTCCCAAACACCGAATCAATACAAACAAATAAGTAAACAACATCAGACAGACTCAAATAGCAATCTACGTATCCTAGGCTATCGAGTATAAAACCAGCAAAGGGAGATTACAATGCTAGAACAGTCAATATTCGCACAACAACGCCACAGGAGAAATTCTCCTTCGATTCCGCTTCCAAAGCGGGTAATAAATGAGTTAACAATAACCTCGTGGACATAACAAGTCCTGAATAAATCATAACCACCCTTTCGGTCAACAATTTCGCTTTGTTTGTTCGTTCTTTTTTTAATATTATTATTTTCTTCAAAGTTCATGCCACAACTGCTCACAGGAGAATTCATAGAGAATCACAAGAAGAAATATCACGCAGTGTATTTGCTAGCGAGACTTTGGTATACTCTCGCTTTGTTTCTGATGCCACATTTGTATAATATTGTTATAACCGACATTCTTTTTTGTTACGCTTCCTTTGCAGCCGGTGCCATTCTCCACTGCCGAATACAATCCTAATTTATTACCGGGCCCAATTCATTCTTCTGGACAACATAGTGATGTACCAGATATGACATGTCTCTCGCTCTGGCAACTTACCCTTTTTTTATGGATATTACTCACATCTTTCTAGCACTAGATATTCCTTGTTGACATCACTCCCACCTTTCTAGCACTAGATATTCCTTGCTGACATCACTCCTACCTTTCTAGCACTAAAGTTTCCTTGTTGACATCACTCCCACCTTTCTAGCACTAAAGTTTCCTTGTTGACATCACTCCCACCGTTCTAGCATTAAAGTTTCCTTGTTGACATCACTCCCACCTTTCTAGCACTAAAGTTTCCTTGCTGACATCACTCCCACCTTTCTAGCACTAGATATTCCTTCCTGCCATCACTCCCACCTTTCTAGCACAAATATTCCTGGCTGACATCACTCCCACCGTTCTAGCACTAACGTTTCCTTGCTGACATTACTCCCACCTTTCTAGCACTAAAGTCTCCTTGTTGACATCACTCCCACCTTTCTAGCACTAAAGTCTCCGTGTTGACATCGCTCCCATCGTTCTAGCAGTCTCTCCTATAATACAACCTTCATCCCAACGTTGTGCTACCAATGCAAGTCCTGGATGCTAGATGCAAGAAGAATAAGAAAATAACCTCTACTGAGATGAAATGTGTTAGATGAATGACAGGAAACAGCCTGAGAGATAAGATCAGAAATGAAGAACTGAGAAAAATCTAGGTATAACCCCCGCCATAGAATATATAAAGCAACAATAGATACATTAGTTTGACCACGTGACACGGCAGATAGATAAAAACACAACACAACGATCCTTCAATAAACGTTGCAAAAACACCAGACCCAAGGGCCGGTCACGAAAAAACAGACGGATTGACGAAATATTAGAACCACTAGGAAACATAGCAGCAGAGGCGAACAGAAGAGAAAAAGATCGCAAATTATGTCTCCCCTCGACGCTGATAGGCAAAAAGGAAGGAAAGAAAAAGAAGTGTTTAGCCTTAGCATCATCATGTGATGTCTCTGGATCGAAAGTTGGCTTATATTGAGCGCCATTTCACTCTGTGGCTTGCCTTGATGGTAAACGTCGTCATGGTTAACACTTGTTGATGTCAATCTGAATTAGTTTGTATCTGCATCTTCCTGGTTTACCCAGTATTTTCCTCTAGGGATGATATTGTGTGCTTTAGTAGCTCATGCTTGACACCATATTCTGTGCTTTAGTAGCTCATGCTAGACACCATATTATGTGCTTTAGTAGCTCATGCTAGACACCATATTCTGTGCTTTAGTAGCTCATGCTTGACACCATATTGTGTGCTTTAGTAGCTCATGCTTGACACCATATTCTGTGCTTTAGTAGCTCATGCTAGACACCATATTATGTGCTTTAGTAACTCATGCTAGACACCATATTATGTGCTTTAGTAGCTCATGCTAGACACCATATTATGTGCTTTAGTAGCTCATGCTAGACACCATATTCTGTGCTTTAGTAGCTCATGCTTGACACCATATTCTGTGCTTTAGTAGCTCATGCTAGACACCATATTATGTGCTTTAGTAACTCATGCTAGACACCATATTATGTGCTTTAGTAGCTCATGCTAGACACCATATTATGTGCTTTAGTAGCTCATGCTAGACACCATATTCTTTGCTTTAGTAGCTCATGCTAGACACCATATTATGTGCTTTAGTAACTCATGCTAGACACCATATTATGTGCTTTAGTAGCTCATGCTAGACACCATATTATGTGCTTTAGTAGCTCATGCTAGACACCATATTATGTGCTTTAGTAGCTCATGCTAGACACCATATTATGTGCTTTAGTAGCTCATGCTAGACACCATATTATGTGCTTTAGTAGCTCATGCTAGACACCATATTCTGTGCTTTAGTAGCTAATGCTTGACACCATATTCTGTGCTTTAGTAGCTCATGCTAGACACCATATCCTGATACCTCATCTTCATAGTTTTCGTGGACAGGTCATCTTGACATCTACTCCGAGGTATATCCATTCTTAAATGCTATTTCTATCCCCCCCCCAACTCTCTCTTTTTCTCTTTCTCTCTCTACCTGTCGTTCTTCCATCCTTCGCACTTATCTGCTGAATGTTCTTTGCCAGGCCAGATGCTTGAGATATGTGACCAAACCATTTCATTGTACGTTTCTTCACAACAGTCAAAAGATCATCCTGTACTCCGACTGCTTGTTGTATCCTTTTGTGAACTTTTTTATTTGTGATACGATCTACGTGAGCGATGCCCGAAACATGAGTAAAACATGACATTTCCTGAGCTTGTATTTCTCTATCTCTGGTGTCAGGTTTTGTAGACCTCCCTTCCCCACATTTTTTGGCCCACATTCTCTCCCTTTAATAAACAAGCTTTGAAACATGCTCTTTCATTGTCACATGTTTCATCATATTGACACACATCCCTTATGTTTCTTTACATTTTAACACATATTCCTTCATTCTGACACATTTTTTCAACTGTACCGCATATTTCTACGTTTCATTATACCTCCATTCGTTAAAAGATCGTTCAGCTTCATTATACGAACCATCATTTATGAACTCTTTTCTTTCTAAACATCTCATAAGATGCCCCTCCACTTCGCACAATATTATCAGTGCTCTACAATAGTCCACTAACCGCTTGCCACTACCGTTAAGCATTTGCTCGGTTGAAGTTAACTATATTTCCTCTCACGCTGATTAATTCACTGTGCGAGTGCGCTTTTTAAATAACTAAATATACAGGAAAATTATCACGTGACATTTCAAACCTAATAAACAAACGATCATTACAATTTAACTTATTAACACACTTTCATAGTTACTTCATGACCATACAAGAAACTTGTCAGTTTGATATCAACATATATTCTCTTATGCCGGTCATACGGTATCACTAATGAGGAGGATGCAGTTATCTATACAGACAGATCCGTGACAAGACACCAAAGGAGTGCGTGGGCATATACAGCACGCTTTTGGGGCAGAATTGTCAAAGAAGGCAACGGTGCATACGTTAGAACCACGAGTAGCATGACACTTGATGTGACTGAAGTGACCAGGGTATTCATCTGGTTAGAGTCACAAGTCTACACCCTCGCCTGTATACTAAGAGATTAGATGGACATGATAAGAAATGTTGAGGCGGGCTCTGTACGCAGACAATGGGTAGAGTCATTGCAGAAGTCAACAATACGTAGAGCCACCTTTGCCTGCGTCCCTGGTACGGGGAAATGAAATAGCGGACAGGTTGTCTAGCAGTGCTGTCGCCGAAGACAGTCAACCAAATGATTGGACGAACGTCACCAATGCCCTCTGAGATGTGGGAAGGGCAAGGCGTTCGACAACTATGAATCCACGTCACTCCTTCAGATGGAAAAGATGTGAGTTAAGATAGGCACAGCCAGAAACAAGAAACTTCTCGTAAAAGAAAATGTATCAACCAACACAGGACTCATTGCAATGGGAAACATGGAAATCCAAAGAAATTAGGTTAAATACACAAAATACAAATTTTCAACTCAAATGTTAAGGTGGTCCTATTATATGGCTGTGAAACATGGAGAACAACACAATTGACAATCACGAAGATACAAACTTTCATTAATGGATGCTTACGCAGAATAAAAGGATGGAAATGGCAGGGCAAAATCACTAACATAGAATTATGGAAATGTACCAGTCAAACACCAGTGGATACAGAGATACAGCAAATAGAGTACAATGACTATTAAACCCAATGAAAACAAAATTTAGTCAATAAATGACTAATTGAACAAACAACCGTAGTTGTTCCATTTTGCTGTATCAGCGCATTCCTTTCTTCCAACATTGAGCGGATTAATTCCCAGCCCATTGCATCACATTCCCTGACTTGTTTCTGAGCTCTATACTAATAGCTTAGGTCGCAAACATCAATTGTAATGTCTTTATCTATAAGCTCGACTCCCCCACCCACCCAACACCTTTATATGATCATTTTCTAAATTGAACGTGCCATCTTTTTACTTCCGTTTTGATCAGATTGCAACTGTTTTTTTTTTAATTAAAAACTAAGGAAATGATGTACTTTAGATGTAAGTGTATATATCAATTTGGTGTAGGTTTAGATGAAGATTATACTCACTTGCGTGTGTATTATTTCCGTCCTGGGCGTATGACGTATTCAAATTACAGTTACAGACTGGACCCAGAGGCTAGATCCAATTCAAGTTACTCGTCTTTCTTTCATGAAAATACATACCAAATTCTGATATCTCATCATGAGTAGCTGTAATTCCGGATATTGTCAAATAGATTTTTATACAGAGAGCGCAAAGTCACGATCCCATGGTGCGATTTCGCTATTTTCGAATGGAAGGGGCAATAACTTGTGAACATACACATGAAACTTTAATAACGGTGACATTTATCTTAGTCTACAATACTTTGAGTTTCATAACCGAGTATATGAAATGGGAAACATTAATGGGCCAGGTCTGTAGGTGGATTTTAAACAATTTTCAAGAGGTTACTTGTATATAGAACAGTTTAGTATAACATTGAATGCCGTATCCGCATCGAAGGTTGGCTACCAAGGATAATTTAGTATACATTATACGATTTATGTTTAGCCCTGGCAACGTTTGGGAGCCGCGATAGCTTAGTGGTTAGTGAACTGGACTACAATGGACAAAAGGTCGGGTTCGATCCTGATCGACAGCTTTCGGGTTCAGCCAGCCTTAAATGGATACCATATTTTTTTTTCTGGGAAAGTAAAGCAGCATGGGCGTAATATCGACCAAATTACCCCAAAAATCATACGCCAAAGATCTATATAAAAATTATCGTCACTAACAACATATTCCCTATACGCCACATGGCATGACGGGGCTCTTTACTTTACATACTCTGGCAACATTTTGTCAAAGCGAAGTAAGAGTTAATCTAATTCATTGATGGGATGAGTATTCACTGATGATAGCTAGAAAGTGTCAAATATTATGAAACGGAAGAATGAAACTAAGTGAAGTAAAGGAAAGTGACATGCTGAGAAGAAAGATAATTACGAGGGAAAAAAATGAAAACATACACGTTAAAAGAGAAGCAATAATGAGAAAGAAATAGAGCAAAGACAGTGACTAATGGGCTAAAGAGAAATGCAATCAATAATAGTACAATGAAGACTTTTAAGGGAGCAACTAAATAAAAGAGAGGATGGGAAATGAGAGACTAAATCAGGGAAACAAATAAAAACAAAGATAGATTATGAAGTTAAAGACAATAAAGCAATATAACATTATATCTAGAGAAAAGAGAAATAACAAGAAATAAAGAAAGCAAGAAAGAAAGAAAAAAAGAAAGAAACAGAAATATAATGATGGGAGAGATAAAGACAACGAAAAAAAACAATTACTGTTTGTTTTAATTCCACCTTACAAGCTTGTTAGAAGAAAAAGAAGGCATATATAAACAATGATAAAAACAGAATAATATCAGGCGTAGAGTTCTTGTCACCCGCTATGCGATGTGGCCGCCCTTTGTGAAACATTCATGGAAGGTAGGTCCGATTTACTATGTGAGCAGCTAACTCATCAGGTCGCCATTTCCTTTGCAGAACGTTGCATTGATCACATTCTGTCTTGAAATCATTTCTGTCTCTAGCCAGATCTCCTACCTCTTCTGTTGTCATGTTGATGGTCTCTTTGATACTTGAAACCACCTTCTTCTTGGTCTGCCCCTGATACGTCGCCAAGGAACGATGATTTCTATTTCTATTCTTTTCCACCCACTGGTTTTTGACTTGGCCATATCGTTTTAATTTCCCCTGTATGATTGTATTTACAAGCTCAATATTTTTAAGGTTTACATCTGTTAATGTCTTCAATGCTCTTTTTCCCCAAGTATCTTAAGGATTCTTCCTTCTATTGTATTTTGTTTCGAATAAATATATTTTCTTCTTACTTTTGGCGAAATTGTCCATGATTCACCACCATATGTTGCTATCGAGAAGATACATGTCCTCAGTAATTTGAATTGTACTGCCTTGCAGGTATTGTGCCACGTGACACTGGCAAAACAGGACAGGCGAATAAGCTGGCAATGAGAGTGGTCTTACCCTCGACAAAGGTACCCAACATTGCTAAGGTTGTTGTTCACTCCTTAAGAGAAGTGGAGGAGAATCGGTACGACAATGATGTATATATTGATAGACTGGTGAGTCTAACGGTAGAAAAAGGGACCTGGTCGATCTGGAGTAATTAGTGGGAAGAGTTATATAATCAACAACTTGCAGGAACAATCAGTCTGCATACGCTACGAGAATTGACCGGGGGGGGGATGGTGGATATACCCCGACTGCAGTGAAATTAATTCCATGAAGATAATAGAATATTGCCACGTTTTCCTCACTTCGTTCAATTGTTGTGTTACTATTGTTAATCTTCTTTTGATCTCTTTCTGACAGTCTCCAATGCTAGTTCCTATAGATTTCATACATTCATAGTTTGTACACTTTCAAGTTCATCATTGTTGATGATGATTTAGAGTTGGCTTTTTGATTTGTTATTGTACACCATCTAGCTTGTGTATGCTTAGATATATGTTTCGCTCTCCACTGTGTTTTGTTTACAAAAACAATTTCAAACATCTCTGTAATTCTTGTAGCTAAATCACCCAACTAAAATATAAGTGGTTAAAACAAAACAAAAACGGGCATGTTCTAGCGATGTCCGTGATCCAGGTCTCGACATCAACACGCTTGGTTTAACCTCACAGTGACATTTTAACTAGAATTTTGGAAATGTCAGTATTTATGAGATAACGATGCCATAAGCATAAACATTCTCATCATTCTTAAAACTGGTATTTTATGTAAGTAGTTTCAATTTGTGAGACTATACACAAAACGCAACATCGTTAGAAGAAGTACTTGTTTAAGCGTGAATATTTTACTAGAACAATGCTCGCAATATTAACTTAAAGACTGGAAGAAAATGCTCGCAATATTAACTTAAAGACTGGAAGACAATGCTCACAATATTAACTTAAAGACTGGAAGACAATGCTCACAATATTAACTTAAAGACTGGAAGACAATGCTCACAATATTAACTTAAAGACTGGAAGACAATGCTCACAATATTAACTTAAAGACTGGAAGACAATGCTCACAATATTAACTTAAAGACTGGAAGGCCTGATAATTTATGAGCTGCAATATTCAAATATTAGCCACATACATATTTACAATTTTAAGATACAACTATTGTAATTTCTTTCGACGTGAAATATAAGAGGCACGTGTACTTTATCTTCCCTGAAAGACACAAACGGGCAAATCAATTAAAGTTTCAGTGACAAACAAGAGTGATCAAAACATTTTACTACTAAACAAAAACACTTTTTTTTCGCGGAGTACTAATTACAACTGGCTTCAACGGTAAAAAATTATACAAAAAAAAAAAATAATCCTGCAACGATTGGACACTAGTGTCAACAAAACTAGTGTCCGCCATGTGGCATCCAACAAATAGCTCGCGTATGAATATCACGCAATCATTTCATTGCACTCTTACAGACAGACAAACAGATAAACCGACCACAGAACTCGGATATTCTGAGGAGGCAATGGGAGGTCACGGCTCCTCTAATATTTTAGCAGAATGCACAAACAATGAATTTCAGCTCAATGAATTAAAACCACGCTATTTAAGAGTATAGCCGTGACAGAACTCAAATAACTGAAGCCGTTACTAAAAGATACGTATACAAATACACCGATACATATAAACATATATAATTTATACTAGGCTTCAATGTCTATGGAGATGGACAGCGGCATCTATCAACCTTGTAATATGTATGAAAACTAGGTAGTCCATTAAAAAAACAGCTCCTCGTTGCCATGGCAACAGAAGAACAACTAATAAGACGTCGTTCAATATTCTTATCCAAACATAAAGAAGCAGAGCCAATATCCGATATTTCTATCCCGTGCCACCTGTAAGAATCTTGAATAAAACTGTAATAATCTCTCTGTTAATTAATATATATGCTTTTCTCATAACATATAACGGAAAAAAAAAACGAAGATATGATGAAATTATAATTATGTTAATTTATGGCAATAACTTAGGGAACTAAGGAACTAACTATTTTACGTAACGCAAATTGCAGTAAGGTTTATTATTATATGTCTATACATATACCTTTATCTTCTGTGGTTGCTGCCATTGTTGGTGCATAGGTGCTGCTAATGTCGGTGGTTCTAGTTTTTGAATGGACTTTAAGTGTTATACATTCTGATTTACCACTTGGGGGTGTTTATGTAATGCTTGAGCATATTATGCGTTTCTGATGTACCATTTTGGGGTGTTTATGTAATGCTTGAGCATATTATGCGTTCTGATGTACCATTTGGGGGTGTTTATGTAATGCTTGAGCATATTATGCGTTATGATGTACCATTTGGGGGTGTTTATGTAATGCTTGAGCATATTATGCGTTCTGATGTACCATTTGGGGGTGTTTATGTATGCTTGAGCTTATTATGCACAGCAAACCCACTCCATGTAGGCGAGGCTGCTCAGGTTTTAGCCCCTGCCAGAAACAAAAGTAATTTGTGTTTTCCTGACTGAACAACAATCCGGAAGTCTTGTTTCCCGTAGTGCTGCAACATTAACATGCAGTATCTGCAGGTCCATGAAGGTGAGGGCTGTTTTGCTTATGTTTTTCTACAATCGTGAGCTTGGTGTTATTAATACAAGAGACATGGTCCTAACGTCCCATGTGCCAAGTATAAGAGATGGCGTTTTCCTTCTGCTGTGTCCTAACGAGGATGGAACTGATATTGCTGTTTGCTTACTATGCCTGGGACAATAATATGGAGATAGTGCTTTGCCCAAAAGAATCCCCCCCCCCTCCTTTTCCCATCTATGCCACTCTCGGCTCCTCTTAAAATATTTTCGACAGAGGGACGAGGTCCTTATGTTCGGAATCAACGTTCAGTTGCAGGGGATGCCAGAAGATGGATAATACACAACAGACTGCCTTAGAGTTTCTCCCTCCATTTTTCTGTTTAGGTTTACTCCCGTAGCCCTCGAACTCTCCTAGGCTTCTCACAAGGCAGTGAATGAACTGAACGAGAAAGTCGCTGTCGGAAATAAATGTTCGCCAGGTGCAGTAGTGAAAACAATCACCTATCGTCGATAAATATATCTTTATTGAAAGACAAATATCCACTTAACAACGAGAACGTCACTGTCCACCAGCCTACCAGAAATAAACAATCACAACAGCAAAAACAGAGCACTAAATCCAAGCTCCACGTGTAACCGAGATATCTCAAAACAACACACGCTGTAACGGAAAACACTGTCCACATACGGACACCATCTTGAAGAATGAAGTTCACTGATAAGAGTATATCTCGTATCATTGAATATATATATATATATATAATATTATATATATATATATATATATATATATATATATATATATATATATATATATATATATACACATATATATATATACATATATATATATATATATATATATATATATATATATATATATTATACATATATATAAATACACACACAAACACACTCTCTCTCTCTCTCTCTCTCTCTCTCTCTCTCATACTCACACATCAATTATTTGTATTAAAGCAAAACGTTCACGAAAAAGTCATTTTTCAAATAAAATAAACTCATAAGAAAATATAACAGAGAAAAAAAAAAAAAAAAGCTATGAAATGAAAGGAAATTGCAGGGAAAGCCTATATTGGGAAGGAAGCCAGCTCTGCTCTAACCTATTATTATGGTCTCATTCTACAGGTCCCGTTTCAGTAGTTAAGTGAGAAGGAAACTAGGGAATAATATCTTTCGTTCGCATTTTTCATCTGGTCTCACATTTATTTTCTGCTTTTCACTCTGTTGCTCACTCAATCTCTAATTCATTTAAATTTTCACGCTTTTCATTTTCACTAAGCGCCCTCTCTCTCTCTCCTCTCTCTCTCTCTCTCTCTCTCTCTATATATATATATATATATATATATATATATATACATATTTTATATATATATTACCCCAACAATGATGTGCCGAAGGTCTGTAAAAACTATGGTCACTAACACCATATTCCCTATACGCCACTTGGCGTGACGGGGGCTCTTTACTTTACTTATGCTATGAATATATCTTTTACGGTAGTGATTATTTAAAGATTTGTATTAACATATATTTAAAAAAAAAAAAAAACGATCGTTGCAGCTTTTATCTCATTTTTGTGAGATGGGCATTGGGTTTTCTGGTGGTAATGTCATAAAATCAAAGTGAGAGACGCGCGGATAGCAGAAAATGAGAGACTGATAGCAGACAAATAGTAGATAGACAGATATATAACCACAAACAAACAAACGTCTGCGATAAAGACAGTGATTCTTATTGATGGTTTCGATGCATACATTAACACGTGACATAACCTGTGCATAGTCTCCAAAACATACAGATGTCGCTATTTAATATAAACCATGACACAACACAAATTACGACCACTTTAACGCACATTTATGAATGGACGCAGCGGAACAAGCGTCAGGTGAAGGTCAAACGACAAGAAATTAAAGCACGAGAGTATACGAGATTCAAATATAAGATAATTAAATCAGAGTAATTACAAATAACAATATTTAAAAAAATAAGGGAGACACGGAAGTCATATGATGAAATATATATTTGGTCCAAAACACGTAAACATACAATTTATGTAAACATATATTACATAACCTTGTAAATCTGTGAAGAGCTGAACGATGGTTGTCACAATGATACTGATATGATATTGAGCGTATATCCATGTTATCTCACTTGCCTAACTTCTTCTTCTACCTCTCAACTCCAAGTGGAGCATAGTCTTCAACAAACACTTTCCAAGCCGTTCTGTTTTTTTTTTTTTTTTTTTTTTGCCATTCTTTTAAAGATCATTCCATGTCTTCCCCATCATTTTCATCTCTGCCTTCATCTGTCTTCTCCAAGGATATTTTTGGTATTTCTCTTTGTCGTTTTCCATTGGGAACTTCAAAAAAAAAGGGCATGCTGTGTAATACACACAGTTGGCGTCAGCAGTGTGTGTGTGTGTATGTGTGTGTGTGTGCGCGCGCGCGCGTGCGTGTGTGTGTTATATCCATTTGTTCATTTAGAGTACAACATGCCTAACTAAATTTAAAAAAAAAAAAAAAAAAAAAAAAAAAAAAACCTTCATGTCCAGACACTGGGGCTTCTACAGCAAATGGACACAGAATTACAGGCAGAAATGGAGCTTGTCTCAACCCCTCGGACAAGCAAAATGGAGTGCTTAACTCATGTGTCCTTGACCCGCAGCTTGAAAAAAAAATATATTTTACTGGAATCCGCCATTTCTCATTTCAATGATGATCTCAATGATTACACTATTCAATTATGTCGTAATGTTCTCTAGAAACGCTGGCAGCATCTCTGCAAGATGTGTTCATAGGCTGGTAATCAATAGAAGAGTTGATACTGTGGTTGTGAATGCCCCATTGAGGTCTGAACTCAGCATCAGCTCATTATGTGCGTGAATGGCTTTGGAAAGATAAAATATTATCAAATATGAGCACCTAATAACGTCACTGGCTAGTTGTTTTATTTGTTAATTGTTTGGTTTGGTATTTAGTTTCTTGATTGGCTAGTTGGCTCGGTAATTATAAATTTGGTTGGTTAAATGATTGGATATGTTGTTAGCTGTTTAGTAATATACATTGTTTACATGAACTTGGCGGTCTAGAGGTAAGTGTCGAGCTCTGGACAGGGAGGTTCAGGGTTTGAATCCCCTCACAGGCAGTGGAGTTTGAAAAAAAAACAATAATGAATTCGTGCTTTCTTCGTGACTTTACCCTCCCCTGGTCGTTGGGTTGTGTGATCCGATGTCTAGTACTTTCGAATAACAGCAAACACGGGAATTCTCGTGTGCCCTCGCGCACGTTAAAGAATCATTGACAGTTATCAATTGAAAAGAGTAGGTCACAATGGTCGCTGTCCAGGCAAAAATTGTGTCGGACCGAAGGGTGTTGATATCGCAGCTTTGCCGTAAAATAGAGGCACAATGTATCCAAGCCCAGTTAAAGTGTGAACGCTAAGAAGAAAGAGTAAATGGTAGGTAAAATGAGTAAAAGGATGCTTCTTATAATGGTTGGATGTTATGAGTGGATAATTTGTTAGCAAGATAGATGGTTCATTGTTGGCTGGCCTAATGGATGTTAAGTTGACTGAAAGAACAGGTAATCGGTTGGTAGGATGAACGTTGGTTTAGAAAAATGAATGTTTGGTAGGTTGCTAAGATGAGTGGTTTTTTTATGATATTTAATAAAGGGTGGTTTCTTGGTTGTCTTGATGGGTAATGGTCAATTTCTTCGTTTGATTGGTAGGATTAATATATGTTAAGTTCGTTCATATACAGGAAGAGTTGATGAACATAATGATGAACAGATGGGTGGACGGATGGATGAATGGATGGTTGAATGGTTGTTGGACTGATCGGTAGGGTTACTAGATGTTTGGTTTGGCTGTTAGTGGATGGATAGATGGACGAATATTTGCTTGCCTAATAAATTGCGTGATAGATAGACGATTTATTTTATGGTTGGATGACTTGAAGGTAAGTGGATGATATCATACCTGGTTGATATCATTGAGGCTTGGCTGGTCACTGTGTGGTAGCTACCACAATATAGACTATTGTAGATTGGCGTGTTAAGATGTTTAATTAACATTTAATCCGATTTGTGGTTCATTAATTGAAGGTGATACTATTGTGGGATGTTTGTTGAATCTTCAGCATTCACATTGTTGTTATTTACATACAAACAAAGCACTATTACAGGTCGCTAATTTACAAATACAAAGAACACATAACGTCTCCTCCCAAACACCTCTCAACGACTGTGTCCATAAAAAGACAGCGGTCTATAAGCAGCTTTGTTCTGTAAAAAGGTATTACACTAGGTGATACATAAAAAAAACAACGCACTGCATTGATATACATGAAACACTTATATTTACATACACATTTTACCGTAAAAATGACTAAATTATACACTATTTGCACTGTTATATGAACAATTGGTTTCATGTCAGGGACTACATAAGATAAAAATATAAAGATATTTGTGGAAATAAAGACCAGGCCATTGGAAATGACAAAGTAGATAGTACTTGAACGATGTATGTTAGAATATATGTACTACAGGACACGAATACTACAAAGCTGTATATATATATATATATATATATATATATATATATATATATATATATATATATATATATATAAGTAGCATAATGAGATATATTACAGACAGCAAATTGTCTATCATAATGTTAATTACGTCAAGGAAGGCAGAATAAGAAGTTGAAGATGCTAACCTTTAATGCGACAACAAGAACAGACAAAATATGTCATATGCGATTTAAAAAATAGATAGCATACACACATACGCCATATAATATATACGACATCATGGCGACATGATTAAAAAAAATAACTAACACACAAAAGCAGGCACATGCAAAAAAACACACATTTTCAAAATGGAAACACGGTCATGTTTTCAACAGAGTTCAAGAAACGTTCTAGAAGACATATTTTCCCCCTGTTTATATGAAGCAATTAAATAAAGAAAGAAGCAGCTCTTGAGCATGCCTGCTGAGGTAGAAGTGGTTTATGATTGATTTTCGAAGACCTGCTTGAGCGAAATGTGAGATTTATGGACGAAGCGAATGTTATGAAAAAGGGCGACAACAAATCCTGTTTCATTTTCAACTTTGCATAAGGTTTCCTCAATTTATTTCTTAAACTAAAGGACCCGTGTGAGCCTTTTGAGATGTTCTGATTATTTATGTAGGTCAAGTCAGCTCTCAAGACGTTCACAAAGGCGTTCTTAATTAATTACAAGTCACCAAGATGTCCTCAATTAGTTCCTCATCACTAATACATTATCAAATACTTCCAAGTCACCAATGGTTGTCGATTCCTTCTACGTCACTAAGACGTTCTGCATTAATTCTACGTCACCAAAAATTCTTGATTAATGATACCATCAGGGGAGCCGTGATAGCTCAGTGGTTAGTGAACTGGACTGCAAAGGACAAGGGGTAGGGTTCGATCCCAATCGACGGCTTCCGGGTTCACCCAGCCTTAAATGGGTACCTGATTTTTTTCTGGGAAAGTAAAGCAGCACGGGCGTAATACCGACCACATTACCCCAAAAATCATGTGCTGAAGGTCTGTAAACTATAGTGTCACTAACACCATATTTCCCTATACGCCACTTGGCGTGACGGGGGTACTTTACTTTTTTTATGATACCATCAAGATCTCAATTACTTCTAAGTCACCAAGAAGTTGTCGATTCCTTCCAAGTCACTAATACGTTCTACATTAATTCTTCGTCACTAAAATATTCTTTAATGATACCATCAAAATCTTCTCAGTTACTTCTAAGACATGGATGTATTCTTTAAAAAAAATCAAGTCAACACATGTTCTTCAATAATTCTACGCCACCACGATGCTCTCAACTAATTTAAAATCTCAAAGATGTTCTTAATTAGTTCCAAGTCACAAAGATGTTTTCATTAATTATATGTAAACAAGGCGTTCTTAATTAGTATTACGTTACCAACATGTCTAAGATGAAGGATCAGCAGCCAAGCAGAGATAGGAATCACCGAGAAGGTCGTTGGATCGCTACAATAAAAAATAACGCATCATCTTACACCATAAACCTACTGTCGCAAACACAACACTACAAATATATCACCACAAACAGATCACCTCAAATATATCACCACAAACAGGTCACTACAAATATATCACCACAAACAGATCACCTCAAAATATATCACCACAAACAGGTCACTACAAATATATCACCACTAACAGGTCACTACAAATATATCACCACAAACAGATCGCCACAAATATATCACCATAAACAGATCACCTCAAACATATCACCACAAACAGGTCACTCCACAAACAGATCACCACAAACAGATCACTACAAATATATCACCACAAACAGGTCACTACAAATATATCACCACAAACAGGTCACTATATATCACTACAGACAGGTCATTACCAAAAAAAAAAAAAATAAACACATCGCCACAAAAATATCAATCGTAAACACTGGTCACAGCTTTGTTGACCTCGCTAGTCGCCCTCGGTTGTTGGAATTTTGTCACTGACTCTAAAGCGAGCATGAAACACCAGGATCCATGAGACAATTCAAAGCCTTCCATATGTTCACTTTACCTACCACGTTATATATGTAAACACACTTTATCAGCCCCTCCCCTTAAACCGTATTTCTATGTACACAGTCGCTCTGCCCCCTTACCTGTACTTTTAGTAAACACATTTTAAACAAGAAACGCCACATGTACCGACATCGGTATTAGTCGAAAGTTGTTCCTGTTAATTTAATTATCAATATTAAAGCAATGCTGTTTCTGTTACAAAGCTGCTTATTTAATTATCAATATTAATCCAAAGTTGTTTCCGATACAAAACTGTTCATTTAATTATCAATCAACCAGCATGCCTTGTTAACTAAATCTGTTCAACTGGTCATAATCAGAAGATATTTGATTGTAGACAAATGGGTCGACATTACGACACGACTGTAAACATACGTTCACCTCTACGACTAATCCACATATACAAAGTGTATAAACAACATAGCATAACCTACATATTATGTAAGCCGCTAAATAAACGTATACAAACACACTTTTATACATATGTACTCGTATCTCAGATTAGCAAGTATAAAATCACACACACACATATATATATATATATATATATATATATATATATATATATATATATATATATATATATATATATATATATATATATATATACAGAGAGAATTGAGATGTACATCCACCATAACATCTATGTTGACCTAGTCTATATACATACATACACACAAGCACCAAGAATATATTTTAATTCAGAGAAGGAATATATTGAGTAGCAAGAGCCGGATTGTGCCATAAATACACAAACAGCAATTTCCGCAACTCGGCCCTCACAATAGCTCGTCTCCAGCCTGTTGCTCTTTGTGATCTCGCGCTCCGCTTTCCCTTCTCCAAACGACACAAACAGGGGAGAGACATTCCCACAGTGAATTATTCATTCTCGGGAGCAGAGCCGGACTCAAAGAAGGCTCTCATGAAGAAAGAGTGATGATGGCTGGCAGGAAATGAGAGCGAGGAATTTGCGGAAGTCCCGAATCTTCCTGTTCTCAGATATTGATTTCACATACAAACCACTTCCATTCATTTTTGCATCAATGTGATTTATAGTGCCAGCCAATTATACCCGGCATTGGAATGAGTCTGTTTCTAGACGAAGTACCCAACAACAGTCTCGTAATGACCATCAACATCGCACAAACTACAACATGTCTGGCTTGGTGTTTTCTATTAGTTATGTGCTTAATTTCTTTCTGATTTGCATATTTTAATCCCATCACACTTGTCTTTTCTGTACCAGCTTCACGTCACTATTATTCTCGACTACTTCCATCTTTGGGAGCCGCGATAGCTCAGTGGTTAGTGAACTGGACCACCACGGACAAGGGGTAGGGTTCGATCCCAACCGACGGCCTCCGGGCTCACCCAGCCTTAAATGGGTACCGGATTTTTTCTGGAAAGTAAAGCAGCACGGGCGTAATACTGACCACATTACCCCAAAAATCATGTGCTGAAGGTCTGTGAAATATAGGGTCACTAACACCATATTTCCCTATACGCCACTTGGCGTGACGGGGGTAAATGGATGGACTTCTATCTGTATTCTCCTCTATATAAAATAATGAACACAATATCATATGCTACAGAAATGCACATGCAAGCACTCTGAATTAGGAATGAGAAAACATATATAAGGATTCCCTCTATGAGTGAATGAAGGCGCATGATGGGAATATAGTATTAATGCACACAATTTTCAATAACAAACTAGACATTCCATGGGTGATGTGGTCAGTATAACATCAGGCCGCCCTAAAACAATAAGCGTACCCATTTTCAAAGGCCTGTCTCCGAAGAAGAAAATAGAGTAACGCCATCCGCATTTGGGGACTGAACTCTGATATATCTCGTCATTGGCCAGCTCATTAACCATTTAACCACCTTGGATGAATAGACTAACTACATATAGGTCATGCAATGGGAAGGAAACATCTGGACTATACTGTGACAGATGGATCATACTATGACAGATAGTTTATACTGTGACAGCTGGTGTAAACTGTGACGTCTGGGGTATACTGTGACATCTGGAGTATACTGTGATAGCTGGAATATACTGTAACAAATGGTGTATACTGCGACAGCTCAAAAATATTGTGCTAGATGGAGTATAATGTGACAGCTGGGGTATAATATGTCAACTGAAAAGATGAGTGAAAAGAGAACATATTACAGACATGTTAAGTGAATGACTTCATTCAGTTCCATTCAACCTTTCTTAACTCATTCACCTACCACACTCTCACCATGTGTATCTGTTCTCACCGCTTCCTCCCCTCCCCTACGTCGTGCGCTGTTTGAAATTTATGTTCTGTACACATACTTTTATTTCCAACTTGTATACGCTAGTTATGTGCAAAGTAATAAAACACTTAATACATAATTACCCCAAAATCTACGTGATATTCCAAACAAAAACAGAGCACTATATATTCATAATTTAACTTTGCAAAATAATTATCTTCTCAACGTGTTTCCTTGACAATGCATGATTCGCACACGTCTAGCAGACTTTGCTAAGATTATGTCTGTTCCTGTGTGAATGTGAGAGCGTGAATGTATCTGTAAACAGAAATAAGCTCAAGTACTCAAGTCTGATTTTGCAGTCAGTATCTACAATCTTTACGACACATAGTACCATTGCTGGTGTATGTCGGTGGACAACGATAGAACTAGAGGGATAAAAGCCGCTTCGTCAAGCAGTCGCCACGACATGTGCGACTCAGGACTTTTATTTCACCTCCGATAGAAAAAAAATCCTTTCTTTCCACCGCGAGTTTCGAACACCGTACGTCAGCTTTTCAGCCAGCGGAACAGTGGTTTTAGCCGCACGGCCACGCGCACCTCGAGTCAGTATCTGATGCAGCGTGATGTTATTCACACAAAATGGCAACGTAATGCCAGAACATAGATACGCTGATGATACACGCATCCTCTCAAACAGTTAACTGGATTAAACAAGATATTAGCGTGTGTTAGAAAACACAGCGAAGTGCAAAACATCATCTGCATATACATAATACTAATATAATGTCCATTTACAAAGCAAAAAGTGAACCCAAAATCATCATCAACAGTGAAAGAACTTGAAGCTGTAACAGACCATGTATGGCTATCTGGGATATGTAGTAAATAACGATTGACTCAGCCAGAAAGAGATCAAAAACACACACAAACTAAATGCCAAAAATAACATGTGGCACCGTACAAGGACAGCAAAAAAAAATTAAAATGCTGGAGACATGTATCTTTCCGATATCAACATATGGTTACGAATCTTAAACAATCTCGCAAACAGCAAGGTCAGATAATACGTTCATGCGAAATAAAATGCTAAAGAAAAATCCTTAAGATGCCAGAGCTAATGAAAAGAAAGGAGCAATGAAATATTAAAATGAATACAAATTTAAAAAGAACTGGCTCATAAACACCATTCTACAGAGGACATTAAAATACTATGGCCTCGTGAAAAGACACCACCGATTGGAAAGAACAATAATGGAAAACATGATTCCAGAAAGACGAGACAGGGGTTGACTAAGAAAAAAAGTGGTCTAGCAAAATACTACTCAGACAAAAATAATCACAACCAGACTATCAGAAGACGATCGAAGAACAACTTATACACATATTTATGCGCCTGTAACAGCAATGTAAAAGACAGCGAAGAATTTGTATGAGAAACTACACGAAATTGCCGACAAGACTGATGAAAGCGACGACATGCTAGTGATGGGATATTTTAATGCAGGGCTTAGGCAACGCAGCTGCGAAAATAGCGATGTCATAGGACCCTTTGGCGATAAGACAGCTGAAATAAATGAAAATGGAAGCAGAGTAATGGGATTATGTAATTACATGATTTGATAATCACCAACACATTCTTCAAACACAGACAGTCGCAAATACACACCTGGCACAAGTGGTCACAACATGCAGAAGCCAGATATATTTTATACTAACTGGAAAACAAAACAAGAAAAGAATAACCAACAGCAGAGCTATCCCTAATATCACAGACGACACGGACCAGAAATTGGTTATGATTACACTCAGACAGCCACAAATAAAGAGACAATAAAAAGAACATAAACCAAAAATAAAAAGAACAGACAATAAAAATAAAATAATTAAAAGATCAAAAATCAAGAAAAAATAACAAAGAAAGTATTTTAAAAACTCCGCAACGAAGTAAGCACAGAAAATGAAGTGTTGAAACATTATAAGAAAACAGTAATCACATCTCAAAAGCAGTGTGCGGAACGAAACAAAAGATGAAAGAAGGGGAAAAATAGTACCCCATGGTGGAACGAAGCAATCTGATAAGCAAAATAAAAAAAAAAGCTGTTTAAGAGTTGGAGGGAAAATAAGAACCAAGAAGAATATGAAAAATATGCCTTAGTTCAGAAAAAAATTAAAATCTTGATCAAAGAAGCTAAGCAAAACACATGAACAGAATTCGGACAAAATATGAGCAGAGACTTCAAAACAACCACAAGAGGTTTATATAAAACAATAAAAGCAACAAGAGCGATAAAAGAAAAAAAAAAAACGATCGTACTGCGCTCATAAATGACCAAGACGGACAGTCAATATCAAATAACCAACATATGCAACATAGATGAAATAATATTTAAAAGACATATTAAACAAGGCACCAAGTACCAATAACACAACAACAAAAAACCACGGAACAATGCATAAACATAGAATCCAATATCATGAAAAAGAGAAACACTCCACTTTTCCCCGACACTGACACAAGCACGCCACTTTAGCCCGACACTGACACAAGCACGCCACTTTACCCCGACACTGAAACAGACACTTCACTTTTCCCCGACACTGACACAAACACTTCACTTTTCCCCGATACTGACACAAACACTCCACTGTTCCCCGACACTGACACAACACTCCACTTTTCCCCGACACTGACACAAACACTCCACTTTTCCCCGACACTGACACAAACACTTCACACTTTTTCCCGACACTGAACCAAACACGTGACTTTCCCCGACACTGACACAAACACTCCACACTTTTTCCCGACACTGAACCAAACACGTGACTTTCCCCCGACACTGACACAAACACTCCACACTTTCACCCGACACTGACACAAACACTCCACACTTTTTCCCGACACTGAACCAAACACGTGACTTTCCCCCGACACTGACACAAACACTCCACACTTTCACCCGACACTGACACAAACACTCCACACTTTTTCCCGACACTGAACCAAACACGTGACTTTCCCCCGACACTGACACAAACACTCCACACTTTCACCCGACACTGACACAAACACTCCACACTTTTTCCCGACACTGAACAAACACGTGACTTTCCCCCGACACTGACACAAACACTCCACACTTTCACCCGACACTGACACAAACACTCCACACTTTCACCCGACACTGACACAAACACTCCACACTTTCCCCCGACACTGACACACACACTCCACACTTTCCCCCGACACTGACACAAACACTCCACACTTTCACCCGACACTGACACAAACACTCCACACTTTCCCCCCGACACTGACACACACACTCCACACTTTCCCCGACACTGACACAAACACTCCACACTTTCCCCCGACACTGACACACACACTCCACACTTTCCCCCGACACAGACACAAACACTCCACACTTTCCCCCAGCACTGACACAAACACTCCACACTTCCCCCAGCACTGACACAAACACTCCACACTTTCCCTCGACACTGACACAAACACTCTACACTTTCCCCCGACACTGATACAAACACTCCACACTTTCCCCCGACACTGACACACACACTCCACACTTTCCCCCGACACTGACACAAACACTCCACACTTTCCCCCAGCACTGACACAAACACTCCACACTTTCCCCCAGCACTGACACAAACACTCCACACTTTCCCTCGACACTGACACAAACACTCTACACTTTCCCCGACACTGATACAAACACTCCACACTTTCCCCCGACACTGACACAAACACTCCACATTTTCCTCCGACACTGACACACTCTACTGTTTCTGGGCACCAAAAAGCAAATGAAATGTGAGAAAGTAAACTAAATTATCAATTACTGTTATTTATACAATTTTTCTTCAGCGGCCTACTCAAAGTAATATTGCAAGGGAAAATACAAGGAGGAAGAGGCAGACCAAGACTAACGTGGATGAGTAATATCAGAAGATGGACAAGTCAGCCTATGACAACCTGTACTATCAAAGCAAGAGACAGAGCGGGATGATGCTCCATGTTACCCAACCTTTGATGCGGAGACGGCACTCATTAATGATTGTTCTTCAAATAATTTACTCGAAACAATGATACCATTGTTCATTCATGTACATGAAACATACGAGCTGCTTGTGTGGTACGTGCTTGTATCAAAATCGTCACCTTTTAAACCGTGTATCTTGCGGGTAACCAAAGATAATTCATTCGCTTCCATCAATCCCAACTGTAAAGTAAAAAAAAAAAAAAAAAGAAAAAAAAAAAAAAAAGAAAAGGCCACACCATGCTTCAGAATCGTTACTCGTTAGCTAACAATTTATTCACCTTTTCAGTGTTTAAAAAAAAAAAAAACAACACACACACAATATACAAATAATGCAAATGTTTCCACGTACTATGCGGATTAACATCACAGTACACGCTCATTCTGAATGATTTAATACCATGATTAGTAGCAGAGAACCGACGTAATTCAGGAAGCAGAAACATAAGTCCACTCTATATCCCTTATTAACAATGCTCGATCAAAAAAATAAACTGAATATTACGGAAGCATATTATCACAGAGAACATGAAAGTTGAAAAAAAAAAAAAGGCGTAAATAACTATTTTTGTGTGTTACTTTCTAAAATCCGACGAAGTAGCTTAGATATTGATCCCTCTTCTCCATCGCTCGGCTGGAACTGAAAAAAAAAAATAATACGTAACCATGGAAACAAATTGACAAGTGATAAATGCAACATCCTGGTTATCAGTGTCAAAAGTTGCCAGCGCTTTACAAAATTGTGAGAGACAAATTGGAACATGCAAGGGAGAGCGTTTGTTGTTTAGAGAAACTGTCTTGCTGACAAGTGAGAAAACTAATATAAATGTGTCCCTTTATCAAAGTCTTGGAGCCACGATAGCTTAGTAGTTAGTGAACTGGACTACAAAGGACAAGGGGTAGGGTTTGATCACAACCGACGGCTTCCGGGTTCACCCAGCCATTAATGGGTACCGGATTTTTTTCTGGGAAAGTAAAGCGCCCCCGGCGTAATACCGACCACATTACCCCAACAATCATGGGCCGAAAATCTGTCAAATGTATGGCCACTAACACCATATTCCCTATACGCCCTTTGGCGTGACGGGGGTACTTGACTTTACCTTTTTTAATCGAAGTCTAATTTTAAAGTAAAGATATAATACGCATCACAAACAACGGGAAATAGCACTATTTGTATTGGTTCATTCTATATACAGCGAGGCAAAATAAAAAGCATCTGCTGGAGAATAGAAACAGATGCAACATGTAGGTCAGACTCAGGGCACCCGCTAGGCAAAGCCAGGGACAGGGTATAGTGAAATATTTTATAAAATATAATGTCGTAGAGATATGTTTAGAAGCTTTGTTAAGATCCGAAAGAGGTTTAACATATTTGAAATGTGCGTATATATTCTATCATGTGCTCTTAGTTACATCAATTATTGTAATACTGTTGTCGATTTCCTGTATGAAGTGAGCGATATGAAAAGGACATATATTTTTCTTTTGTCAAGTGATTGAGAAATATATGCCATTATTTCTCGTTATATTACATCTAATAATAATATAATTTGATAACACAACAATATACTTTTTAAAAAAATTTCTGATTAGTTTTCATTCACGAGCAATTATATATAAAAGATCTCAATGAGACCCAAAGTAGACTGGAGTGGCAACATCAAGGAAGCCCTACAACTTACATTACGTGACAATAGAGGAGGCTGTAAGAAGTGCGAGATATATTATTTTGCATCTCCATCTACACCAAACGTGAATAATACAAAACACAGAGCAATAATATGTAATGAAACTTGAACGGACACAATGTATGTCAACAATCAATTACCAACCGTATTAACAGTACACATAATATAGTTCACCTATATTGTTCTCTACATACACACCATTGTTGTCGTTCTATTTGGTTCTGGACTTTTACCCAGTACTTCCCTAACCGTTATCATCATTTATAAACAGTAACAAGAACAATGGATGATAGACGAGAAAGAAAATACAAACAAGAACAATGGATGATAGACGAGAAAGTAAATACAAACACGAAGGGCTAAAGAAGAAAACAAAAATAAAAAGAAAGTGTCTCTTGCATCGCGTGTAGTGAATATTGTGTATGCGTACGTGCTGTTAAAGTTCCATCTTTCTCTGACATCATGGACACGTTCCATTTTTGTTGTGATAATATGGCCAGCATTACACAGTACCTCTGACAAGTAAAGGCATTTAAAAAAATACATACACTTCTTCTTCTACTTTCCTTCCTCATTTGCCTTTCAGCGTCGAGAGGAGATATAATTTGCGGTTGTGCTCTTCTGTTCGCCTCTGCTGCTGTTATGTTTCCTAGTGTTTCCAGTATTCCGTCGATCCATCTTTATCGTGGTCGACCTTTGGGTCTGGTATTCTCGCAACGTTTATTGAGGGCTCGCTGTGTTGTGTCTTGATCGTTCTGCCGTGTCACGTGGCCAAACCATTTTATCTGTTGTTTCTTTATATATTCTATGGCGGAGGCCATTCCTAGCTGTTTTCTCAGTTCTTCATTTCTGATCTTATCTCTCAGACTGTTTCCTGTCAATCGCCTGACATATTTCATCTCAGTAGAGGTTATTTTCTTATTGTTCTTACATCTATGGTCCAGGTGACGATTGTATTGTATAGTGCTCGTTCTGCCTCTAGAGTTATTTCCTTGTTGACAATAGTGGTGATAACTATCCAATGATTTGACAAGCGTTGATGCAATACATTAACTGAAGTTAAATGATAATAATTAGGTTCTTTTTTTTTGACTTATTAATGCTGATATATAAGTCTGAACGATATAATATATATATATATATATATATATATTTTTACACGGGGCTAAGATTGGTCAGCTGAACATTTGCGTCAGCATGTGCAGGCATAGATTATACGCCACTACCTTGTACATTAATGCTTCTAGATCCAGACTAACTGGTTAAGTCAATGTAGTAGAGATTAAAAGTTATTGAGTTATTTGCGGGTCATCATCATTGCACTCCGAACATGTCCATAGGTGCTCAGATCCCCTCCTCAGCAATTCCCTCAGTGTCCATCGACTGACGACTCCAGTTCTATGTTGGTTGATAAGTCTTCTTACACGGCCACCAAGTTTCTCATTTCTGGCTGTGCCCATCTTAACTCCCATTTCCATCATCCGAAGAAGTGACGTTGATCTGTGTTTGTCGAAGTCCTGTGCTCTTCCCACATCTCGAAGG
The DNA here is from genome assembly GCA_032433765.1 of Megaustenia siamemsis. Taxonomy (NCBI): domain Eukaryota; kingdom Metazoa; phylum Mollusca; class Gastropoda; order Stylommatophora; family Ariophantidae; genus Megaustenia; species Megaustenia siamemsis. The sequence continues at coordinate 33,830,445 of JAVIAB010000125.1, forward strand.
GCATTGATGATGTCCGCCAGATCCATCGGTTGCCCGTCCTCAACGACAGCGCAGCTAGCCAACCTGTCCGCTCTCTCATTTCCCCGTACTCCCGCATGTCCAGGGACATAGACAAAGGTGACCTTACGTATTTTGGATTTCTGCAACGACTCTACCCATTGCATGCGTACATAGCCCGCCTCCACTTTTTTTATCATGCTCATCGAATCACTCAGTATACATGCGTGGATGTAGTCTTGTGACTCTAACCATTTGAATGCCTTGGTCACTGCCATCACCTCCATTGTCAGAGATTAAAAGTAAAGAGGGGAAAGCAACTCGGAACTTACAAAAGGTGTGATGAAGTCGGATACTTTGTGCTGAACGGCGAAACATATCGTAATCACCTGTAAGTGGCACACAACACAACTATGACCATTTAAGAGGAGACGATGAGGGGGGAAGGATAGGTTGGCGGACGAAACCAGCAGTAGAAAAAAGACATGGATCTACAAATCTCCGTGTTTGCTTCCCGCTCATGTTTTCATCTGATAACCAAATCAGTTGAACGAAAACAACAAAGAAAGAAAGTTGGCGCTTTCAAGGAGATAATCATGGCAGTGATAACGAAGACAATAAACACAATGATTCGATTCATCGAAGATTGAGAAGACAACTTGAGAACAACATATTATGGGGGGAAACCGTTTTCATATGTCGCGGTTTAAGATGGAGCGAAAAATGTGTGCTTTCAAAAGAGTCCGATTTTGATCAATTTGAATGGAGTTGATATCCTGAAAGAGATGGAGAGAGAGAGAGAGAGAGAGAGAGAGAGAGAGAGAGAGAGAGTCTAACAGAAAGAGAATTACAAAATGTATAAATATTTCACGAGAGAAAAAAATGGGTGGAAGGAGAAAAATAATTGAAGTGACGAAACATATTTTTTTAAACCTACAAATAAATTATATGCGAATACAGATTTAAAAAGGCACCGCGTGTGTTGAGAACTTGCGTATAGTTGGAGAGAGAGAGAGAGAGAGAGAGAGAGAGAGAGAGAGAGAGAGAGTAAGAAAATTAAGAAACGAAAGTAGCGATAAAAAAAGAAAGACAGAAAAAGTGTGAGAAACTTAAAAAAAAAAGATAAAAGCAGTGAAATGATAAAACTATAGCAAGAATATGAAATATGAATTAAGAGTTATCGACAGAGAGAAAGAGAGAGAAGGTGGGAGGGTGGGTGAGCTCGAGATGGATGAACACAGAAGGATAATGAAGAATGAAAAAAAAAACCACTACAATACAATTAACAAGCCACTCAATACAAGAGGCTAGGAAACATGAGAACAATGTCATTGTCAAATCCTTAATTGTAATTGCCACATGAATTAAAACAAAAAACATGTCATTGCTAAGAAGTCACAAGACGGAAATGTATTTTTATAGTTTCATGGAACTGGCGGTCAGTTGAGAAGGAAATAAAAAAAAAAAGAGAAATCTTGGGGAGATGGAATGGGGAAATAGAGATTTAGCGACGTTTAGGGTCGAACAATGTAGAGATTTAACGAAGTTTAGGCTCGAACAATATAGAGATTTAGCGAAGTTTAGGATCGAACAATATAGTGATGTAGCGAAGTTTAGGATCAAACAATATATAGATTTAGCGAAGTTTAGGATCGAACAATATAGTGATTTAGCGAAGTTTAGGATCAAACAATATATAGATTTAGCGAAGTTTAGGATCGAACAATGTAGAGATTTAGCGAAGTTTAGGATCGAACAATGTAGAGATTTAGCGAAGTTTAGGATCGAACAATATAGAGATTTAGCGAAGTTTAGGATCGAACAATATAGTGATGTAGCGAAGTTTAGGATCAAACAATATATAGATTTAACGAAGTTTAGGATCGAACAATATAGAGATTTAGCGAAGTTTAGGATCAAACAATATAGAGAGATTTAGCGAAGTTTAGGATCGAACAACGTAGAGATTTAGCGAAGTTTAGGATCAAACAATATAGAGATTTAGCGAAGTTTAGGATCAAACAATATAGAGATTTAGCGACGTTTAGGATCGAACAATGTAGATATTTAACGAAGTTTAGGATCGAACAATGTAGAGATTTAGCGAAGTTTAGGATCAAACAATGTAGAGATTTAGCGAAGTTTAGAATCAAACAATATAGAGATTTAGCGAAGTTTAGGATCAAACAATATAGATATATTTAGCGAAGTTTAGGATCGAAAGATGTAGAGATTTAGCGAAGTTTATGATCAAACAATATAGAGATTTAGCGAAGTTTAGGATCGAACAATATAGAGATTTAGCGAAGTTTAGGATCGAACAATATAGAGATTTAGCGAAGTTTAGGATCAAACAATATATAGATTTAGCGAAGTTTAGGATCGAACAATATAGAGATTTAGCGAAGTTTAGGATCGAACAATATAACGATTTAGCGAAGTTTAGGATCAAACAATATAGAGATTTAGCGAAGTTTATGATTGAACAATATAGTGATGTAGCGAAGTTTAGGATCAACAATATAGAGATTTAGCGACGTTTATGATCGAACAATATAGAGATTTAGCGAAGTTTATGATCGAACAATATAGAGATTTAGCGAAGTTTAGAATCGAACAATATAGAGATTTAGCGAAGTTTAGGATCGAACAATATAGAGATTTAGCGAAGTTTAGGATCGAACAATATATAGATTTAGCGAAGTTTAGGATCGAACAATATATATATATATTATCGACGTTTAGGACCGAACAATATCAGTGCAGTGATGCGGTTTTGACAAAGATAGTGCATTATCGTATAATGTCATACTAGTTAGAGATATGCATTTCTTGTACACTTGACCTGACCCCATTCCGCTGTGAATTGGTTGCCCTTTACATCGCATACATCACGTGCAGAAGTAAACCCCAACACGTAGGTGTGACGGGAGAGTTGCCTCTTCATCATGTGACCATTATCTGCTTTGGTTTCACGCTGTCTGCTATTTCGGTAGCCATCTACTTATAGCTGGACTTCTGGTGCGTCACTGTCAGTCTAAAATGAAACATTATGTCTATGCGGTCGTGCAATCAGCACACACGCGTTCTTGCCATGAACACACATTCACCACGTTACTCCCAAGAGATAACATTCACTATGTTACTCCTAAGAACTAACATTCACCATGTTTCTCCCATGAACTAACATTCACCATGTTACTCCCATGAACTAGCATTCACCATGTTACTCCCATGAACTAACATTCACTATGTTACTCCCATGAACTAACATTCACCACGTTACTCCCAAGAACTAACATTCACCACGTTACTCCCAAGAACTAACATTCACTATGTTACTCCCATGAACTAACATTCACCACGTTACCCCCATGAACTAACATTCACCACGTTACCCCCATGAACTAACATTCACCACGTTACTCCCTTGAACCAACATTCACCACGTTACCCCCATGCACTAACATTCACCACGTTACCCCCATGAACCAACATTCACCACGTTACCCCCATGAACCAACATTCACCACGTTACCCCCATGAACCAACATTCACCACGTTACCCCCATGAACTAACATTCACCACGTTACCCCCATGAACCAACATTCACCACGTTACCCCCATGAACTAACATTCACCACGTTACCCCCATGAACCAACATTCACCACGTTACCCCCATGAACCAACATTCACCACGTTACCCCCATGAACCAACATTCACCACGTTACCCCCATGAACCAACATTCATCACGTTACCCCCATGAACCAACATTCACCACGTTACCCCATGAACTAACATTCACCACGTTACCCCCATGAACCAACATTCACCACGTTACCCCCATGAACCAACATTCACCACGTTACCCCCATGAACCAACGTTCACCACGTTACGCACGTTATGAACCAACATTCACCACGTTACCCCCATGAACCAACATTCACCACGTTACCCCATGAACCAACATTCACCACGTTACCCCATGAACTACATTCACCACGTTACCCCCATGAACTAACATTCACCACGTTACCCCCATGAACCAACATTCACCACGTTACCCCCATGAACCAACATTCACCACGTTACCCCCATGAACCAACATTCACCACGTTACCCCATGAAACAACATTACGTTACCCCATGAACTAACATTCACCACGTTACCCCCATGAACCAACATTCACCACGTTACCCCATGAACCAACATCACCACGTTACCCCATGATTCACCACGTTACCCCCATTCACCACGTTACCCCCATGAACCAACATTCACCACGTTACCCCAAGAACTAATATTCACCACGTTACCCCCATGAACTAACATTCACCACGTTACCCCCATGAACCAACATTCACCACGTTACCCCCATGAACCAACATTCACCACGTTACCCCCATGAACCAACATTCACCACGTTACCCCCAAGAACTAATATTCACCACGTTACCCCCATGAACTAACATTCACCACGTTACCCCATGAACCAACATTCACCACGTTACCCCCATGAACCAACATTCACCACGTTACCCCCATGAACCAACATTCACCACGTTACTCCCATGAACTAACAGTCACCATGTTACTCTCATGAACCAACATTCACTACGCGTTACTCCCATGAACTAACATGCACCACGTTACTCCCATGAACTAACATTACCATGTTACTCTCATGCACACCCATTCACCAAGTTACTCCCATGAAACAACATTCACCACGTTACCCCCATGAACACAAATTCCGTACGTTATTCACATGAATTAGAGAGGGTGAAATAACAATTCTGATCGCACACGTCGTGGCGACTGCTTGACCAAGCGGCCTTTATCCCTCGGGTTTTATCGTTGCCCACCCGACATACACCAGCAATGGTACTATGTGTCGTAAAGATAGTTTTTTTTTTTTACTCCCATGAAAAACATTCACCACGTTACTCCCATCAATCAACATTCACCACGTTACTCCCATGAACGAACATTCTCCACGTAACTCCCATGAACACACATTCCCCACTTTACTCCCATGAACCAACATTCACCACGTTACTCCCATCAACCAATATTCACCACGTTACTCCCATGAACACACATTCTCCACGTTACTTCTTTGAACAAACATTCTCTACGTTACTACCATGTACCAACATTCTCTACGTTACTCCCATGTACCAACATTCTATATGTTACTCCCATGAACCAACAATTTCCACGTTACTTCCATGAACACACATTCTCCACGTTAAAAAAAACAACATAAAATATAAACAATTTGCACATAATCGATGTAATAAATATTTGATACATTTTTACTCAACATCTATACTTGAGCCCTCACAATTTTGACAAGTGCTATTAACACAACAAAAAAATAAGAACTACCATCTGATTCATTAAAATAAAACAAAAAGTAGAAGACAAAACACATGTATTGCCCAAAGCAAGCAAGGTGCGTAAGTGAGAGCATTTCCATGTAACTAAAAAGGAGACACGATTTGTTCATTCTTGTATTTCTACGGAAACTTATTTTACTGATATTTGAACGTAATTCCAGTTTATTCAATTATTAAAAAAGAAAGTCAAAATATTATGGAAATAATTATGTGTAATATCACAGCAAGTAAATTTCTACAGCATATTAAATGCATGTGAATACTGCACAGCTCTTCTGTGGAAAAAAAGTAGAACAACAAAAATATAAATGCAAGAAAAACACAAACACATAATTGACATTAATATTACAACCATCAAGTTGTGCAGCGGGAATTTTAATGTCAGTTTGTGCAAAAATTTCATTTTAGAAATGATAGTGCAGCTTTTTTGTAAAACAATTCTTTATATTTCTAGTTTATGACATGTTATACAAGGGGTATGAATTCTATTCTGTTTTTTCCTAACAAGGAATCCATGAGAAGGAAGAAACATGAAGTTTGGCGATGAAGAAGCAGATAAACGTTTTACTTGACTTCTTCAGGGGGTCTCTACAGAAACAACATGTAAGATTGTAGACTTGATTAAAGACATGACGAGATCCCCGCAATGATTTTAAATGCTGGTACAGAAAAAGTGGTATCTCTCTGCGATCAGGACCCAATCAGAGTAGGATTCCAGCTCCTCACATGAACTCATCTGTCAGGTTAGGTGTGTTACAAACAGAACATCACAATTAGAGTCTGCCAGATCCACTCTGATTGAACACCCGTTAAAAACGTTGCACTGTGTTCTGCGCCAGTGGCCCAGTGCATCCGATTTCAGCCAGCATTTTATTCAGGTTTGCTTTCCCTAGCCTTTGATTGTCCCCAATCTTCCTGCAAGGCAGCAGGTGATCTTTTCTGTAGGGGGATGCTGCCCTTAGATGGTCGGCCCTCCCAGGTTTACGAGCACCATCTGCCCGAGTCACTAGAGGTGACTAACACATATATGCACACACAAAGATGTGAGATGTGACAAACACATACATGCACATAGCGATACGAGGCATGACTAACACTGACATACATCAAGATATATGACACATGACTAACATAAACATGCACATAAAGATATGAGATATGACTGACATAGACATGCACCCACAAAGAAATTACACATGTCTAACATGGACATGCACACAAAGATATGAGATATGACCAACATAGATAGGCACACACAATGATATGAGATGTGACATACACAGACATGCACACACAAAGATATGAGATATGACTAACATAAACATACACACAGAGATATGAGATAAAAATAGCCCAAACACAAAGATATGACACATGACTAACACAGATACACACTAAGATATGAGATATGACTAAACACATACACACTTAAAGATATGAGACATGATTAACACGGACACTCCAAGATATGAGATCTCAAAAGTAGGCAAGATTTAACTTATATAGCACAAAACGGAAAATCGAGAAAGACATTTGCTGCCTCTAAAACCGGGAGTCTTAAACGTATAGTTCTTAAACACAAGACAAAGTTCCTACCCTATTTGGTTACAGAGCAGTCAGTGATCGCGTCACCACATGGGATCTTATAGGAAAACAACACACTTCTTCCACCTCCCGTGGTTCGTGACCACCTTTCGTAGGTGTCTCAGATTATCTCACACTATTCGCATTTGTTTCTATATCAAACGCCGCATTGTTCTTGGTATGCATCACCTTCATGATACTTCTACAGCACATTGAGTGGCATGCGTTCCTACTTTTGTTTCTTAATTTAATTTCATTTCATTTTAGCTCTTTTCTTTTCTCTCCTTTCCTTCTCCTCTACTCTTCTCCTATTTCTTGTCCCTCATTCTATTCTATTCTATTCTATCCAAGAAATTCGTAACATTGCAGTCAGGGCAAACCCCCCCCCCCCCCCATGTCCACTGCACTGTCCATTGCAACATTTCTCAAAATGTGTTCAGATTGATTGTCCCTAACAGAAGTTGACTGTAAACACATCTACACCCGCTAAAGACACCATATCGACCAGATCCACTTGTCCCTAAACTCACCAGTCGCTCAATGAACCTCCCTGTTCCATCCACTTCATTCTTCATTCCCTCCTTAATACATTACAAGCAAACCTAGCAATCTCTTTCTAGACCTCTTTATCCGCCATCAGGTGCACACACACGCGCGCGCACGCATGCACGCACACACACACACACACACACACATATATATATATATATATATACATATATATATATATATATATATTGAACTGGGCTACAAAGGACAAGAGGTAGGGTTCGATCCCAACCGACGGCTTCCGGGTTCACCCAGCCTTAAATGGGTACCGGATTTTTTTCTGGGAAAGTAAAGCGACACGAGCGTAATACCGACCACATTACCCCAAAAATCATGTTCTGAAGGTCTGTAAAATTTATGGTCACTAACACCATATCCCCTATACGCCGCCACTTGGCGTGACGGGGGTACTTTACTTTACTATATACACATATATATATATATATATATATATATATATATATATATATATATATATATATATATATATATGTATGTATACAATCCCTGCTTATTGTCATTAACCGCGAGCTGTCAAAGGAAGAAATGGCTTGAACTTATGTTGTGCCATCTTGTAAGGTAAGAACATCATTCTTCTACCTGGTTCAGCCCATGCTCATTGTCCGCAGCACACCGCGAGTTTGGTGCTACCACTACACAGTGTAAAGTAAAGACGTGTTATTGATAAACAAACACACCAATAAATGCATCCACAATTTACATTTTAACCATTTAAAACAAATTGTTCCGGAAAAATTAGCAATTTATTGACAAATACGTGGATCTTTATACATTTCACGGCCCACATTAAGCATTGCAGTGTAACACTGCCGTGATTCAAAGTGTGCCCACTCAAACACGACGTGATCGCTAAATGCTCAGAAAATACTTCATGGTTACAGAGTCTGTGTTACAAGATTACAAGAGATGAGCAAACGGACTGTGGTTTGTCATTAGATATGTAGCAATTAGTTTCACGTAACGGTTGTGTATAAAGAGGAAAGCAGCGAAATAAGACTGAAAGGTCATACACACGAGTAGGACAACAGCTGTTTCTAAAGTTCTACCAAAATAAAGAGAGTGTAGCATATTAGTATTGTTAGCTTTTGAATGGGCAGGGTAGAGCTACACTTTACATGTATACAATACGTAAATAGGAGTGGGGGGTGAGGAGTTTTGATATCAGTCATGCTTTTGTTTAATTATTAATATAGAAGAGATGTGAGTGGGCTTTTGCCCTCTGGGTAATTGCGCAAACGGAGTTGTTGATTCCTAACGAAGTCTTTATGGCTAGATGAAACAAACAACAAAAAATCAAATAAGTGACGTAGGTCCAAGTTATAAAAATATATATTTCTAGAATAATGCAGGTTAGTTTCCATGGAAATGGCAGGACACAATCGCTAAGGTAGAATTGAGAAACAAAGTATGAGTCAAATACCAGTGCACAAAGAGATACAACGAAGATGATAGCGCTGGGTAGGACACATACTGGGGAAGCCAACTGAGGGTATTATACGACATGCCCTTTTAAGGAATCCCCAGGGGAAGAGACAGAGAGGAAGATAAATAAATATGCTTTGAGAAGACCGGTGGAAGCAGGGTTGAAGATGACGGGGAAGCCATGGGATGATCTTAAAAGAATGACAAGAAACAGAAAGGCCTAGGATGTGTTTGTTGAAGACCTAAGCTCCACAGGGAGCTGAAAGGTAGACGAAGAAGAATACAAGCTAGTGATTATATGATTACAGTTTATGGTAAAAATAAAAAAAATAGATACATTGTACAGACAATTGGGACCATATTATAAAATACAAGACTTCAAATAACTATTCAGAACCTGAGGCGTCTGTCTACCTGATTTAACATGGAATCATGAAATATCTGAGATTCAATAAACAGAAGAGCATAAATGAAACTCCTTATAAAAATAAACAAGCAATAAGGGCACAATAACTCAGAGGGAGGGCATTTATATCCAACATATATGACGTATGCTAATCAAATGCACATTTTTTGTTCTATTAAATTGCCGTGTTCTTTACATTTTTAAATTATCATTTTTCAGCTGTAATTTAGCATGCGTGTGTTAAGATTAAATTCACTGCCCTCTGGACGCAGACACAAGTGTGTGTGAGTGTGTGTGCGCGCGCGCACTTTCAATATTTTTCTTCTTTCTCATTTAGCCCTTCAGTCGTCACGGACGAAGAAGCCCTACACGAATGAGCAGTTGTAAAAAAAGAACGCAGAATCGTTGAAAAGGGAGGGGGAGTTGGGGGGGGGGGGTTACACACATGCATGCAAACACAGATAAAGGAAGATTATATATATATATAATACTGTTTAAATAACTGCATCTTAGAAATGCACTTCCAGATACAATGGAACTAGTGTTAACATTGTGGATAAATTTTGCTTAAAAAAAGTTTTTGTGACATTTTAACTATTCTCTTCCTATCCTCTCCCCCCAGTGGGGAGATCATCAAAGATCATCAAAGGAAGACAATAATAGAGAAGATCAATGAAGTACGTTAGTCGTATTTCAATGTACGTCTGTACGAGTTGCTGGATGAAGACGAAAGTCATATCGTTTTTAACATCATACTTTGACTCAGCTATTTTAACATCATACTTTGACTCAGCTATTTTAACATCATACTTTGACTCAGCTATTTTAACATCATACTTTGACTCAGCTATTTTAACATCATACTTTGACTCAGCTATTTTAACATCATACTTTGACTCAGCTATTTTAACATCATACTTTGACTCAGCTATTTTAACATCATACTTTGACTCAGCTATTTTAACATCATACTTTGACTCAGCTATTTTAACATCATACTTTGACTCAGCTATTTTAACATCATACTTTGACTCAGCTATTTTAACATCATACTTTGACTCAGCTATTTTAACATCATACTTTGACTCAGCTATTTTAACATCATACTTTGACTCAGCTATTTTAACATCATACTTTGACTCAGCTATTTTAACATCATACTTTGACTCAGCTATTTTAACATCATACTTTGACTCAGCTATTTTAACTTCATACTTTGACTCAGCTATTTTAACTTCATACTTTGACTCAGCTATTTTAACATCATACTTTGACTCAGCTATTTTAACTTCATACTTTGACTCAGCTATTTTAACATCATACTTTGACTCAGCTATTTTAACATCATACTTTGACTCGGCTATTTTAACTTCATACTTTGACTCAGCTATTTTAACTTCATACTTTGACTCAGCTATTTTAACATCATACTTTGACTCAGCTATTTTAACTTCATACTTTGACTCAGCTATTTTAACATCATACTTTGACTCAGCTATTTTAACATCATACTTTGACTCAGCTATTTTAACTTCATACTTTGACTCAGCTATTTTAACATCATACTTTGACTCAGCTATTTTAACATCATACTTTGACTCAGCTATTTTAACATCATACTTTGACTCAGCTATTTTAACATCATACTTTGACTCAGCTATTTTAACATCATACTTTGACTCAGCTATTTTAACATCATACTTTGACTCGGCACTCAGCTATTGTAACTTCATACCTTGACTCAAAGCTATAAAAACAGTGTAAAGGGAAATGCAGCAGGACCTGAAAATATACATATAGAGATGATAAAGGCTCTAGAAGATTTTGGCATCGAAATGATCACAGACATATGCAATGACATATACCATACATGATACATACCAAACGAACTAAAATATCAACTTTCATTGCATTGTCTAAAAAGAATGGTGCAGTTGAATGCAGTGATTTCAGAACAATAAGCCTAATGAGCCAGGTAAAAAAAAAAAATCACTAAAAGTTATACAGGGAAGGATTCAGAATAAAATCAATACTGAATTAGATGCGCAACAATTTGGATTCAGGAAAAACAGTGGCACAAAAGAAGCCATATTTAGCATGAGAACATTGATTGAAAAGTACATAGAAGTAAACTAATCAATATATGCCTGCTTCATAGACTACTCCAAAGCTTTCGATAGAATACACCATAACCAACTTATAGATTGCCTAAAGGATATAAATCTAGACGACACAGACATACGACTAATATGCAATTTGTACTTGGAGCAAAAAGCAAGCAATAATAAAATATAAAAAGGATAACTCTACACCCATGGACATAAAAAGAGGAGTAAGACAAGGATGCATCCTATCACCAAGCTTGTTCAATCTATACACTGAGCAAATCTTTAAAAACATCACATGAGATGCCAGGTCTAAACATTAATGGAAAGATAATCAATAACCTAAGATATGCTGATGATACTGTTCTACTATAGTCAGTTCAGATTCGTTTGCCGAGATGTTATGATTTATAATTCAAAAAGTTCTTGATGATTTCACATGATTTTTGGCATACGGTGTTAAAATGTCCATGTCACGAGAACATATGTGTTACTCGATGTCTAGCTATAACGGTTTTCTTAAAGCGGCGAATTCCTTTGATCTTTGCCCATTTAACTATTATTTTGACCCTAATCAAAATGTTTTACAGTAATCTAGTGCAACGATGACCCATAGGCGTGTCCATAAAATTTTACTTGGTGGCAAGTATACAGATTTTAAATTATATATAGAACTTTTGTTCGTAGAGTCAATTTGATATAGTTCCATGCTCTTGGTGTGAGTTTCCCAAATGTTGTCGCTGCCTTTCAAATACGTACATTTAGTTCCTCATCTAAGGAAAGTGTGGCTGTAATAGTGGATCCAAGATAGCTGAACTTCTGTACTGACTCAAGCAGGCTTCCATTCAAAGTAATGGTTGTTGGTTTGCTTATAACATATTTTTGATTGCTTGGGTGGTCTTGAACAATAAACTGTTTAACAAATCAACTAGGAAATTTTGCAAATCAAACTATTTATCTGTAGACTTAATCAGAGTAATGATCATTCAGAATCAGACGAGTCAAATAGGTCGATTACTGCTTTCGGCTGAACAAACAACAAACCATCCTTTTTCCAATATTCCTCTTCTTGTCGTAACACATGATCCTCACATTTTACCCAGTGGTCTTTATTTATATTTGATAGAGCCTGATTTGTAAGTGTCTCAACATCGCGTAATTTGAAAGTTTTATTTGCATATGCTACGTGTCCTTTAACTTTTGCCCAAACTAGTTCTATAGGATTTAAGTGTGCATGATATGGAGGTAGTCTCAAACATCTATGGCCATGTTCTTGAATTAACTTGTCTATTTTAAATATCTTTGTACGTTGTGTCTGTTTTACAAGGCTAAGCAATTCGGGTTTCAAGTAGCTGTCGTTAACTTGTATGTGTTCTTTTATGAGCCACGTTTTGATTGCATCTTTTGTACTTGATGATGTTGGGATTCTATCTTCTACGTTAACTACGTTATGGTATGAAGCATTGTCCATTATCAGACAAGAAGGTCGATCTAATATTGGAAGGATACTTTTCTCGATCCAGTCTTTAAATATGTGCTCATTCATTTCGGAGTGGTAGTCTCTATTGTCTATGGATTTTGAAATGAAAACGAGATGAGCATTCTGCAACAACCCATTATGTCTGCTACCTGCATGTGCAACTATCAAACGTTGCCCTTTACTGCTTGGTACTGATCTTTTAATACATGTACTTCCATCTGCTAACTGCCATTCCTTTTCATTTGTATGATGAGCGTTGATCCAAGTTTCATCTAAATAAACAATATCATAATCATTTTCGCGCATTTCCTTCACTTCACGTAAATACTTGCTTCTAAGAGCTACTAGATGTGGCTTCTCACAAATAATGTTTTTTCCACCAGCATACTTTCTAAAGGTGAAGCCTGCACTTCTTAATATTTTCCATAATGAAGTTTTTGATATTTCAATGTCGTTGTTAGTTTTCAGCCAAAGCTTCAACTTTCTAAGTGTCACTTCTTCGTTTATATCAAACATTCAACAGATTTCTCTTTTTACTAGGTCCTTATCAAAACTGTCTAACGTTTCTTTCCTTCCTTGCTTTCTTGCATTTGTTGGCAATAAATATCCGCTTCCTTTAACTATTCGATCAAATGAACGTTTACACAAACCTAAAATATGCATTGTTCTCTTCTCAGGGTTTGATAAAGAACAATAAAGATGTCCCTTTTTACGCTCTCTGCAGAAGTATTGATACATCTTTATAGCAATGTTATGCTCAGTAAAATATTTTGCCTTTATATTCATTCTCACATAGACTTGCAGAAGATAATATGGATAGTGCCGCCTCCTTTCTGTAAATATTGAGATTTGCCTCTGAATTATGACTCGAACTCGAGTCTACGGCCGTGATTTTGACGTCACATAATTTCCGGTTTCGGCTAAAATGTCATTTTGTGCTAAACGGGAAATTTCATATGTAACATTTCTTTATAAAAATTTATAGTGGAAACATAACTATTTTAGGACGGTGCGCATTCAGCCGTGAAGGTCATGCCTATATGTTAAAGAATCAGCTGTGAGATGTAAGCATCTACATAATCCCGCCGGTGTTTATAATATCGATTAACTTTTTTTTAATAAAGGTTAAATAAGGCATCTTTGAAACTGGATCACATTTCTTTGATAAAAAAATATTTTTTATAGCGACATTAGTATTCTAAACCTAACTTCAAAAGATCAATGCAAATGAACAATAAGTTTTTGAAAAAAAATAAATTAATGTCTAGGCAAACGAATGTGAACGGACTATAGCAGAAAATCCTAAAGGCCTACAACAATTGCTTAATGTGATAAACATAACAAGCAAAAAATATGGACTAGATATGAATATCAAAAAGACTAAAACTATGATCATAAACAAATAAAATTCTCAAGACCTACAATTAAATATCACAGATGAGGGAATATACATCTGGAGACAGTCCAGAGCTACAACTACCTGGGACATACTATAACCAATGATGGAACATGTAACATTGAAATAAACAAAAGAATATATATGACAAAAAAGTAATTTTAATTCCATGATTAAAAAAAATACTAACAACAAAACAAATATCAGCAGGGCTGAAACTAAGAATTGCAAAATGTTACATCTTCTCAATATTCCTGTATAGTGCAGAAACATGGATATTAGACAAGAAAACAGAACAGAATCATTTGAAATGTGGATTTATAAAAGAATAGGTAGAATTGAATGGAAAGAAAAGAAAACAAACGATGAAATTTTAAAACAACTGAAAATAAAAAGAGAACTACTAAATACAATTAAGACAAAACAAATGAAATAGTTGGGGTCTGTTAAAAGACACAACAGCCTACTAAAAGTAATATTGGAAGGGAAAACACATGGTAAAAGAGGCAGAGGCAGACCAAGACTAACATGGACGAGTAACATCAAAAGATGGACAAGTCAATCTATGACAGCCTGCACCATCAAAGCAAGAAACAGAGTAGAATGGCGATCCATGGTAGCCAACCTTCGTTACGGAGAAGGCACTCGATGATGATGATGATGACCTTGCCTCAGCTAATTTAACTTCACACTTTGACTCAATTATATTAACTTCATACTTTGGACTCAACTATTTTAGCTTCATATTTTGACTCTTCCATTGTAATGTCCTACTCTGAATTCCTCTATTTGTATTAATTTTGCCTGGCCCCTTATTCAAACACAAGCCACGGACAACGGCTTTCCATTAATTTTTATTACTGAAACTAGCAATTGTCTTCAAACCATAAAACTAATAGCATTGAGGACTTAAATGGTCTATTTCTTCATCTATGTACACATACATTTTTCTGGGTCTCCCTTTTCTTTTATCTTGTGGATTCCATGACACAACCTGTCTTACAATGCTATCTTGCATGCGTTTTTTTCTAATGTGTCTCCAAACTATCCTCATATTCTATGTGTTGTTCATTTTGCTCTTGTCGTGTTCTTTCCCAGATGTCTTCATTTGTGATCATGTCGTACGTACCAATGATGTTCACAAATGTCCACAGACAATTGTTGATTAATGGCATTACAAATGTATTTGGTTATAACATCCATCACTCATGTCTCCGAGTCAGAACATATCAATGGTTTACGTGCGTATTCAATAACCTAAGCGTGGTGCTTGTTCTGTTTAATATATATATATATATATATATATATATATATATATATATATATATATATATATATATATATATATATATATATATATACACATATATATATATATATATATACATATATATATATATATATATATATATATATATATATATATATATATATATATGTATACATATATATGTATTTTTTTTCTTATTTAATATCATACTGTCTTCCCTTGTTTATTATCTGCTTAACAACTTTATCATCAGTGCTGCCCAATTATGTTAAGTGGCTTATTCCTCGATTGACGTTCTTCCTATTGCTACTGGATTTCAGATGCGACGATGCACTTCATTATCTTTATTTTACCGATGTTAATTTACTTTAATATCACTTTAACTCACCTGCAACTCTGTAATGCTTACACCGATCCTCTATTTTTATAATGCCCCATTCCATTCTCTCTTCTTTATTGTGTTCGAATCGTGGTGGTCTGTACAACAAAAGTAACACAAAACAGGAAACTACTCGCATATTTGTTCTGCTTGCTAAATATATGTAGCAACCACTGATATTAATATAGTACACACACGTACCAAATAATATATACGCACATAACATCAATTACACGAAGGCTGTTACGCAACGCGCATGTTGCTCAAAATAATCAATATTTGTCTTTTAATGACACATCATGAGTGAATGTAAGACAGAAATGATTTGAAAGAACGGACGAAGAAAAATGGATGAAAAAGAGGCAAATAACGCCAAATATTTATAATACACTATAAAAATTCCCGTGTGTTGCCATGGCCTCATTATGAGGGAAGTAAAGAATAGTGACACTGTGACCTTCCAGGCATGTCGTAAGAGGCGACTAAGGAGGTTGATCGATGGCTTGACAAGCTGTCATTGTAAAAAGTATTGTTATGGAAACGAGCCACAGATTTTAGAAGCAGTGATCTCTGCAATATGTGCCATTTTGACATGCACAGTTTCTTTTTTGATATTGTGGTTCTGCCCTATGTGCTACCTTCGGCTTGAAAGGACAATATATAGATATAGATAGATAAGAACTGTCGTGAGAGAAATGATACATGCATTTCTTTTCTTCTCCGTTCGGCCTACGATGAATGTTCGGAGCACGCTCTTCAATGAAAGTTAAGTGGGTATATATGAGCTTTGTTGTAGTTTACAGTAAACTGTCATTTCTGTGTCTTTCGACTAACTAATTCGACTTTAGCAGCGCATTTTGTTTGCGTACTTTTTTACCTGCACATTTGATCACTAGTCGTTTGGCTAGACATCATCATCATCATGTCCTTCCACAATCTTCTATCTATATTTCTTCTTCTTCTACCTTTCATCTCCCTGTGCAGCATAGGTCTTCAACAAACACTTTCCAAGTCGTTCTGTTTCTTGTCATTCTTTTAAGATAATTTCATGCCTTCCCCAACATCTTCATCTCTGTTTCTGTCTGTCTTCTCCAAGAATTTCTTGGTCTTCACCTTTGTCTTTTCCCCTGAGGATTCCAAAAAGGGCCTGTTGTGCAATACTCCTCTCAGTTGGCTTCCGCAGTGTATGTCCTATCCAGCGCCATCGTCTTCGATGTATCTCTTTATCCACTGGTGTTTGACTGGTACATTTCCATAATTCTATGTTAGTGATTGTGTCCTGCCATTTCCATCCTTTTATTCTGAGTAAGCATCCATTAATGAAAGTATGTATCTTCATGATTGTCAGTCTTGTTGTTCTCCATGTTTCGCAGCCATATAATAGGACTGATTTAACATTGCAGTTGAAAATTTTCTATCTACAGTGCATCGCATCAATAATGTTGTTGACTGTTTTCCATGCCATGACACCAAGCTATCTAGTATTGTCTCTATGCCTTACTTTTTTCAAATTCTTGTGTGTCTATAATGTCTATAAAGCACATATATAAGTCTTTCTTTACCTCTATAGCTCTTTCTATCAATGTTCTCAGGGTGTATATTGCATTATTATGCCCTTGCCTTCCACAAATCCACATTGCTCCTCACTTATTTCTTGTCTTATTGTGTTTCTTATACGTCCCATGATGATTCTTAATAATACTGTCCTCATATGACTCAAGAGACTAATAGCGCGATGGTCTTCACAATCAGTGGTGCTTGACATCTTCGGTATGGCTACAAAGATATATTTTAGCAGATCTTCGGGTATGTGTTCAGTGTTATATATGCCATTGAGTAGTTTTGTTATGACTTGTACTCCCAGCTCCCGTAATGCATTCACCTCTACGATTGCTATATTGCCGGAACCTGGAGCTTTGCCTCTTTTCATGTGTTGAATTTCCTCATCCACTTCACTCTACATTATGGATGGTTCTGATCTTTCATCATAATAGAGTTGACTTATATATTCTGTCCATGTCTCCATTGTCTTCTCCTGTCCCATGATTATATTTACTTCCTTTGATTTCACACATCCTGAAACCTTTACTTCTTTTCTTCCCGTTAATTCATTTAACTGCTTATTGTGCATACATTTTGAGTCTTTCTTTTTTTTCCCTCATTTCTTCACGTTTATGCTTTAACAATCATTCCTATGCTTCTCTGTATTTGTTTTGGATCACTTTGTGCAATATTTTGTGTGCCCGTTCTTCTTATGTTTTTGTCTTTCGTCCATTAGTTCTAGTATTTCTTTTGTCATCCATTTCTTTTTCGTTGATTCTTTCAGACACGAGTATTACCTCTTTTGATGTTTGTTAAATCGATTGTTTTAGCATTTCCCATTGCTCCTCGATGTTTTGTATTTTCTCAATAGCATTATATCTATTTTGTACTATCGTACTGTACTTAGCACTTATCTGTCTATATACTTACTCTAAGTATATTTAGTTCCAATTTCATATTTCTTGTGGATTTATGTGTCGTCCGCAATTTTATTTTTCCAGTCTCATTTTTCTAACAACTGGCACATTGTCACTATTGCAATCTCCTCTTGGTCTTTTTTAACAGATGTTAGTCCATTCCCGAATCTCCTATGTACCAGCATCAAACCGATTTGATTGTGTACTTTGTTGTCTGCGTTTTGTCATGTCCATAGTCGTCTACGGAGGTGTTTGGACCAGGTGTTACCTATAATAATTGAATGTGTCTTTTCCCAATCTATCCCCTCTGTCATTCGTCTCTCCAAGGCCATGTCCTCCAGTCATATTTTGCACTTTAGCTGTTCCTACCTTTGCATTGAAATCCCCTAACATAATAGTTATTTCTTGGGATTTACACTGTTCCATGGTCGCCTCTAGCTCGTTGTAAAAAAGTGTCAATGTCTTCTTCTTGGCTATTACTTGTTGGTGCATAAGCTTAAAGTATGTTAATATCCATTGGTCTACCTCTCAATTTTACTAGCAGAATTCTGTCTGATACTGGCCAAAATCCTTTCACTGTTTTGCTTCTTTCTTTATCTAACATGAAGACTTCTCCTCTTTCATGTGTGATTCCTCCAGAGTAAATTATATTTCCACTGTCGCGTTGTAATAACCTGCTCATTTCCATCTCATTTCAAATAGTTCCAAGATGTTCAATAATTTTATTCTCTACTTCATTTCTTGGCTAATGATTTTTAGTTTGCCAACCTGGAATGCTGACAAGTGACAAATATTGCATTTTTTATGTGAAATATTACATTTCTAACTTCAAATTTCATTAAAATTAAAGAAACTATTTGTTTTTTTCAATCAACCTGAATGCGCCAGACAGGAACCATGTTGGTTATATTTATAAAATGAGTAAACAATTAAAGTATCGGCGTGAAACTGCATTAAATGTTAGTTTTTGTTTGAACATTTAGTATTCTGGCATCAAGATGATCACAGTCAACAAAGAAAGTAATATTTAACACTAGAGGCATGGCGTTTTGAAAATGCATTATCGTCTACACCAGCAGCATGGAACACGATGTTGACGGCCGTCATAAAAGACACAACTTGAAAGTCAGTAATGAGTGCACTTAATATAAATGGCATTTAATAAGCACGTAATTAACCGATTTACGTGCCAACAGTTAAATTCATAAACATGTAGAGGTCTCAATACTGGCAGCCCAATTCTCAGATTTCAGCTTCGTCAACATATCGATTAACCAGCTAATCTCACTCTTGTTTATAAGCAATCCTCAGACAACGGACCGTTTTCTTGCAAATCGCATAAAAGCACGGAAACTCCTTGAGTGATAACGTTCAAGAACACGTTCCAGTAAAAAAAAGGGATACATCAAGATTGATTACAGTTTACACAAGAACTGATGACGTTCTGATTCAGAGTAATGTTAATGCCCTAATAAACAAACCTGTTAATGGAAAGGTCATTAGGGTACACTATGACAATATTACTCATAGCATGTTAAGTGACTGAGCTATTTGTTTAATTGCGACATTCTTTAGGAAAGTCTTAATATATATCAGAATGGCCATACGTACAGCTCAAGGAAAAATAAAACGTATAATATAGAACCAAAAACAAAGAAAACTTCCCTTTTTGACTGGTTCTAATAAAACGTATAATATAGAACCAAAAACAAAGAAAACTTCCCTTTTTGACTGGCTCCAATTACTAGAACAAGACGTAAGAACGTGCACCTGAATGAGATCTATACACAAAGAACAAGAGAAAATAATAAGGAACCCCCCCCCTTTTTTTTCCCCCTACAGATCTTATATTCAAAAATAAGCAAATTAAAACACAAATGTGTGCTTATTTAGTTATCCTATATATGGAAATAGTAAAGTAAAAAGTAAAGTACCCCCGTCACGCCAAGTGGCGTATAGGGAAATATGGTGTTAGTGACCCTATATTTTACAGACCTTCAGCACATGCTTTTTGGGGTAATGTGGTCAGTATTACGCCCGTGCTGCTTTACTTTCCCAGAAAAAAAATTCGGTACCCATTTAAGGCTGGGTGAACCCGGAAGCCGTCGGTTGGGATCGAACCCTACCCCTTCTCCGTGGTAGTCCAGTTCACTAACCACTGAGCTATCGCGGCTCCCTATACATGGAAATAAGAAACATGAATTCATGTTTCTCCGCGGTTCTATATAAAGGAACAGGTATTGATATAAATCCTTGTCGCTGATTTGCAGTGCAAAGAGAGAACTTTATATGTCCGAATGTTTGATATGTAGAAGCCAGAACTGTTTCTTTTGGATTGTATACATAATCATACATCATGATAATCTAGTACCATGCCTGCTGGCGTAGGTGATCATATCTCTCCACAACTTTCGATCTCGACAGTTATTTTCTGTTTATCATTTCTGTTGTTGACCTTCTGCTAAGCCATTCTCTTAAGCTGTCAGGAATCTTTTCTCTTTGCTTCCCTTTATCTTTTCGTCCCAAAACTTTCCCAGTTGCCACAATATATCCCAACTGTTCCATTCTCATTATACCACAAACTTATAATGGTTATTCCCAATATTGAAAATTGGCCCCCTCTCTTTATTTTGGCCTCTTTCAGAACATTTTCATTACTCTTCTTAGTTGCCCATGATATTCTCAATATTTTTTTTCTGTAAAACTACATTTCTACAGCCTCCATTGATTTTCTTGACTGTTGTCCTATTGTCCATGATTAACATCCATATATTAAGACTGGCTCTACATAACAGTTAATACTTCTTCTTGTTTCTATTGTCAAAAAAGAATTGCACAGTAGTCACACAAATACACACATAAGGTGTATACATACTCTATATTCGATGCAACAGCAGTGCCGTTCTATTGCTTTCCCTTTTAATGGTGAGAGAATAATTAAAAACACACACACATGCGCATTAGATGAACTATTTTAACGTAATAGTGACCCAGACGCTGAATGCGCCCTGTGGCTTATAGTTTACAGCGTCAGGGTCAGTCAATCGGAACATCCTCCACCTCCAAGTGGGTTTGAAAACAGACACCAAGGCAAACAAGTATAATTCGCAGAATAGAGGCAGTCAGTCTGTGCTGGTGTTGGGTGGCGCAAATTTAGCAATCTGTTGTAACCCACACAACAACATATCTACGCATATTTAACACTCTTTTAAAAACGTACACAGAGTAATCGTCCAGCTAACGTAGCAGACAAGATACACAAACACCACAGTGTGCTAGAAACATACATCCTCATGCTATTTCGACTTTGGAGTAGGCGTTGGAGTAGATGCCCTTATCGAAAAGTATTATCATTTTGTTATCGGTGCGAGGCGATTAAGTTTAATTTGTCTTTATTTACGGGTGATGTATAGTCTTATCAGAGACGGAAAACAAAAGTAATACAGTATTCCAGTCAGATCCCTAAAAAAAAAAATAAATAAATAAAAAACAAATGAAGCAAAAAAATTACTAATTAAAAAGCAGGAAAATCTGGCGAAGTCCAAGAATAACATTCATGTCTCTTGTCCAGTCTCATGTTACATGTCTCGTGTCTCTTACCTCATGCCCCATGTCTCGTGACCCATCTATCATGTCTCTTGTCCAGTCTCATATTACATGTCTCGTGTCTCTTACCTCATGTCCCATGTCTCGTGACCCATCTATCATGTCCCTTGCTCCATCTCATGTTCCATGTCTCATGATCCATGCATCATGTCCCTTGTTCCATCTCATGTTCCATGGCTCATGTCTCCTGACTTATTTTTGTCATTTTCCTTGCCCCGTCTCATGTCCCATGTGTCATGTCTTTTGCCCCGTCTCATGTTCCATGTCTCATGTATCATGTTCCATGTCTCATGTCTCGTGACCCATGTATCATGCCCCTTGTTCCATCTCATGTTACATGTTTCGTGTCTCCTGACCCATGTGTCATTTTCCTTGCCCCGTCTCATGTTCCGTGTCTCATGTTTATTGTCCCATGTGGCATGTCTCTTGTCCCGTCTCATGTTCCATGTCTCACGTCTCGTGACCCATCTATCATGTATCTTGTCCCGTTTCATGCTCCATGTCTCATGTCTCGTGACCCATGTATCATATCCCATGTTCCATCTCATGCTCCATGTCTCATGCCTCGTGACCCATGTGTCATGGCCCTTGTTCCATGTCTCATGTCTCGTAACCCATGTATCTTGTCCCTTGTTCCATCTCATGTTCCATGTCTCATGGCTCGTGACCCATGTGTTATGTCCCTTGTTCCATCTCATGTTCCATGTCTCATATCTCGTGACCTATGTGTCATGTCCCTTGTTCCATCTCAAGCACCATGTCTCATGTCTCCTCCTGACCCATGTGCCATTTTCCTTGTCCCGTCACATGTTTATTGTCCCATGTGTCAAGTCTCTTGTCCCGTTCCATGTGTCATGTCTCTTGTTCCATCTCATGCCCCATGTCTCATGTCTCGTGACCCATGTATCATGCCCCTGGTTCTATCTCATGTTCCATGTCTCGTGACCCATGTATCATGCCCCTGGTTCCATCTCATATTCCATGTCTCGTGACCCATGTATTATGCCCCTTGTTCCATCTCATGGTCCATGTCTCATGTCTCCTCCTGACCTATGTGTAATTTTCCTTGTCCCGTCTCATGTTCCATGTTTATTGTCCCATGTGTCATATCCATTATCCCATGGCATGTCTCATGTCTCTTAACCCATGTGTCTTGTTCATTGTCCCACATTTCTGTAATTACCATGACGACCATTCGAATTCAGTACCTGAAATTGTCCACTATTGTGAGATAAGCCTATTTTATCAGGAAAGAGATCATATCGTTATTTTATTAACCTTCCTCGTGGTATCGTTTATAATGGAACTCTCCTTGATTAGTCAGTGCCACAAACTACGAGAACAATATTTCGTGCCTTCATAGAAGGTGGATGTCCAAAAAAACAAACCGAACAAAAAAAAAATGCACGGAAATATTAAAAGGGGGACCCGGGGAAGGAAACTGAGATAACACAACATGTCAGCGGTAAAAGTCTTCAAACGAAGCCGTGAGTGCTTTAATAGACGCTGAAAATGGCTTGCCTTTGAAATGATGTAATTCCGCCAGATCATACAGCAACATGAGTCGAGTTGCCAGGACATCAACACGAACAGAGGCCCAAAAAATGACAGCAATGTTTTAGCATCTGGTCAAGAAATGTATTTAGTATAAAGATGGGGAGAAAAGGGGTAAACAAAATATGTAAATTTACTGGAATAGGTAACATTTAATAACAACATTAATTATTAAAACGACTACAGTTCAGAACGTGCATTCATAACCCAAACAGAACGCGGGAATGTGCGCTGATGTCGTTAATATTCAACATAGTTTAAGAAACTATATCTACAATTTCATATGTACACTTTCATATGTACAATTGCATATGTATAATGTACGCTAATATTGTATTATTTAAAACGGAATGATACAACCCATAATGTGGCAGTACTGGTCTCATATAAAATTTCCTTAGTTATACTCAAAGTGAATGATACTTTAATTTGTAAAGCATCACGTAATATATCACACGCACACATATGTATTAGGGAGGGGGAGGGGGGATGGTAATTTTTCTGATGATCAAACTGCCTCCTGCAGCGAAGTTCTGTATAAAGAGTTTCATATTACTCATATATATACTTTTTTCAGCCGAAATGGTGCAGAACGCGTTCCGAAAACTTGTAGGATTTACGGTAGGACTACTCATCTCACGTACTTCTAGTTTTCTATTTCTACATCGAGCGATATAAATATTAATATAGAACACAGTTAGCTGAATTATAATACAATGTACTGTACATTCAGCAAACACAAGGTTTTCAGATCCATGGTATATCACAGTTTTATATCTTTATGGGATAGAAGGAAGACGCTCGCTAGGTATATATATATATATATATAATGTTTGAAAGCAAACAATGCAAATGTTACGTTAGTGTTTAAGAAAGGTCACAAGGGGTTGGCTGTGAGGTTTCATCCTGACAATGAAAGGGGAATGTTAGAGAGCTGAAATGTTGCATTTCGTTTATTCTTTTTTTTTTTTTTTTTTCCAATAGAAACAACCATGAGAATTTGCACACTTTAGCTATATCTGCGTGATTTTGGATGACCTGGGGAGTAGAACACCCACATTTTTCGATCGAAACCAGTTACAACATGCCGGTATGACTTCTTCATGTGTATCAACACGATTTCCTTTGAAAATATTTTATTTTATTTTATTTTTTTCTTCTAAAATATTAAATCAAGAAAAATAGGGTTGGTATGAAAGAATCTGATTATTCACATAGCTGGCTCATAGTTGCACAGGCCATGCTTTAGTGAGAGTTTTGAGGTACAAGAAGATTACGAGTAAATGCTTTCCGTCTGGTTACATCCTTTCATAGTCTTGTAAGGAGATTTGGATTGAGCAAACTTATAATGTCCGCTAACCGAGTTTCCACGATGCAGGTCAACTTTATATAAGACACCATTGGCGTGTCCCCCCCCCACCCCCCCCACACACACACACACACAAACACACACCAAAAACACACACATACACATACAAAAAAAAGTATGGGTAACTTTTTTGTGTGTGTATAGATTTCCGTATCTTAGCTTGACAGATAAAGGGGAGTCCAAATTGATTGCTACATATTACACATTATGTTTTCGGGTCAGAATGTTCATTTCTATCTGTGTTTATTCCCCTGTATTATGCGCAATGTTATCCTGATCCTGGAGTCTTACTCCTGCGCTGTTCCAACACCAACAAATCGCTGAAGCAGCAGATCCGCTCCAAATGTTGCACAGCGCACCGTGTCAGGACAACCTGTCAAATTTCACCATGGTAGGAAAGAAAACTGTCGAAGTGCACCGTGGTAGGAAAGAAAACTGTCGAAGTGCACCATGGTAGGACAACCTGTCAAAGTTCACCATGGTAGGAAAGAAAACTGTCGAAGTTCACCATGGTAGGAAAGAAAACTGTCGAAGTTAACCATGGTAGGAAAGAAAACTGTCGAAGTGCACCATGGTAGGAAAGAAAACTGTCGAAGTTAACCATGGTAGGAAAGAAAAATGTCGAAGTTAACCATGGCAGGAAAGAAAACTGTCGAAGTGCACTGTGGTAGGACAACCTGTGAAAGTTCACCATGGTAGGAAAGAAAACTGTCGAAGTGCACTGTGGTAGGACAACATGTGAAAGTTCACCATGGTAGGAAAGAAAACTGTCGAAGTGCACCATGGTAGGAAAGAAAACTGTCGAAGTTCACCATGGTAGGAAAGAAAACTGTCGAAGTGCACCATGGTAGGAAAAAAAAAACTGTCGAAGTTCACCATGGTAGGAAAGAAAACTGTCGAAGTTCACCATGGTAGGAAAGAAAACTGTCGAAGTTCACCATGGTAGGAAAAAAAACTGTCGACGTGCACCATGGTAAGAAAGAAAACTGTCGAAGTGCACCATGGTAGGAAAGAAAACTGTCGAAGTTCACCATGGTGGGAAAGAAAACTATCGAAGTTCACCATGGTAGGAAAGAAAACTGTCGAAGTTCACCATGGTAGGAAAGAAAACTGTCGAAGTTCACCATGGTAGGAAAGAAAACTGTCGAAGTGCACCATGGTAGGAAAGAAAACTGTCGAAGTTCACCATGGTAGGAAAGAAAACTGTCGAAGTGCACCATGGTAGGAAAAAAAACTGTCGAAGTTCACCATGGTAGGAAAGAAAACTGTCGAAGTTCACCATGGTAGGAAAGAAAACTGTCGAAGTTCACCATGGTAGGAAAAAATACTGTCGACGTGCACCATGGTAAGAAAGAAAACTGTCGAAGTGCACCATGGTAGGAAAGAAAACTGTCGAAGTTCACCATGGTAGGAAAGAAAACTGTCGAAGTTCACCGTGGTAGGACAACCTGTCAAAGTTCACCATGGTAGGAAAGAAAACTGTGGAAAAGCACCGTGGTAGGAAAACATGCCGAAATCCACCGTGGTAGGAAAACATGTCGGAGTGCACCGTGGTAGGAACGCCTGCAGAAGTGCACCGTGGTAGGAAAACATGTCGGAGTGCACCGTGGTAGGAACGCCTGCAGAAGTGCACCGTGGTAGGAAAACATGTCGGAGTGCACCGTGGTAGGAACGCCTGCAGAAGTGCACCGTGGTAGGAAAACATGTCGGAGTGCACCGTGGTAGGAACACCTGTAGAAGTGCACCATGGAAGAAAACCATGTCGGAGTGCACCGTGGTAGGAACACATGTAGAAGTGCACCATGGAAGAAAAACATGTCGGAGTGCACCGTGGTAGGAACACATGTAGAAGTGCACCATGGCAGAAAAACATGTCGGAGTGCACCGTGGTAGGAAAACCTGTAGAAGAAGGGAACGCATTCCTAACCCGTTCAGTGCAAATAAAGGACTACCAATGTGCCTTATTTCAGCGTTCTCATGTTACCATTTTACTCCTTCTGAGCTAAAGTAAACTAGTTATGGTCAGCCTCTCTACATTTTAAAACTGTTATATCACTATTCAAACATGCAATGAAAATGCTCGTATATCCAAAACGTCACGTTAATGTTCAACAGGTTACGTAAATATTTCAACTATTTAGTCAATATTTTAAACTGTCACATAAATATATTTCAAATGTTACAAACTTGTAATATTCAAGAAGGCTACACACAAACGCACTTAATATTTTATGTTAACATTCAACATAACGTCATGAAAGTCCATAGCAACGAATATTAAACTTCATTCCGTTATTTTACAAGGAGCGGACGGTGCGTTTCTATATAATCAACATGACATTTTCACCCCGTTCCTAAACTATAAATGTTTAGCTCCTTCAAGCAATGTATGTTTTAACAGTAATCAATCTTCAGAATTGTGAATGAAAAATCTACTACACCAAGTGAGAATCTAAACAGACTCCGGTAACCTCTATTAAGGGTATATTTATGTAATAACAGCCTGGTTGAACTAAGATACATAAAACATATGGCAAGCTCGACCATAATAAGCCGTAATTATATCAGAGAGCAGGAACACATGAAATTGGGGTAATTATTATAACTTCTTGTGTTGGAGTTGGATGGTGGAAAACAAAACATGTGGCATATAACGTTTGAAGTGAAGGAAAGAGAACATAAGAAGAATGATAGAGGGAACACATAGGAAGAGTGATACAGGGATCAATAGATGCGTGATACAGGGATCTTAGGAAACGTGATACACGAGAGAGAGAGAGAGAGAGAGAGAGAGAGAGAGAGAGAGAGAGAGAGAGAGAGAGAGAGAGAGAGAGAGAGAAAGAAAACAGCGGAAGAGTATTAAAATAACAAGTGGAAAAGTAGACAGAGAGAAGTGGAGGTCTGATATCAAGATCAATTGAGGAGCAACACGGACAACACTGGGATGGCAGTACAGATAACGGTAGAAGGGCAGTACAGATAACGGTAGAAGGGCAGTACAGATAACAGTAGAAGGGCAGAACGTATAACAGTAGAAGGGCAGTACAGATAACGGTAGAAGGGCAATGCAGATAACAGTAGAAAGGCAGTATAGATAACAGTAGAAAGGCAGAACAGATAACAAAGTAAGGGCAGATTCCTTTTAAGTAAAGCTGTCACCTTACCATGTAGGAGAGTACGTTACACCCCACTACTAGCTCCTTACTACCAATATGGCCGCATATCATTGTGTGTGTGTGAGAGAATTTGTAGAGAGAGACAGAGCGGGAGAGAGCGAGAGCACGCTTACAGCGCAAACATAATTAAATTGTTCATTAGAAACAACATATTACATAACAAACTTATGATTTTACGGATAATGAATGAAAAAGAGCAAAAAATACCTATTAAATGACCTAAACAATGACATATGTATAACGCGCTGACGGCGCAAACATTGAACAAAAACTGGCTCATTCGAAGCAAATAAATCCTTAGAAAACCACGGACAATGAAAATAAGAAATGAAGATAAAAGACCTAAACATTGACATGAACTGGTTAATAAACATCTTAATTAGAACATTACAATTAAACGGCCACATCACACGACACATTGGGTTGGAAAAAGAAATGTTGGAAGACACCGTCCCAGGAAGACGAGGCAGGAGCAGACCAAAAAGGTGGCTTCATGACAACAAAGAAACCTTGAACATGATAATTGGAGAAGTGGAAGATCTTAACAACGAAATCGTGAACATGATAACTGAAGAAGTGGAAGATTTTAACAAAGAAATCTTGAACATGATAACTGAAGAAGTGGAAGATTTTAACAAAGAAATCTTGAACATGATAACTGAAGAAGTGGAAGATTTTAACAAAGAAATCTTGAACATGATAACTGAAGAAGTGGAAGATTTTAACAAAGAAATATTGAACGTGATAACTGAAGAAGTGGAAGATTGTAACAAAGAAATTTTGAACATGGTAACTGAAGAAGTGGAAGATTTTATGTGTGTCTGTGTTTAGTCATATCTCATATCTTAGTGTGTACCAGTGTTAGTCATATGTCATATCTTTGTGTGTGCATGTCTGGGTTAGTGATATCTCATATCTTTGTGTGCATGTTTATGTTAGTCATATCTCATATCTTTGTGTGTGCATGTCTGTGTTTGTCACATCTCATATCCTTGTGTGTGCATGGCTATGTTAGTCCCATCTCATATCTTTGTGTGTGCATATCTATGTTAGTCATATCTCTTATCTTTGTGTGCATGTCTATGTTAGGCATGTGTCATATCTTTGTGTGTGCATGTCAATGTCATTTATATCTCATATCTTTATGTGCATGTTTATGTTAGTCATGTGTCATATATCTTGATGTGTGTCAGTGTTAGTCATGCCTCGTATCGCTGTGTGCATGTCTGTATTAGTCACATCTCATATCTTTGAGTGTGCATGTCTGTGTTAGACACATCTCACATCTTTGTGTGTGTATGTCTGTTTTAGTCACATCTCACATCTTTGTGTGTCCGTGTCTGTGTTAGTCACCTCTAGTGACTCGGGCAGATGGTGCTCGTAAACCTGGGAGGGCCTACCATCTAAGGGCAGAATCCCCCTACAGAAAAGATCATCTGCTGCCTTGCAGGAAGATTGGGGACAATCAAAGGCTAGGGAAAGCAAACCCGAATAAAATGCTGGCTGAAATCGGATGCACTGGGCCACTGGCGCATAACACAGTGCAACGTATTAACGGGTGTTCAATCAGAGTGGATCTGACACACTCTAATTGTGATGTTCTGTCTGTGGGGGCGATCAACACACTTAGCCTGACAGCTGACTTCATGTGAGAGTCTGGGATCCTACTCTGATTGAGTCCTGAACGCAGAGAGAGAGAGAGAGAGAGACTGAAGTAGTGGAAGATTTTAACAAAGAAATCTTGAACATGCTAACTGAAGAAGTGGAATATTTTAACAAAGAAATCTTGAACATGATAACTGAAGAAGTGGAAGATTTTAACAAATAAATCTTGAACATGATAACTGAAGAGGTGGAAGATCTTAACAAAGAAATCTTGAACATGATAACTAAAGAAGTGGAGGATGTTATCTATATACATACATATTCTCCCAGACGGACCGTGATGCAAAGGACACACAACCCGATGATGATGTCAGTGAAAAAAGTAAAAGTGCGCTCAATTCTAGCGTGTCACCAATAAGCAGTTTTAATATATTTTTGTAGTTTTTTTGTTTTAATGACTCGCTATCGCTGAGTGTGGAAAGCAATGAATAACGAAAAAAAAAATAGAAACGTCACGGGTTCCCTCATCTCCAAATGCTGCGAGCCATTAAGGTGACGTTTAATACTTTACATTCACACAACGTTATACGACACGGGACAACCTTCCTTTCATCACTTCTATTCATTCCCTGCGTGCGAAAAAAAAAGGTAGAAATGGGGGAAAAAACAATAAATTAGAACAAACCAAAGTTATTTTAGTTCAAAGGCCAAACCACACATTTCTATTGGACTTTCACTTGGATTCGGTTTGCGCTTGGGGACGCCTCATCCAAACCCTCGCAACGATATGTCTCTGGTGTACCGGCTCCAACAGGTGATGACATCTGACATCGGTAACAAAAGCGAATCTGTGGCTGCGAGTACTGTGCCTCCTGCTATGTGAAAGAGCCCAAACGGGGAAACGCATGGATATATTTACAACTGTAAAGATTTCCGAATATTGATAGTCTGGACGTGTCTGGAAATGTTTTTGGTGTCTTTGGGGTTACAACGAAATGGACTTCTACGATACATGCAGTCCCCACATTAATACAAACAAGTAATGGACATTTTAGTGGCAGTGTTCCGTAGCGTTTGGCTTTTCGTGGCAAAGCGCTGTGCCACTGAGTACGGGTTCGATCCTGCTTTGATCCATATTTTGTTCTGTTGTTGATTATTTGTCAATTTTTCCGAGTGCTGTAAACATATCTCTTCCTCTCATTTGATTCGCTGATTATCGCCTAGGAAGTTTCCCTCTATAATAATATTCATGTATTATTATTTGTCACTTATTAAATGTATGCTTGAGGTTGCTTCATGTATTGCTTTAATACAGCAAACATCAAAACAAAAACAAACAAAAAACACACACAATTGTGTATTCTGTTGTGTAATTATGGCTAGTATTTACGAGACATCTGCGTTGAAAACTACGAGAATTATATTGACATATTTATAAGTTATTTGTGTAAAGTTCGATGAACTGTAGTATAGTAGAGTTGTATATATCGGCTGGATGACCTACCGTTTTGAAATCATGCGCACGCTCGGCGACGATATAATAAAACCATTGACCCGTACACCATATGGCGTGTGCGCTGGGGCGTGCATCTCTGTATACCAAGTGACGTTTGCACTTGGGTACGAAGTCTGCACACCACGCGGTGTCTGCATTTCAATATGCATTCTGTGTACTACTAGTGGTGCCTTAATAGGGATATACCGTCTTTTTACACCACGTGGTATCTGTATACGGATATGCAGTCCATATGTCTGTATGTGTAATAGTATACCAGCCAGGGTGGTCTATAATAAAGGGGAAACGAGGAAAGCGTGCAGAGCATGAATCGAAGAATAAATCATGTTAGAAATAGGTCCATGAATATGTCCAAGGTAGAGCGATCGGGAAGGCTCCCATGGAAAGAAAGGTTGTGACGTATTTGTTTGGCAAATGGGAGACAAAGGAATGTGGAGGAGCGAAGCTGAATGGACCAGCGAAGGAGCGTAGGAGTTTAATTAAGTCGAGATATAAAAAGCTAGGAGATAGGGAAATCGCTCTCTCTCTCTCTCTCTCTCTCTCTCTCTCTCTCTCTCTCTCTCTCTCTCGTTAATATCATTGCTGTTTATGAAGACTGCTATTTTCCTATGTGGAGACAATGCATAAGTCATTTCGATCCACAAATCTTATTCAGAGACAGTTTGATAGTCGCTCTTTCGTTGGTAACAGCTAGTCGAAGAAGACTTATTTTCATGAGTGGAGGCACAATGCATAAGTCCTATAGAAGATACAGATGTTATTCAGTTCCAGTCTGATAACGAATAGTATCATTACTGTTTGATGAAGACTGCTACTTGTATGTATGGAGACACTGCCTGATTCATTTAGAAGATCTACATATATTATTTGAGCCAGTTTGATAGTGAATGATATCATTGCTGTTTCTCTCTCTATCTCTGCGATCAGGACGCAATCAGAGTAGGATTCCAGACTCTCACATGAAGTCAGCTGTCAGGTTAAGTGTTTTGATCGCCCCCACAGACAGAACAACACATTTAGAGTCTGCCAGATCCACTCTGATTGAACACCCGTTAAAACGTTTCACTGTGTTCTGCGCCAGTGGCCCAGTGCATCCGATTTCAGCCAGCATTTTATTCAGGTATGCTTTCCTTAGCCTTTGATTGTCCCCAATCTTCCTGCAAGGCAGCAGAGTGTCTTTTCTGTAGGGGGGATTCTGCCCTTAGATGGTCTGCCCTCCCAGGTTTACGAGCACCATCTGCCCGAGTCCTGTTTGATGAAGACTGTTATTTTTATGTATGGAGACAATGCCTGATTCATTTAGAAGATCTACATATATTATTCCGAGCCAGTTTGATAGTGAATAATATCATTGCTGTTTGATGAAGACTGTTACTTTTATGTGTGGATATGCGAGGTCCAGATTGTGTTATATACATGTCAATATTGTTCAGCGCCGGAAAGATGTGAATAAAGTTCATTGCTGTTTTATGACGACGGTTATTGTCCATTCAGTTCAGTATGAAATATCTTGAAGTGTGGTGACACTAGAACATATGTGAATATACAGTCTTAGTACTCCACGTGGTGACTGTGTTTGGATATGCAGTCTTTGTACAACTAGTGGTGTCAGTATTTGGATATGTAGTCTTATTACACCACATGGTCTCTGTATTTGGGTAGGCAGTTTTTGTACACAACGTGGTGTCTGCACTGTAGATAGTAGATTGTGGAAGGGCATGATCGCCTATGGCAACCGTTATGGCACATGATGATGATGCTATTTGGTGTTATTAAAAATTGTTACTAGTTATGCATTTTGTTAGTGTTGATGGGGAGTAATGACTGAGCATGAGCTATTGGGAACTACAAATGAATATTGAAGTACAGTTGATGACCTACCCATTTGGATAATAGAGACGTGCGTATCTTTGAATGTGATTAAACTGCAATGATAATAATATATAAGGACTTCCGTTTCCAGGATGGCGGACCTGGTCCACGTCCTCTCGATCGCTGCAGAAAGTGCACCCGGGGTCTGATTAATTTCGGATCTTCTTTGCACTTTTCTGCGTGGGAGTAAAAATGATGATATGCTTGATACATCTGTGTCGCTGGAGCGAGGTCGTAGGCCGACAGCAGTCCGTTTTTGACGAATCAAGTGTTGTGAGTGAGACCTTCCAACGTCTAGACTTGATCTACGCTTTGCGTCACATTGGTGCTGTTCAGGACCGTTGTTGGGATTCTTTGACGCAAGTTATTTCCATGTACACATTGATGTGAACTGCTTCGTCAGTCGCAGTTTTGTCTCTTTGGGGAAGTTCCTTCGTGTTTTGTTCGTCGTAGGCTGCTTACACTTGAGTAATCAGACATAAGTCTAAAGGTATCGAGATTATGAGTTTGGCGACATTGTGTGCTACGTCATCGTATTGGATCCCTAAACCGGCCGTGCGCAAGTCTTACGGTCTGCTGTTTGATGTGCGAGGATAGTTTGACGACTGACTGTGTGTCTATATGTTCGGAATTGGAGTCGTCAGCGATGGCCTGACATCATCAAGTGCTACGATGATCATCATTTTCAGGAGGACGTGACTTACCGGTATATGGGGATAGGCGGCGGGAACAAGTGAAGGCTATGCATGAAGGGTGTTCCTTGTTGCAGTTTCCTCATATTACAAGTCGCTTGTCTGTGTTAGTCACCTCTAGTGACTCGGGCAGATGGTGCTCGTAAACCTGGGAAGGCCGACCATCTAAGGGCAGAATCCCCCGACATAAAAGATCTACTGCTGCCTTGCAGGAAGATTGGGGACAATCAAAGGCTAAGGAAAGCAAACCTGAAAAAATGCTGGCTGAAATCGGATGCACTGGGCCACTGGCGCAGAACACAGTGCAACGTTTTAACGGGTACTCAATCGGAGTGCATCTAACAGTCTTAAACAGACAACTGTCTTCGTATGAGAGTCTGGATGTCCTACTCTGATTGAGTCCTGATCGCAGAGAGAGAGAGAGAGATAATATATAAAAGACATGACTTCACGCAAATTAATGTAAGAAAAAATACATATTTCGGCTGGGTTGTGTTTTCTATGTTCCCTTTACATCTCTACATAAGGATAATGTGTAAAGACATCAATGAAATACTGATTTAAATATAAAAAAGGATACACAGTAATACATTCAGATTGCACTGTGTTACTGACAGCAACCCGGAAGAGTCACATCGAAACCATTAAAACAATCAATAACAAAAGCAACTCGCCCCCCACCCCCCGAAAAAAATATTAATATATAAATATTGTAACGAATCGAGATACAGCTTTACAAAATTCAGCAGACATGAAGATATATTGTTGGACAATGGGAAAACTCCTACTCCAGTAAGAATGATAGTGCCACATTCTTAGTCATTACTATGGACGGTTCAAAATGGAAGACTGAATAGCTGGCATGTACATATGTCTCGATACTGGCATATACAGCTGTCTCGATACTGGCATATACAGCTGTCTCGATATTGGCTTACACAGATGTCTCGATTCTGGCTTACACAGATGTCTCGATACTGGCATATACAGCTGTATCGATACTGACATATACAGATGGCTCAATATTGGCTTACACAAATGTCTCGATACTGACATATACAGATGTCTCAATACTGAAATATACAGCTGTCTCGATACTGGCATATACAGCTGTCTCGATATTGGCTTACACAGATGTTTCGATACTGGCATATACGGCTGTCTCGATACTGGCATATACAGATGTCTCGATACTGGCATATACTTATACAGATGTCTCGATACTGGCATATACAGATGTCTCAATACTGGCATATACAGATGTCTCGATACTGGCATATACATATGTCTCGATACTGGCATATACATATGTCTCTATACTGGCATATACGGATGTCTCGATGCATCAGGTAATGATGGTAGGATTATTATACTCTGGTCATGCAATGCTAGTTGACAAATGAACAAATAATATGTTGAACGTCAATGGCACAAATAGTAGGGAACCCTAAACATGGACTGTGGGGACATACTGAAGGCACTGGCTACGTGCTTATTAGAGTATGGCTGCTATTTATGAGCCTATAGCGAGGAACAAGGTAAACGAGCATAACAAGACGGAGACTAAAGCATTTGTGACTATACCACCAAGGATATCATAAGTGTGTGCTGGCACCTATCGGTGATATAAACTCTGTATTATAATCAGCCAATCATTAATCAGAAGCCTTTTTTTTAAAGCTACTCAGCGCATACGCAAGTCTTGAGTACATGTTTACTTCGGTTTCAATGAATGTTGTGAATAGTCAGAACATCCACCCAGATCACTCAAAGTGTCTTCATCTCAGCAACATAAAACACTTTCACTCTCTTTCTGAGCAACACTTTTAATTTCACTCGAGAACTTTTCCTTTCCGCTTAAAAATGATTAACCGTTGGGTTCTAGAGGAATTGCTTTCGGCCTATCTTTTCTTTCGACACTCGTGACTCTTTATTCCACCGGAACACTTAGGGGCCATGCTACTGTGACTAGCTGTTCTCATTTCAATAGTAATTATAATGACAGTCGGTGAAGAGGAGGGAAGATAGTTTTTCTTAATTTTTTTTTCAAGAATGATCAAAGCATGACAAAAAGACACGAAGTAACTAAAAGACAGGAAGTAACAAAAGATACGAAGCAACTAAAAGACAGGTCGTTACAAAAAGTAACGAATTGACAAAACAAAACCAATTAATTTTTTTTTTTTTTCGGCAATTGAGAACAGGCTAACCTCCCAACTTGTAGGATACAAAAAAAAACGGAATGTAGCGAAACGAATTAAAGCAAACTATAAAATGCACTGACTAACGTAGTACTATATTAAGCTTCTGGAGGAAGGAGCCTGACATACTAATTCTTATCGACAAAAGTGGTCGGCGACTCATAACTAACCGTATCCGTCAGGATCCGAGGTGACAGACAATGTAGGACGTTTCCTATACCGCCTTCCAGCTGCGACAAATTATCAATATCACAAAATATATACTATTAGCCAGATGATCAGCATCCTAAATCACACACCAGTAGCAACATATTGTCAGTATGCTAAATCACATACCAGTAGCAACATATTGTCATTATGCTAAATCACACACCAGTAGCAACATATTGTCAGTATGCTAAATCACATACCAGCGGCGACAGATGATCAGCATCCTAAATCACACACCAGTAGCAACATATTGTCAGTATGCTAAATCACATACCAGTAGCAACATGTTGTCATTATGCTAAATCACACACCAGTAGCAACATATTGTCAGTATGCTAAATCACATACCAGCGGCGACAGATGATCAGCATCCTAAATTATACACCAGTAGCAACATATTGTCATTATGCTAAATCACATACAAGCGGCGACATATGATCAGCATCCTAAATCATACACCAGTAGCAACATATTGTCAGTATGCTAAATCACATACCAGCGGCGACAGATGATCAGCATCCTAAATCACACACCAGTAGCAACATATTGCCAGTATGCTAAATCACATACCAGCGGCGACAGATGATCAGCATCCTAAATCATACACCAGTAGCAACATATTGTCAGTATGCTAAATCACATACCAGCGGCGACAGATGATCAGCATCCTAAATCATACACCAGTAGCAACATATTGTCAGTATCACAAATCACATACCACCGGTGATAGATAATCAGTATCATAAATCACATACCAGCGGCGATAGATAATCAGTATCATAAATCACATACCAGCGGCGATAGATAATCAGTATACTAAATCACATACCAGCGGCGATAGATAATCATTATCCTAAATCACATACCAGCGGCGATAGATAATCAGTATCCTAAATCACATACCAGCGGCGATAGATAATCAGTATCATAAATCACATGCCAGCGGCGATAGATAATCAGTATCCTAAATCACATACCAGCGGCAATATATAATCAGTATCATAAATCACATACCAGCGGCGATAGATAATCAGTATCCTTAATCACATACCAGCGGCGATAGATGACCAGTATCCGAAATCACATACCAGCGGCGACATATAGATCAATCTCCTTAACCACATTCAATCTGCGACAGTTGATAAATATACTAAACCACCTTCTCGTTGTTGCTCCGATGATAGATGAATCAGTCTGACCAAGGTAGTATATATTGACAGGGAAGTCAAAATGGTAGCCACAAATTGCAATTCTTAAGTCGGATATGCTGGGCAGAAAAGAGCAGATATGACAGTTTGCTAAAATCCACACAACAGCACGGTAATTACCATAACATAGGAGGGCTATGAAGACGGGTGGCGTCGGACAGCCGATGATGACGGTGACGAATTTTATTGCAAAGGGTCTTAGAATCGATACTATTGGTCGTTTCAAATCTAAATGTTCACGATTAACATGAAATATCTCCTCTTTCCCTGCACTTACAAACTTGATTTTTTGCATCTGGCCTTGTTTTTCCAAGGTCCCACCGATTTCACAAAATTTAATGATGTAGGAAGTATGCTTCATCATGAAGCAGCACTTTCCTTTGATCTCAGTGAATTTACGGATCTTTTTGCTCCTGGAGAAAATAATTTACCGTACATTAATGGAAAACAGCTTCTCGACATAGGCGTCTCTACACAACTTGAAAGTTGGAGGCGTTTATCAACTGTTTACTTTCTATTGTTTACTTTCTTTAAAATACTATGAGAATGTCAATGTTATAGCCTTTACAGACGGTCTAAAACAAATCAGCGTATAAACAGTTCCATTAATTAAAACTATTTAAACAATATACAACAAAGAATACATTTAAAAAAATTAATTATCCGTTGCGAGCGATAACGAGCATGACATATCAAGCAAAGTTATTGTTTATGGGTACG
Organism: Megaustenia siamemsis; assembly: GCA_032433765.1. Lineage (NCBI taxonomy): Eukaryota > Metazoa > Mollusca > Gastropoda > Stylommatophora > Ariophantidae > Megaustenia > Megaustenia siamemsis. The sequence continues at coordinate 33,868,650 of JAVIAB010000125.1, forward strand.
CATGTGACTAAAGAGTCCGATGTAAGCACGGGATCCTCTTCACTGTAAAGAGCTACATTGTTCGTTTTATGTATTTCCATGTGACTTTCATTATTTTACGCAAACAAGACATATGAAAGTGATTTAGTTTCTTTGCATGCCTGCAGTACACATATCAAGAATCTTTACATTTTCAAAACGTTATCAACTTTAGCTAAAGATTGATCATGCGGACATATAAAAACGTCCATTATTATTTCATTTATTCTGAATCAGAGGAGTCTAACATATTGATTACTAATCTGGGCTGAACGAACGATAGTCCATCTTTTTTCCAATAGTCATTTTCTTCTTTTAAGACATGATCTTCACATTTGCACCAAAAATCTTTGTCAATCTGTGATAGAGCAGCATATGTCAGTCCTTTTATATCGCATAGTTTAAAACTTGTATTCTCAGCTGCCACCTGCCCTTTAATTTTTGCCCAAACGAGTTCAATGGGGTTTAATTGTGGATGATAAGGGGCAGTCTCAAGCACGTATGACCATGCTGTTGAATGATTTTGTCTATTTGGAATACTTTGGTCTTTTGCGATTTCTTAACAAGTGACAGTAATTCAGGTTTCAAAAATCCCTCGTTAAATGGAATTCCTTCCTTTCTTAGCCAAATCTTTATAACATCTTTTGTACTGGTAGATGTAGGAATTTTGTCTTCTTCTGCCACAGCGTTGTGGTACGGCGCGTTGTCCATTACCAGACAGGATGGTCTGTCTAGAATTGGAAGAAGAGTATTTTCAATCCACTCTCTAAATATATGGCCATTCATCTCGGTGTGATAGTCCCTGTTGTCAGTATAATTAGAGGTGAATATAAGTTCTGCATTTTTCACCAACCCTTCTTTTCGGCTGCCTGCATGTGCCATTATAATACGCTGTCCTTTTCCAGTGGGTACACATCTTTTAATACTTCCATCTGATAACTGCCATTCCTTTGCACTTGTGTGGTGAGAATTTATCCAAGATTCATCTAGAAATACAATATCATAACCTTGGTTACGCATTTCCCGTACTTCACGTAAATATTTACTCCTCATAGAAACTAAGTGCGGCTTCTCGCAGATGACATTTCTACCACTATCGCACTTTCTAAACGTAAAACCGATGCTTCTAACAGTTCTCCATAATGTTGTTTTCGACACAACAATGTCATTTTCTGCTCTCAGTCGAATTTTCAGTTTTCTTAAAGTCACAGTTTCTTTGGAATCGAACATTTTACAAATTGCTCTTCTAATCACTTCCTTGTCAAAACTATCTACTACTTTCTTTCTTCCTAGCGTCCTAGTCTTGATTGAACTGGACACTCCGTTAGCTTTAAGCACTTGTTTGAAAAAGCGTTTGCTTATACCCAATGCGTGAATAGTTCTCTTTTCTGGCTTTGAGATGCTTCGATACAGTTTTCCACGCTTAGCTTCTATGCAAAAATATTTATACACCTTTATTGCCACTGATTGCAATGTAAGGAACTTTACTTTTATACCCATTGACCAACAGATCACAAATTTAACGAAATTACCCAATAATTAGGATACGCCGTTGCACATAAATCACAACAAAACGACAGGAAATGGGATGCACCGGATATAAAATTATACTATGACGCGTTTTATGTGTTTTTTAGTGCTTAAAACAGGGAAATTGGCGCGCATTACGTTCAAGATGACAAGTCCGTGGGTGCTCACTCATATGAAGCGGTAATTCCTCCAAATATATGGTTTGACCAAAATGCCTTAAATTTGTATACTTCAAATAAAGAATATTTAAAACTATACGTTTGTTGGTGAGGAAATGAATGTACTTCTTGGGACCAAAAAATCACAAGACCATATGCAAAATTTCAGCATTATCAATCAATTGGTTGCAGAGATATGGAATTTTAAACACCTTCAAAATATTTTGAAACGACCTATAGTAGCTCACTTATAGTGTTTCGGTTACCAACCTTGTAATTAAATAAGGGGCTGGGGGACGGTATGTATGACGCAGTTTAAGCAACCATGAATGGGATATTAAGCTAGAAAGCTCTTTTCATGGCGTTCAAATCTTGATATGGGTTTTCCAGAATTAGTAATATGGTAAAAACGGTGAGGAAAAGAGGAAAAAGTGTTGATGGTGTCACTTTCAAATTAGGAGGACATATATGGACGTCCAATAAGGTCTACGGGTTAATATGCAGATAAACGGCAGGAACCATTGAGGCTCTGTATGAAAAGTGTTCATTGTTGCAGTTTCCTCAAATTCCAAGTTCGGCTTGCTGTCGGAGCTACTGAGTTTAGTGCTGCACACTGTGAGCTGTGTTTTTCATCCGGATCGTGTTTCGATATTACGATTGCTTACGGTGAATAATGATGTATGACGAAGGACAGTTCAGCTGCTTTCACTTTCGGTGCCGCTTGGCCTTACGCCTTCGAGCGTGTACTGTAGCTGCTATGATAAGACCTACATCTGTCTTTCTTCGTTTGGATTCTCCATGAGATGAGTTTTAATTCGGATGATTTCACTGGCACCGGCGGTTGAGCAATTGTGGATTTTAATTCATTTGCAGTGATACCGGGGCCTTCGACTAAACATAACCATCCCTTTAAAATCTGACAATTAGAACTGCGAGATTAACCTACTTCGCATACACTTCCCGGACCATGTTTGTTGCCTATTATTTGTTCTATTATTATGACATTATATTTGTTCAGTGAAACACATTTAAACATTAATATACCGTTTGAAAACCTTGAGATGAAAGTAGTAAGTAGAGGGGAATTCATGCACATGTGATTGAATGCATTATTACATTAAAATAGCGCGGAGAATGTAATGCTCTTGTGATGGGATGAAAACGTTAATACATCGCGATGGAATTAATTCACGTGTGATGGGATGGATTATTACATTAATACAGCAAGAGGGAATTGCTAATTCACAAATGGTGTGATTAATTATTACATTAATACAGCATGATGGAATTAAATCACGTGTGATGGAATGAATTATTGTATGCATACAGCAAGAGGGAATTGATTCCATGTATGATGGGATGAGTTGTTACATTAATTCAGTGCGATGTAATTAATTCACGGGTGATGATGTCACTTGTTATATTAACACTGGAGAACATACAGAATAATGTGAGAACCAGGCATCTGAATTAGGAGTTCGGGAATGCAGTTTATATGGGACAAAACACCTCTAGATATACATGTTGAATACTGAACTATATAAGTAGTAAATACATTTTTGTGAACGTTTCCGGTGGAAGTTAGAGGCACCTGTTGATAGCAGAATCAGCAGACAGTTCACTGCAATACTATTATAGCATATCATATCATATCATATATCAGACCATACCATACCATACCATACCATACCATACCATACCATACCATACCACCATGCCATACCATAATATACCATACCACAACACAACACAACACAACACAACACAACACAACACAACACAACACAACACAACACACCACAACACAACACAACACAACATAACATAACATAACATAGCATAACATAGCATAGCATAACATACCATATCGTATCATATCATATCATATCATATCATATCATATAATATTATATTATATTCACCATCATCGTGTGCCTTCTCCGCAACGAAGGTTGGCTACCATGGATCGCCATTCTACTCTGTTTCTTGCTTTGATGGTGCAGGCTGTCATATATTGACTTGTCCATCTGTTGATGTTACTCGTCAATGTTAGTCTTGGTCTGCCTCTGCCTCTTTTACCTTGTATTTTTCCTTCCAATATTACTTTTAGTAGGCTGTTGTGTCTTTTAACATGCCCCAAAAATGTCATTTGTCTTGTCTTGATTGTATTTAGTAGTTCTCTTTTTATTTTCAGTTGTTTTAAAACTTTATCGTTTGTTATCTTTTGTTTCCACCCAATTCTACCTATTCTTCTATAAATCCACATTTCAAAGGCTTCAATTTTCTGTTCTGTTTTCTTGTATAATGTCCATGTTTCTGCACCATACAAGAATATTGAGAAGATGTAACATTTTGGCAATCTTAGTTTCAGCCCTGCTGATATTTGTTTTGTTGTTAGTATATTTTTCATGGCATTAAAATTACTTTTTGCCATACCTATTCTTTTGTTTATTTCAGTTTTGCATTTTCCATCATTGGTTATATTATGTCCCAGGTAGTTGTAACTCTGGACTGTCTCCAGATGTATTCCCTCAACTGTGATATTTAATTGTAGGTCTTGAGAATTTTCTTTCTTTATGATCATATTTTTAGTTTTTTTTTGTTATTCATTTCTAGTCCATATGTTTTGCTTGTTATGTTTATCACATTAAGCAATTGTTGTAGGTCTTTAGTATTTTCTGCTAGTAGAACAGTATCATCAGCATATCTCAGGTTATTGATTATCTTTCCATTAATGTTTAGGCCTGGTATCTCTGAGATGTTTTTAAAGATTTGCTCAGTGTATAGATTGAACAAGCTTGATGATATGATGCATCCTTGTCTTACTCCTCTTTTTATGTCCATGGGTGTAGAGCTCTCCTTGTTATATCTTATTATTGCTGTTTGCTCCCAGTACAAATTACATATTAGTCGTATGTCTGCGTCGTCTAGATTTATATCCTTTAGGCAGTCTATAAGATGGTTATGGTGTATTCTATCGAAAGCTTTGGTGTAGTCTATAAAGCAGGCATATATTGGTTTGTTTACTTCTGTGTACTTTTCAATCAATGTTCTCATGCTGAATATGGCTTCTTTTGTCCCACTGTTTTTCCTGAATCCAAACTGTTGCTCATCTAATTCAGTATTGATTTTATTCTGAATCCTTCCCTGTATAACTTTTAGTAAAATGTTTGTTACCTGGCTCATTAGGCTTATTGTTCTGAAATCACTGCATTCAACTGCACCATTCTTTTTAGGCAATGCAATGAAAGTTGCTGTTTTTAGATCGTTTGGTATGAATCATGTATGGTATACATCATTGCATATGTCTGTGATCACTTCGACGCCAAACTCTTCTAGAGCCTGTATCATCTCTATCTGTATATTGTCAGGCCCTGCTGCTTTTCCCTTTTTCATTGTTTTTATAGCTTTTTCTACTTCAGATTTCAGACTTTTATAGTTGTATGTACATTTTATGTCTAGCTTTTTGTCCCGTTCGTCATGAAATAATTATGTTATATATTCTTGTCATCTATATATTATATCTTTGTTGTATGTTAGCATTCTTCCTTCTTTTTTTGCAATACATCCGTTTCCTGCAGCTTTTTTGTCTTTATTCGTCATTCTCTTTATTTCTGTGTGCATCTCTCTTAAGTTTTGTTTACTTTCCATAGTTTCGACTTCTAGACATCTTATATTATAGTATGTTATTATATTATATTATATTTTATATATATATATATATATATATATATATATATATATATATATATATATATATATATATATATATATATATATATATATATATATATAGACCTTTCAAGCCGTAGCCGGGCCATATGACATAGACTCAGATACTCTTTTTCTTATCTACATTTTATTCTATCCGTTTTCAATCCTTGTAAAGATATTTTTTTAAAATGTATATTTAATTTATATTTTTTATTAAATATTTTAAAATATATTTATGTTTTTCTCCCGCTTGGTATAGAACCATTGACCAGAGTTTTAACACGCCGCTATCGTAAAAAAAAAAAGCTTTAGTCCAATACCTAGTGTAACGACTCAACAGTAATAACAAACGGGCGCACTTAAAATACTGCTAGACTGTTAACAATATATAAATGTGGTTATAAAGCAGAGCAAATAAACTTAGCGCAATTTATTTACTTGAGGGACAAGCACTGGCGATGTAATAAAGTCGCACGAAAGCATGACTTAACGCCAGAGCAAACAAGCACAATGGCATCTTGTTCATGGTGTTTGTCATTGAAAGAAAAACTCATTAAAAATAATTAGCTTACTCCAGTTATGGAGATAGCAACAAATAACCAATTTAAGGATGCATTTAGTGTCAGAGGATATGTCAATAGGCGAAAGTGTCCTATTGTTGCCATAGCCAACCGTCGTAAATCGATGACATTTTTTTGGTTTAACTCGATGTCACTGGCATCCGCTTGGATCTCCCAATATCTGAGTATCGATGGAGTAAATCACACGGAACTGTCTGTGATAAGTCTAGGTAGTCTTGATCTACAAGCGGATCAACAAGCTCCACAACAATGATTCTCAAAATCAGCGAAAATGACCCCAGAAGACAGCAGAAATAAAGAAAGAATGATTCGAGGCAAGCATGCTAACAAAACATAACAGTAAGCGAGGCTGAGGATAGAGAGCAATATCTCCTAAAGTAGCTGAAAGGTAAATAAAGAAGGGATAAAGAAAAAAAAAACGGAAAAAAAAACTAATTAGTCCACAGACCATCAATAAGAAACAATGAGAAGAAGGAAGACATATTGAAGCGTCGTGAGGCGCACCCAGCAACTGTTCTTTCTGGTTTAAAAAAAAGTTGCTCATTTCAGAAAATAATCAACTGTTTCTACCTTCATGGATTATTGTAGTTTCCTTTTGTTTTCTCTGCAGTGATCGCAACTTACTTCCTTTATGTGTTTATACTTGATTATTTAAGTTACCACGCACACATCACATTAAAAAAATGATAACCTGGTTCTTCTACTGCACATTAAGAGTTATATTTGTAGCATTTGTTGTTAACAATGCTGTCTGTTTAAACAAGTTTCAGGTCAGAAAGTGTTACATTTGTCAGACTTGGAGGCGTCTTTTATTTTCAGTATTTATTAGGAAACTATCATTGCATTTTATTTCTTTAAAAACGGGAAACAATAAAAGAATCCCTACTTTTCTAGAAATTACACCCATGAATTAACAATGTTGACAATGAGTGTAATGAAACAATATGTGGTCACCTACATCTATAAATGCAACTAGTGTAATGGTTATTTTTAAAACTGCAAATTAAAAAGTATAAATACGTAGTTGAGTACGAGCCACTTTGCTATCAATATTTATCACCACGGAGTCTTGATAATGACGAATGAGATTTATGTCGCTTCCGGTCGCCGGTTTCCAGTCGCCTAGCTCGGTGAGATAGGATAGTGAACAGTTAATGTCAATAAATAAGAGCAAACTTGGGGTGGGGGAGAAGGCAGACACAGTGGAGGTCTGACGTTGGGAGTGACGTAATGAAATTCCAATAGAGTAGAGTATTAGTACAACAAACGTGATGGTAATTATGTGTTTATGGAGCAAAGTGGTTAGTTTGAACTGCATGATGCAACAAGAGCTGGAGTTTGTCAGAATTTGAGAACCGCTGTTAAATAACGTCCAACGAACTTCCAAAACGTAAGCAACGCCTGCTTGTCACACAGCGCTTTCCATAATGTGCTGGTAAACCTCAGGTTAAATATGCACATGTTGTTAGCTTGCTTTGTTTTGCATATATAAATAAAATGTGGTTATTTATATGAGTGTGAGCCATCCAATGAAAGACGTTGGAGTAAATTAAAAAAGACAATTGGGAAAAGTAACATAAGCTGAACGTCACATTTATATTTAAAGGCATTTGCGAAATTGTAGCCACATATAGAGTAACGTATGTGTTGTGTGTAAATATATATGTGTTCTTTTTCTCGACTCTGTCTTGGCAAAACAGATAAGGGCATCATACAATCTTGTAGTGCTACACAAGCGCTTCCTTACTTCGCAATTCCCGTTGTCATCTTTATTACAAGTTTGACCAATACTGTTCATTCTGGTTCCACTCTTCGCCTTCTCGTTTTTGTCATTCTTTTCTTTCTTCCTTCCTTCCTTCCTCCTTCCTCCTTCCTTTATTCCTTCCTTCCTCCCTACTTCCATCCCTTCCTCATTTGCTTTTCAGCGTCGACAAGAGATATAACTTGCGATCTTTTGCTCTTCTTTTGGTCTCTGTTGCTGTTATGTTTCCTATTGTTTATAATATTCCACCAACCCATCGTTTTCGCGGTCGGCCCTTGCGCCTTGCTATCTTGTAGCGTTTATTAAAGGTTCGACATGTTGTGTTTTGGTCTTTCTGTCATATCACGTGGCAAAATCATTATATCTGGTATGTATTTATGTATTTTACGGCGAGAGTTATCCTTAGATTAGTTCTCAGTCCCTCATTTCTGACTTTGCCTCTGAGGCTGTTTCCTGTGATGGTATAACACATTTCACTTTGATAGTGGTTATTTTTCTTGTTGTTCCAGAGTATGACATTGGTAGCACACATTTGTAATGAAGATTACTTTTCTCCTTTAGTTTGAAATTGATTTGAGTTTCACCCACTCTCTCTCCAGTGTTCACTGAATGCCAGCTCCTGTGGCTGCTGCTGTATATACCCTCGGCAAACCACGTGTCCGGTTCCAGCGATTACCTGTTACCACAATCTTGACTGCGCTTTCTGAGCAAGTATTATTACTTAAGTCATGTACCCAGCATGCTGTGCTAATATGTGTGTGTGTGTGTTTGTTTGTGTGTATATCCATATACATTACAATGTACTATATCCGAAATGTGTATTATGTATTAAAACAAAATAAATAAAAAATAATAAAAAAAAAAGTAAAACGCCAATCACGCCAAGTGGCGTATAGGTAATATGGTAATATGGTAATATGGTAATATGGTAATATAAATTTTACAGACCTTCGGCTCATGCTTTTTTGGGGTAATGTGGTCGGTATTACGCCCGTGCCGCTTTAATTTCCCATTTTAAAAAATCCGGTACTCATTAAGGGCTGGGTGAACCCGGAAGCCGTCGATTGGGATCGAACCCTACCTCTTGTCCTTTGTAGTCCAGTTCACTAACCATTGAGCTATCGCGGCCCCCAGTGTGTACTATGTATATATATATATATATATATATATATATATATATATATATATATATATATATATATATATATATATAAAACATAGTGTGTGCGTGTATATATGCATGCGCATGTAAATTTCATTTTTAGTTCAACATGTCTTAACAGTTGCAAGTGGCGAGTTGTTTCAACTTAGGATGCATTTATATGTATAACTTCACCAAGATAGTAGACTGTTGGAACCTGCTGTACTTAAAACAGTGATTCTCCATGCACGTGGCATGGCCCTGGATATGGTAATCCCATGTTCATGAGTGAGTGGATGTGTGTTAGTGGGTGTGTGTGGGTGGGTGGCTGAGTGTGAGTGGATGTGTGTGAGAGAGTATTTGAGTATAGTAATGTCATAATGGTATATGTGTACGCATGTGTACAATTGTCTGAAAACGTACATAAATACTCCAATTATACAAAAAAGAATTCCAATTGAAAAGTGTACAGTTCTTTCTCGCTGGACACTCCTACATTATATGTAGTCGCTCGATCGTCATCACATATCCGTGAAATGTATGTTCGTTAGTTTGAGCTATTCTGTAAACGCCTTGATTGTCATCCTAACATGTCTCCGCATTGAAGGTTAGCTACCAGGAAGCTAAATGTCATTCTATTTTTGCCTTCACAGTCATAGATTCCCCTGTCTGTCTACGTTATAGTCTTTGTCTGTCTGTGCTTCGTGTGCCTGGTATCTCTCCCTCAAGGACGACTGTCAACATGTTATGTTTCCTTATGTGTACACACAATTGCATATATCTTGTTCCAATTGTATTTGTTCTTTCTCATCTGCGGCTGTTTCTAAACTTCATTACTTGTATTTTTCTCTGTTCACCCAACTCTTCCCATATGCGATAAATCAACATTTCGTGTCATTCAATTGTCTACTCTGTTTTCTTGTTTAGTATCAATGTTAATACATCATACATAAGTGTTGAGTGTAGGTTTGACGATATTTACTGTCATGTGTGTACACACTAATTTTTTTTTACTATCCCTTTTAGCCATTCCTTTCTTTTGTTTACTATTTTTATCTTGCTTTCAGAGGCACTAACGATGACATGTTCAAGATATCGATATTCTTGAATTCTCCCTCTTTCTCTCTAGATCTTTTCTATATATTTTGTTACTGACGTGTGTTATCATTGTTTATTTTATTATAGTGTTGTTAATTTTCTTAATATTTATATCCAATACTTATTATTTATATAACTAATTGATGTACTTTTTTCTGACTCTCTGTCAGTAGTACAGTGATATCAGTATATCTTTAGACATATTCGGTACATACACTAATGCTGAATCTAAAACCATGATTCTCCATAATTAGTCTTGTGACAATAAACTGATAACCTGGCGACTATAATCATTTGCTTCCCCCTCTATCTGACAAGTCTAATGGTACATGATAATCAACTTCGTCTAGGACAGATGCCTTTCAGTGCCAGTCATTTAAATATTCAATGAGCGAAAGCAAAATTGTTTAACCATTACGTCCAGTGCTTGGTGCATATGAGCTGCGGCAGCTCAGTGGTTAGTCAACTGGACTATTAAGGAGAATAGATTGAGTTCGATCCTAATGGACAACTTCCGGGTTGACTCTGCCTTAAACTTGTACCGGACTTTTCTTCTGGGAAACAAAAGCGCCATAGGCGTAATACTGACCACATCACTCTAAATATAATGCGCCAAAAATGTATTAAAATATATAGGCTGTATAACCATATTGTTGGACATGTGATGAGGAGAGATAATAATAACCGAATAACAAAGCAAACCCTCATATGGAAAACGACAGGTAAGAAGAAAAGATGCCCAACCAGAGAGACACTGAGAAGGACATTGATCAGAGAGGCAAGAGCAGCAGGAATCGGCTCCCTCAATGAGATAGAGCTGTTTGCACAGAACAGAGACAAATGGCAAGATCTGATAAAAAAGATCTTTACAAGGAGTGAAAACTGCTAGAATAAAAATGTAGATAAGAGAAAGAGTATCTGGGTCTATGCCCTATAGGCCGGCTAGGGCTCGAAAGGTCAATAGATAACCATAGATAACCAGATAGATAACCATATTCCCAGACGTGCTCCCTTGCTACCGCGCTGTAACGGCAGCTGTGATAAGAGTGCAACGGATATGGGGAATTCCCAACTTCATTGATACTGATTCCATGAACAGAGAAGAGCTTTATTCCCGACACGCTACAGTGCGTGAAGGGGCTCTTTTTTCTCTTCCTTTTACCTACAATGTCTATAAAGTTATATTGTTTGTTATAACTGAACCAAACGATGATAGCAGTTGAAGAAATCTCGTTCGTTAATGCGAGTTTGACAGTTAAAATACAATATAATAGTCACACTACTTATAAATAAACACAGCACAAGTAAAATAGCAGAGAAAACAAGCTATATTCGAGTGTATAATGAGAGCATCCTAAAAAAAAAAAAAATCATAAATTAGCTTTGAAACCGAAAAAACAACAACCATTTAGCAACAAGCGTCCCACATAGCCGGTTCACTCACAAACACACAGCAAAAACTCAGGTAGCAGGAAGTTGTCCGACAATCCCTGGAGTGTTTTTACCGCACTTCCAGCAACTGTCAGTGAAAGCCCTCAACATATGACGGGAATCAGTGTCATGGATTTGTGGTAATCTAGCATACAGAACCTCAAAATGGCTATATTAAAAGATATATCCATCTTAAAACTATGGCCTAATATAATAACATTTACAAAACTGTATTTATTATTATACGGATATATTTCCAAGATTCACAGAGTTAGCTGCAAGCAGTAAGCTCTTATGTATTTTTTGTAAAAATGAAGCTGGAGACATACGTCAGGATTAAAGTGTTTTAGGTGGTGACAGGAGGGATGGGGGGGGGGGGGGGAGAGGAGAACTACAGCATGTGAGAGACGATCCACACACACACGCACGCACACACACACACACATCCACGATGAGATAAAAAGAGAGATGTGGATAGAAACCGAGTGAGACGGAAGACAATTATATTGTGTTCATATTGTGCTGCTAGTTGTTCAATATTTGGCAGCAAAAGTGTGTCTTAAACGATAGACTGTATGAAGCTGATAGCTCGAAAGATAACCTGACATATACAATCAGAAGTCCAACGAAGAGTCTTGCTGTTAAGTGTGATCATGACTAACATTTGAAGACAGTAAAGCTACACCAAAAAAGTTGGCACATCACAAACGTAAAATACTGAAGCTTTCGACGAAGCTCAACGATGTCTTCAATAAAAGATTTCGCAATGTGAATGACGAAAAGAACAACAAGCGGAATATGCTTTGGAACGACAAGAACAGTTTGCTCTTAGGTAATGGATGCTGATGTGGTTATCAATAAGGAATTCTGGTTGTGCTGTAGAAGTGCTGTACAATGAAATCTTTAGTCTTGGTTCGTGCTAGTGTCACCACAGTCAAGGAATTGCAAAATCCACTCTGCCGCCCGTTTTAGCAATCATCGAAGTGATCGTCTACTGATTGGACCTGTCCTGTATTGACTGACTGTATTGTGTTTTTTTCCGTTGAGGATATCTTTCTTGCTTTCGCCCATGGTGGCGCCGTATTCCACCATTCTTTTATTATGTGGATCATCTTCAGCTTCCTTGTCATCATCTTGTGAGACGTGTTCTTCCAACGTCCTCACAATGTCGCGTGTCCATTTTTAAGGTGTCTTGCGCAATGGCATACCTCGCCAGAATGTGGGCCATCTCATTGCCACGACCTCCAGCGTGTACTGGACAATATATCAAAGGTAGGCTGCTGATTGCTGACATGAAACATGTCCAGTAGGTTGCACTCACTCACTGCGGTGTGCGTTCTTGTCAATACAGCGAAGCATGCTTTGTGAGTGTGTTGTTGGTCTCGTAACCAGCCACACGATAGTTTATGTCACAGCCTCAATCTCCAAGCGTGTGCTGAAGGTGGAAGTCTTGTAGGCTCTTGTACCTTTCTCTATAAATTTTACGTTAGAATACACAGCACTAGTAAGAATTTTATATCAACAATGTCCCAAGACTGCATGTACATAAAAAAAGGAGAAAAGAAAGAAAGAAAGAAGGGGGGGGGAGAAATAATAAAAATACAAGACAGAGAGAAAGAAGGTAGGACGGAAAAGAGGAAGGACGGAAATAAAAAGGGAAGAAACGAATGAATTGAGAGAAAGAAAGAAATAAAGAAAGAAGCGGGGAAAAATCTAAACAAAAAAAGGAAGGAAAGAAAAATATTAAGAAGGAAATGAAGGGATGAATTAAGGAGACGGAAAAAAGAAATCAAGAAAGAAGCAGATTATTGTGAAGATTAACACAAACAACACTAATTTATATTCTATAAAATTACACATGTGTGACATTGAGTGACACATTTAGTTGGCAAATCTCCTAACATGACGAAGATGATCTTGTCATTTAGGATGGGAAAACAGACAGCGAGAAAACAAATAAACACGTCATGTTTACAGATTTACGCTGACGGATTGCACTCCAACGCGATTCGTATCCTCTTTATTCGCCAAATCCTCAACTTCCAGGCAGCCTCCCATAGCTCTATGGCAAACTCTCATTGGGGATTAGCTTAGCAGTACGTCCATAGACAATTCACCCCGCGCATTATCGTTTTTGGCACGATTCTCTTTTTCAAACCTCTCTGTGTGCAGTTCTCACATTAAACCAGTTAACTATGGTTTCTAGTGTAATGTTTCTTTCATCATTGTAATGCTAAGCAATCCGCATTACCAGCGACTTTCATCAATTCTCAAAAATTCAACATTGATAATTTTCAGTTTCATCAACGTTTTTACTATTACAATTTCGTACTTCAGTTATCCAAATGTGTTATTTTTCTTGTCTCTATAAATCGATAATTAGATGATAACGCTTAAGTAAGAATCTATATCCCAGCTCTATTATTTTGTTCCCCATTTTCTATCATTTTGAATTAAATTGGAAACAAACTACATACAGTAACACAATCTTCATTCCAACTTTGAATTTCTAATGTCATGCCAGGACGCTAGACTCAAAAATAATAATGAAAATAACCACAACTGATAAGAAATGTGTTAGCCACATGGCAGGAAATAGCATGAGAGATAATATCAGAGGAGAAGAACCAAGATAGTAATAATTCCCGCCACTGAATGCCTAAGGAAACATATAGTATGATTTGGCCACGTTTAAGATTTAAAAAAAAAAAAGACAAACGAGCCTTCAACTAACGTGACGTGAAGTCCAGATTCAAGGGGCGACTACGAAAAAGATGAATTTATTGAATTTTTGAAACCCCAAGAAACATGACAGCAGCAGAGGCCAACATTAGAGTTTAAAAACCGCAAACTGTTTCTCCACTCGACTCTGAAAGGCAAATGTGGAAGTACAGAATGTATGTGTGTGCTATGACTGATTTAACAACAGGGTCCCACTCCACTCAGATTAGACCAGAAATATTCAAACATCTCAATAGATGACGTAACAATATATACAATATAGGTCACGTCAATCGCCAGTTATTCGCAGTCATGACTCGCCATACTCTTTCTTAATCTTAAGGCTCATGACTTTCCAATCTCGGTGTTAAATTACTGCAACCTCATCAATCATTAAGCGACTCGACAATAACCGGTCGCCATAAAGTGATTTCAATCTACGAGTTTTCTTGTTCGACTCTAAAACATCGACATCGTGTGTTATCAAAGCAAAACTTTCGGGGTTTCATTGCTGCAGCTTTCATAATAAACTGTACAGCACACACATTCAAGGGGGTTCGAATCATCAACATTCATATATACTCATGACGAAGCTTCCTGTACCACTCGAAGCACAGATTGAAAATCCCGTCAATATATGTTCCGGTTCACACACACATTCGCTGCTGCAGTCAGTAACTGTCACACTAAAAGTCCATTATTATTTTTATTAAAGAGCTATCAAGTTACTTAATATATCAAACTTGTGTGCTTAGCACACTATTATATGGATCTGAAACCTGGACAATATACTCAAACCAGGAAAAAAGACTAAATTTATTCTATATGCGATGTCTCCGCAGAATAATGCACGTCAAATGGCAGGATAAAATAAGCAACGTAACTGTCCTGCAACGTGATAAGACCCCAACAATCATGTCGATGCTCAGATGCCGAACACTAAGATGACTGGGGCATTTTCAGCGAATGAAAGAAAAGTGCATCTCCAGGCAAATACTATAGGGCGAACTAACACACGGAAAAAGACAAATCGGCAGACCAAAACTGCGATATAGAGATATATGTAAATCATCTCTGAATGACTTCTCCATATGTGAATATGACTGGAAACATCTGGCAAGTGTTCTTATCGTTATAACATCATTTGAGACTGTGCTAAGGCAAAACGTAGAAGAGAAAAGACTCATGAAAAAGGATGGAAAACCATGTGAACCAGTGGGCCTGACTTGTTCATTATGTGACCGCGTGTGTTTGTCAAACATTGGTAGAATTAGCCACAAGTTCGACAAAAACAAAACCTCAAAAAAGTACATAATAGCCTCTACTTGACCGTCTGACAAGACAAAAATGGCCACACATATCAAGCTACATGTTGATCATTGCTTGAGAAAGCCACACGAACGAGTCCTTGACCTACCAGCCTTTGATATATCCATGATAGTGTAGTTGGTTGGAGGTATATCAAGTCTGAGCTCTCTGTCTGCTTATTCATCATGTGCCAAACCAGTTGTTGTAGGCGATCATGTCCTTCCCCAACTCTCTGTCCACAGTGAACCGCATCAATTTTGCTGTTGATTGTTTAACGTGCTGTGACACCAAGCTATATAGTTTATTCCATCTCTGTCGACCGTCATCTCTTTTTCCCATTATTTTTTTCCAGTTGTAACCAAGTATTTCAACTTTCTTATTCCAGTGATGTGCCAGAAAAATGCGGATTGTATCTGTCTGATTTGTTAGGAACTTTCATTTTAGTGTTGGCCTAATTCAGAATGTCCTCATGAGCTGTCCAGTGAACTCTCAATGCGTTTTCTGAGAAATCCCATCCATGTGGCCTTTAATCGTCTTTCACTTCTATGTCTATTGTCCATGATTCGCTTCCATGTCAGAAGTGGCAGTATATATCAAAGACGAACTCTCTTTCACACTTCGTTTGACGTACTCTTGTTGTACAATATGTTTTTTTTATTCATGAAACATTACTCGTAATTGTATAAATGTTATCATTCACAAACGCTGTCAAAAGTCGTATACTGGCCTGACAGGCCAACGTTTAGGGAATAAGGGTATGTAAACCCTTGTACAACATCAAACGCGACTCTGACACTCCAATATCCTCCCATTTTAGATCTTCAGGCCATCATACCTCTGAGCTATCTCCAGGTTACTGTCATTGTCTCTTACTTCTCCGATATCCACAGTCGGTTCGCATTGAAGAATCGACTCATAATCCGTTTTGGCTCTCCGTCCAACAGGGTTAAACCCGTTTCACTCTTTCATTTAATCACTAGCCTCCTCTTTCACTCTTTCATACGCCCTATCTTAAATTCCTCTTGTTTCCTCCTACCCTACGAGTCTCTCATTTCATCAATCCTCATGGGACCGTTTTTCCTTTTTCGCTACGTGTGGCTCTTTTTTGGCCTTCGAGATTCTACCTTCCCCCTAGACCATTTATCATGAGACCAACAGTCATATAGGTCCTGGTTACTCTTCCACTTCCGCTCACTCAGACCCCATAAGTTATTCAATTAACATTAACATGCTGAGATATTTACCCTATATTGCGTTTATTTTTCTATTATAATTACCGTTGCTTTTATCTGATGAATTTTTTGCCGAAACGTCGTAGTTTGTCTCTTCTTTCTATATATTTAGCTGTTTAATACATTTATGTTTATTTTCATCATTGTTGTAAGTGAACGTCGCACCACTTAATAATATTGACAAAATCCATCTACATTTGATAAACAAAACGGATAAAATGAGCTTTACTTGCACTATGAAACATGAACATTAAATGAAACTAGATTAAATCATCATCATGTGCCGTACCGGTTGGCTTTGGCGATCATGTCCTTCCACAATCCTCTATATACAGTGCATCGTATCAGTTCTGTTGTTGACTGTTTTCCATGCCATGACACCAAGCTATCCAGTATTTTCTCTCTTTGTCGTCCGCGATCTCTTGTTCCTTTTATTTTGCCAGTTGTAACCATATATTCCAGCTTTCCTCTTCTCATGATGTGCCCGAACAATATTTTGATTGCTTCTTTCTGGTGTTTTTTAGGAGCTGCCTTTTTGTGTTGGCCTCGTCGATAACTTCCTCATTGGTATTTTTAGATGTCCAGAGAACTTTCAATATTCTTCTGAGAAATCCCATCTATGTGGCCTCTAATCGTCTTTTCATTTGTTTGTCTATTGTCCATGATTCGCTTCCAAAGGTCAGAATTGGTTCTATATAGCATCGATGAACTCTCTTTCTCATTTCTATTGACGTAGATTTATTGCATAATATATCATATGCAGGTGGTGGATGGTGTTGTGGGAGCAGCCGACAAGTAGTGCCGGTTATGGTCCCCACACCGCGATGGCAGACAGAGGATCTCATGTATAGAGACAATGGCTGCGATCTCCGACTAGTACAGTCACTGCCCAGAAGGAAAGGAATGGCAAACTATCTTCTTATATTGCCTGGAATAATCATGAAAACCATAAACCACAACTTTATATTTACAGCTAGATTGAATACACAACAAAAATAAGATTGGAAACAAATAACTTAAAAGTTAATTCAATCATATTATGTAGCTGTGAATTATGGACAATACATTGTAAATAATAATAATAACAATTGACGGTCACGAAGATGCATACATTAAGGGATGCTTGCACAAAAGTAAAAGGAGGAAATGGCACAACCAAATAACAAACATAGAACTATGGGAACGTTTCAGTCCAATAACAATAGGTAAAGAGAAGAAAATCACTGGAGACTAGAAATGTGGTTTTACAAAAGAATGTTGAGAATTCCATGGACAGCTAAGAAGACTTTGGGTAGAATGTACAATGTGAAAGTCAACTGAGAGTATTACATGACATGATAATTTTCTGGAATTCCCAGGGGATGAGACAAACGGGAAGGCCGAAGTATCCTTTGAGAAGACAGAGAATATAACGATGGGAAAAAAAGATGGGGAAGACGACTTTGGGCGATCTTAAGAGAAGGGTACCAAATAGGACGGTTTGGAACGTTTCTGTGGAAGGCCTATGCTCCGCAGGTAGATGACAAGTAGAAGGAAAATAATATTTGCTAAAACTCTACTTTGTCTTCCGCTGATAGTTGTTCGGTTTGAGCGTGATGTGGGCACTTTAAACCTCCAGATAACACATCATTCATGTGTAAGTCCATATCGTAGTTGATGCCAGTGGGCGTCACGTAAAGTATGTTTTAAATAGACGCCAACCCGGACTGTCACAACAAGATCCGCCCAACCCGGACTATCACAACAAGATTCACCCAACCTGGACTGTCACAACAAGATCCACAAACAATAATGGCGCTCGTGCACATGACATTTGAAGCTCATTTTTTTTTTTTTTTCACGCGACTCATCTGGTTCACAAATGATATTGAGAACACAGTCCAGCCATGATGAGAACACAGTTAGCTCTGACCAACTGGAGCATCAAGAGTGGCAAACTGACCAAATTTCAACACAGTCTTCATCCTAAAGTTGCGCTTTCTGTGTCACACTTGGACTCTAGTATCTAGAATTACAAATAAATTACAAACCACGAAAAGGAAATTTCGCAGACACATTATGGGAACCAACATGACACACATACAGAAAAAAAAAAAAAAAAAAAAAAACTAAGAAGAACTAAGGGGACAGAAACCGCTCCCGCTGTAGATTACAAAAGGGAAAATAAAACACGCGTGGGTTTGTCCTATATAAATCAGAAAAACAACTGGAGCGCACCAGGAGTGAACTCCGTAGCACTTCATGAGCCTCCAGTATACATTTCAATAGGGAGGGGGAGGGGGGAAGAGAATGATTAATTATTTCGAAGTTGGGATTTTAACTTCCTTTCTTTCTTGAACTGTGGCTCAAATAGCAAAATACTGTTTACTGTTAACGTTTTACAACTGGCTAGGCGTCTGTTATGTGTTTAACTTAAGCTCGCGATCTTCTTTTGTCGTCCGCCTCCGATAAAACTAAGTATATTGACATCAGGAATCAAAGGAAAGAGAACCCCCAGCCCGTTCAAGTGTAGTTCTCACTGAACACCTTTTGGTAGTAACAGCTTCACCTTATTGTGTACTTTCAAGTGACCCTAGAAATGCTTACAACTATTAAAATACAATAAACATCATGTTTTCTCAAAGTGAAAGGGATGGGTTCAGGCAGGCCAAACAATGTCGCCGCAGACTTGAGAGTGGCAAGACAAACAATAACAACAGAATGTGATCTCATCAACACAAACATTAAACTATCATCCCGGGCGGCAACATCTACTTTACAACAACATCGCTATCATAACCAAGCTGCAGTGTGAGTGCTCACAACAACAACAACATCATCATCAGCATCAAGACCGGGCAGCAAGAGCGCCGAGAGAACAACCAGTTAGATCTCGACTGACTCGCGCACTCAGCTGGTTACCAGAAATGGCATCACTCAAGTCTCGCGCGCGCACTGGCTGCCCACTGGATCCCTCCCGCAGTCGTGTTGGCCTGGTATTGTAAGAGGACTGCCCATAGTCCATCAATGCCACTGGAGTTCTTTCACAACTTTTTTTTTTTTACCTTTACGTCAAAATCTCGAGGTATTTATTATTCATTATGTTTACAGGTACAGTTAGTTCTGTGTGTAAAACTGTCATTGTACAAAACTCGTATTAATCATGATGTGAATGTTTAGATATATATGTGCCAACTTTCGACAATCCGAACCTGCATTCATCATATGAACGTTTAGTGGCATACTTACCATTATGTAGATGTTTATTTGTGCACCAGTTTGTGACTGAACGTTCAGTTATTTATTTATCAGTCAATGCAAAAAAAAACAAAAACACATACCGCGGTACTTATGTCAGAGTGTTAGTTTTCAGTTGCAGATTGTGTATGAATGCATAGTGTGCATGACACTGACCGGACGCTTGTTGCACATCCGTCAACCTATGAATGATTATTTGTGTACCTGTCGTAGTAAGTGAGGATAATATGTGGGGCACAAGTCATTGAATAAATGAATAGTCACATCAGTATGTGCATGTTTAGATACACATCTCTCATTGTATGGATGTTTAGTTGCATCATTGTATGCATGTTTAGATACACATATCTCATTGTATGGATGTTTAGATACACATCTTTCATTGTATGAATATTTAGTTGCATCATCGTATGCATGTTTAGATACGCACATCTCATTGTATGGATGTTTAGATACAAATCGTTCATTGTATGGCTGTTAAGTTGCATCATTGTATGGATGTTTAGATACACATCTTTCATTGTATGGATGTTAAGTTGCATCATTGTATGCATGTTTAGATACACATCTCTCATTGTATGCATGCTTAGATACACATCTCTCATTCTATGAATGTTTAGTTGCATCAGTGTATGCATGTTTAGATACACATCTCTCATTGTATGAATGTTTAGTTGCATCATTGTATGCATGTTTAGATACACATCTCTCATTGTATGCTGCTTAGATACACATCTCTCATTGTATGCGCATTTAGATACACATCTCTCATTGTATGCATGCTTAGATACACATCTCTCATTGTATGCATGCTTAGATACACATCTCTCATTGTATGCATGCTTAGATACACATCTCTCATTGTATGCATGCTTAGATACACATCTCTCATTGTATGAATGTTTAGTTGCATCATTGTATGCATGTTTAGATACACATATTTCATTGTATGGATGAATAAATGAATAGTTGCATCATTGTATGCATGTTTAGATACACATCTCTCATTGTATGCATGCTTAGATACACATCTCTCATTGAATGCACATTTAGATACACATCTCTCATTGTATGCATGCTTAGATACACATCTCTCATTGTATGCATGCTTAGATACACATCTCTCAGTGTATGCATGCTTAGATACGCATCTCTCATTGTATGCATGCTTAGATACACATCTCTCATTGTATGCACATTTAGATACACATCTCTCATTGTATGCATGCTTAGATACACATTTCTCATTCTATGAATGTTTAGTTGCATCATTGTATGTATGTTTAGTTGCATCATTGTATGCATGTTTAGATACACATCTCTCATTCTATGAATGTTTAGTTGCATCAGTGTATGTATGTTTAGTTGCATCAGTGTATGCATGTTTAGTTGCATTATTGTATGAATGTTTAGTTGCATCAGTGTATGCATGTTTAGATACACATCTATCATTGTATGAATGTTTAGTTGCATCATTGTATGTATGTTTAGTTGCATCATTGTATGAATGTTTAGTTGCATCATTGTATGTATGTTTAGACGCACATCTCTCATTGTATGAATTGTTACATCATTGAATGCAAATTTAAATACACATCTCTCACTGTATGCATGTTTAGATACACATCTCTCACTGTATGCATGTTTATATACACATCTATCATTCTATGTTTGTTTAGTTGCATCATTGTATGCATGTTTATACACACATCTCTCCTTGTATGCATGACTAGTTACATCACTGTATGCATGTTTAAATTTACCTATCTCATTGTATTAATGAATAGTTGCATCATTGTATGCACGTTTAGATACGCATCTCTCATTGTATGAATGTTTAGTTGCACATCTGACAATGTATGAATGTTTAGGTATGCATCTCTCACTGTATGAATGTATAGGTGCACATCTCTCATTGTGCGAATGTATAGGTGCACATCTCTCACTGTGTGAATGTTTAGGCGCACATCTCTCACTGTGTGAATGTGTAGGTGCACATCTCTCACTGTGTGAATGTATAGGTGCACATCTCTCACTGTATGAATGTTTATTTCTACATATTTTACTAAACATATACTTATTTGTACATGTATCTTTGCTTAGATGTATGAGCGTTAATTTCACATCTGATGTTCTAGGAAAGTTTAATTCTACATCTGACATTGGGGATGTGTATTTATTTGTATGTATATTAATAATACATGTTTGCCATACGCAACATTCATGTTTTCATACTACGTTACATAATGTCATATCATGAACAAATCTGTATATACTAATATGTGTATATATATAATGTTTGAATCTTTCGGCTCATCAGTATCATTATTTCAGTATTTCGACCAAATATAAGTCATTGTATGAATATGTTGCTCTATATTTCGTCCGATATATTGTTCTGTTTGAGTATGCTGTTTAATAGATGACACTGTTTGAATATTTCGTTCCAAATATATCAGTGTTTGGATAGTTAGTTTCTCTTTATGTCATTTAAAAAAAAAAAAAAAAAAAAAAAAAAAAAAAAAAAAAAAAAAACATTAGGTGGACTATGACAAAACAGGCATAACCGTGACATATAAACACATGTTACTGTAACTAGACCTAAATTATACACATTATTCATAGCAAAAGAAAATGTGCATATCGGGAAATCGTTAAATAAGAAGTAAAAAAAAATGCACACAAAGAAAACAAAAATACTTGCAAATAAACAAAACCATGTCCGTGTTAGGTCACCGAGGCCTAGACTATGGTCAGGTAAGAAAAAGAATAGAGCCACTGTCAAAATACATGGGTGTAACGACTTAAAGGGTTGTGTGGTTGGCCAACTACGAAAAATTCTCAGGAAAACAATAAATCTATTCTTTAAAATGTGGGAGATTAAGAGAGTATGAGAGCAAGCAGTCAGAGTCAAATGAATGGACGTTAAGACATCGACCTTGGCTGAAAATAAATAGAATGATCCAGAAATAACCCATGGAAGGCTAGACCATGAATGTAGCATAAGCTTCCCAAGAGGCTGGAAGGGACGTTGATTGATTGACTGGGACGAGATCAACAAGCTTGTCAGAATATCAGAATGCCATCTGTCGAATTAGCAGCATTGTGGGGATCTGCTAAATGCGGAGCACAAGAGTTCAAAATCCGTTCTCCAGTTAGTTCTGCGGGGAAATAACAAATGTGTACCTGGACCTTAGTTTGTGAAGGAAAGTTATCCGACATGACAGCATGAAGTTGTACTCCAGCAAAGGATGTGCTCAAAAGATAGATTGAGAACTCATCCTCCACAGCAGCAATGCTGATGAATAGAATTTATTAATGATCTCGAATCATCTTTCTGTAATCTAATGTAATGTTACCAGTTGAAATTGAGCAATATGTTATGCAAAAAGCCATTAACATTGGAAGTTAATGGGTTTTGCATTGCTACATCAAATCAGTAGTTATAAATCATGGGCAGTATGTAAATGGTTGGTACACCTGATAGAATCAGCTTAAATACGGTTCTTAGAAAGATGCTAAATGTACCAGTGACAGCCCAAACTATGCAGTCGGTGTCAACAGAGGCAGGTGAAGAGATGAAGATTAAAAAACAAATGAGCAAAATTCAGTTCAAATTTGTGGGGCATGTGTGGAGAAGTGGGTTGTGGTATTTAATAACAAGAGGACAAATAGAAGGTCGATGAGACAGAGGTGGACGAAGGGATAAAACATTAGGTGGATTAACGGTGTGGCACGGGGGGAAAAATGAACTGATGGTGGTACTGATGTACAGGCAACGGGGATGGAGGATAATGGACCTCTCGGCATGAACCATGAATGCATGCTACTAATACAAGACCGCTTTGAAACCTTTATCAACATTATTACTGTAGTATATGAATGTCATCATTTCCCAATATTGATTCTTTCCAGATTGAAATTCAAATTTAGTAACTTGAAAACAAAACTATTTTTATTGATTCATAAAGCTCTATTTTCTTCTTGTTCTTCTCTTTGGTTTCTTCCTCCAAGAACTGCGTCAATTTATTTTGAAAACCACAGAATGAGTAATGACTGTTATTTATTACTTTTATTTGAAATTGCCTCATTTTTTTTAATCACCGCTGAGTACCAAGAAAAAAATATCGATCAATAAATAAATCTCTGCGGACAGAGGATGCCATTTTGGAAAACACCACCACTTTTCTGTCTTCTGTTAAAAAGATGTAATTTAAGGGGGAAAAAGTGAAGATGAAAGGAGAGAATGACGTACAGCTCATCAGATGTTTTCGGGAGACTTCCATAATCATTTAACATGATCGATATATATTCTATTCGTACAAACCGTTAACATAACAACACTAGTACCAGACCTTAATATGCTATAATTTCTATAATATTGACCTATACTTGCGTATTTGATTTGTATTATTCACAGCGTGCATGTTGATCGCATCTTATTGGTGTATGTTACTATTTTTTCTTGTATGTTATTAAATAAAACCAAGTTAGCTACATGTTACATAGATTATATGAACTATATAGTAATGATAGCAAAGTACAGATGCAAAACCAAAAAAAAGTCATTGATAGCAAAATAGTACTACTACACTAGAAGAAATAGTATCGCCAAAACATTACTATTACACACATTGACAATATAACGTTATTTGTTGCACACGATACCATTATAACGTTTATAAAAGGACACGAAAACAACACAAAGCCACCAGCAACGAATAATAACTAAAAAACTTGCAGTACAAGAAAACGATATGTTATCACTACTAGCAACACACAAAACAATGTGTCTGCAGCAGCAGAAACGTCACTAATTGTGTACTACAGCAACCATACACTGACAAAGAGTATCAACTATTAATAATAAAATATGTGATATTCTAACAGTAAAAGAATAAAATGAATAGATTTTTAAAATGAATAAAACAGAAATTAATGAGTATCACAGGTAAATGATCACTCATTAAATATTGGATGAAAGGACTGGGATAAGTTAATGAGTAATAAACGTATAGTAGACAACTGGGCTGACCCTATATATTAAAGTGCCCCCGTCACGCCATGTGGCGTATAGGGAATATGGTGTTAATGACCATAAATGTTACAGACCTTCGGGACACGATTTTTGGGGTAATGTGGTAGGTATTACGCCCGTGCCGCTTTACTTTCCCAGAAAAAAATCATGTACCCATTACAGGCTGGGTGAACCGGAAGCTGTCGTTTGGGATCGAACCCTACCTCTTGTCCTTTGTGGTCCAGTTCACTAACCACTGAGCTATCGCGGCTCCCTGACCGTATATACCCCAAATAAAATACGGGAACTCAATATAAAGAAGAGGAGAACGCACAATATTTGATGCGAACAGTTTACTAAGAGTGACAATAAATTAACAAGAACGAACGCTGAACAAAAAAAATGTTATTTAAATAACAAGAAAGTAGAGGAAGTTGTCGGGGCATGAAATATACCATTTCACCGTTCTAGGCTACATCATTTGGCAGTGAGGATGCCATAGCTCTTGCTAGTCATCATTACTTCTCCCTAAATCAGAGAGCCACGTTCCCATTCCTGCTGATTTAGAACATTTTGAGGCATGGATAGCACACGTTAAATGGAAATTGGAAATAAGAGTACCTGACTGTTGGGCACACGTGGACCACTGCTGCTCAACAAATAGATGACACTATCGACAACGGGTGAACGTCATTCTTCATAGAACGGTCGTTGTGGTATCGTCATACTTTGATATCACAGGCTAGAATAAGTTAAACCAGATGCAACTAAATTAAGCGTAATTAAAAAGAACGTTAGGGATCACTTTTGCAGAAGAATGTACATCGACACACAACAAATGTAATACTTTTACAAAACATAATAAACCAACCACAATCAATACAGAACAGAATAAGCGAACTACAATCAATACAAAACAAAATAAGCCAACCACAATCAATACAAAACAGAAACAGCTAACCACAATCAATACAAAACAGAATAAGCCAACCACAATCAATACAAAACTGAATAAGCCAACCACAATCAATACAAAACTGAATAAGCCAACCACAATCAATACGAAACTGAATAAGCTAACCACAATCAATACAAAACTGAATATGCCAACCACAATCAATACAAAACAGAATAAGCCAACCACAATCAATACAAAACTGAATAAGCCAACCACAATCAATACAAAACTGAATAAGCCAACCACAATCAATACAAAACAGAATAAGCCAACCACAATCAATACACAAAAGAACCAGCTAACCACAATTAATACACACATTTTACTAAACAATAGGCAGATGGAATATAAGAAATACTCGTAAACATGACAACAGAAAAAGGTTAATTCAAGAAGAGAGGATATCACGATGTCTCTTACATTGAAGCAGAAATCAACCAATGAAACACATGAAGACGAAGTAGAAGATGACAATGAAGGAGGAGGAAAAGAACTAAAACGGGCAATAAACTCTAAGAAGTATGTACATTAAGTGTGTTTGTGTGTGCGGGTGCGTGCGTGCGCTGGTGTGCGTTTAGACCTAATATATTTAAACTTAGTCTGATTGGTTGTATAATTCCAATATGAGAAATCATAACAAGAAGAGATAATGCGTGCGTGACATATTTAGAATCCATAATAAACTGAACAACACGTGGTTTTGATGCCAAAGACACAAATAGTGACATATATAAATGAACTTTCACAGACGCTATACATATTCATAGCCTCATTTTAGACATAACGCATTATAAAGTGAGAGTAGCGTTACAGTTATGCTCTGGTTTCATGATCCGCTAGTCATTGTTGTTTTTCTTCGGACGACCCAGTTGCTAAAGCAAAAATAAGAGAAAAAAAAGTCACACGACTTGCAGAATTGTATGTAGTTAAAAAGCAACAAGGAAGTACACGGCACCTTCACTTATAAATGCTGTAAAACACTTTACGCCCTCCAACGATATGCCCTCGGACTTCACTTACTACACGAAAAGACATTTCGCCCATACACGACCTCGAAAGCCCAGGGCGTCGATGTAAAAGTAAAGTAAAGAACCCCGTCACGCCAAGCGGCGCATAGTGTTAGTGACCATAATTTATATAGACCTTCGGTACATGATTTGTGAGGTAGTGTGGTCAGTATAACGCCTGTGCCGGTTTACTTTCCCAGAAAAAAAAAAAAATCAGGTACCCATTTAAGGCTGGGTGAACCCGGAAGCCGTAGATCAGGATTTAACTCGACCTCTTGCACTTTGTAGTCAGTTCACTATCCACTGAGCTATCGCGGCCTCCCCTAGGAAGTTGATGTGCCAGTACCAAATCAAGTGTGTATTATTCTCACATTATAGCACGACTTAACGCCATAAGGTGATGGAGCATGTGAATTGCCAACACAAAACAACGACAATCGGTGACACAAATTATTATAACAATATACATTGCACTAAACTAAACCACACGCACGAACGCGCGCGCGCATACAGACACACACACACACACACACACATGTATATTGATTCTGGGGGCAATGGCGTCTGCATCCAGGATGCGTGGGACCCTAATGAGCACGGAGAGGCATGCAAAATGTTCTTGCCTTCCACTGCACATCTCTCTTAGACGTCTTGACTTGTCTTGCCTCGAGATTCACATGAAATCAGCGAGAGAGAGAGTGCAGTCAACGAATTGCGCAACTCTTCCCTGTAAGCAAACGACATCATTAATATCCATCAATTTATAAGCACTGGGACATGGGGAAATGTGGCACAATGAGGGACTAACTGGCACACACCTTTTCCTTGTAGAGCTACAACCTGTAAGACAATCAAACGAGAAGCAAGCCAACAATGGAGATATGGTTGAAAGATTCGCGAAGTGGGCCCCTTTCCAGCAGCAATATCTTCCCGTTTTCCATTATTCCGGGCTCATGTCAGATATCACAGCCATATTTACAATCATATATACATATATATATATATGTATATATGATTGTAAATATGGCTGTGATATCTGACATGAGCCCGGAATAATCTAGGAAAACGGGAAGATATTGCTGCTGGAAATATATATTTATAAGCATATTTAACAAATTAACTTGTCCATTTGTGAAGTGTAAATTTGTGAAGAATACATCTGGAAAAGGTATATTTACGAATAATGCATTTGGGAAGAGTGCATTTGTGAAAATCAAATTTCTCAAGAGTAAATTTGAGAAGAGTGCATTTATCAAGAGTACATTTATAAAGAGTGCGTTTATGAAGAGTGCATTTAAGAAGAGTGCGTTTAGAAAAGCACATTTGTGAAAAGCACATTTTGAGGACGGAGGTAATTTATAACCCGTAATGGACGATCAACATGGAAGAATCAGTAAAGTTTGGAATTGAAGAAATAAAAAAAAAGATATAATTGATTATAACCACAGTTGATGAAACACACTCACTGAACAATATCACATCAAAGTACGCTGAGCACAACATAATATTCATTGCCTGTGATATCTAAGAGCCCTGCTAAACATCAGGTGGAAGGTGTGGTATTAGTAAAAGACAAAAAAAATTAAGCCAAACAAAACAATATTCCATAAAATGAAAGGCAGTAAATAAAATATAAAAAAACGCCGGCTTTAATGGAATCAAGGATCAATCAAATATAGTAATCTGTTCCAAAAGAAGTCACTTATGAACATTAGTAATGTAAAACAAAGATTAATGGAGGCACAGAATATTTTGCTCTCCAAAAAGAAGCTGATTGAAAAGATAAAAAAAGAACAAAATGAAGATGCGATAAGCTCAATGAATAATCAAAAGGATTATCAGTATTTCTGAAGTGATGAAATAATATTAGCGAAATCACACGGGCAAAAAACATATGAAAATAATGATGAAAACATCAGAGGAAAACGGGCATTGAGAAAATCATTTCAGATTTAGTTCTATTTTGTCAGGGGAATAACTTTGATCGTTGTTATTAATGTTGTTTTAATATAATGTAAATTATATAAACGTTTATATTTTCTAGATTGCTATATGTATTAGTATTGCCTTGGTCTTTGGCATTTTCATAACTTAATAGACCAGTATAGCAAATTTTAATTTACAAAATGATATACTTATTGAAGCTTGAGCTTACAGGCAATAAATAGTCTCGACATCAAAGGGTACCAATTAAGTCCGGACAAGTAAAAAAAGATTGTAAATCCATTACGGAAGAGCAGAGATAACATCAGAGCAACGACACAGAAAAAAAAAAACCTCAATAACAGCACTGGCAGACATGAGAGCGTTATGGTCACGTCAGGCTCAGATTGAACCCAAGGTTGTCCCGGCGAGACGGAATTTTAACTGATTACATTTAGTTAAGCTATCACGAGAAATAGCACAGGCCTTCTCATCCTATATGTTGTGTTCTGCTCCGGCAAAGTCGATTACCTTGTTCGTGCACATTTTTTTTACATTTATTTGAATGCCTTTTATCATTACTCCTCCCTCCCTTCCCCCTCACTCTCTCCCTCCCCCTATCCTTCCATCTCTCTTTACTTCCCTCATTACTTCCTTCATTCCGTCCCTCCTTCTTTCATTCTGTCCCTCCTTCCCTCTTTCTTTTCTATTGTTCTTTCTTTATCGCTTATGCTTTTACAAGGACTTAAAGGGAAACAAAATAGGCAGACTCATACTGATCTGTGACTGCCAATTAGTTCCGGGATATGAGGAACATTATAATCAAGACATACATGTACATCAGTTCAACAGTTATGAAAAGAGTAGTCATGAACAGCCAAGAGAAGGGCAGATGGGTGCTGTGTCTAACAGGCGAGATATTGAAACCACAATCACTCATATTTTCACATGATGGAATGGACCGAACACAAATGGAGCTGCCATGAGCGTAATCTAATCTGCCCACTAATTAACCTTTACACTATTTAGATGACAATATTATGTTGTCGGGAGCCGAGATAGCTCAGTGGTTAGTGAACTGGACTACAAAGGACAAGGTTTAGGGTTCGATCCCAACCGACGGCTTCCGGGTTCACCCAGCCTTAAATGGTTACCGGATTTTTTTCTGGGAAAGTAAGGCGGCACGGGCGTAATACCGACCACATTACCCCACAAAGCATGTGTCGAAGGTCTGTAAAATGTATGGTCACTAACACCATATTCCCCATACGCCGCCACTTGGTGTGACGGGGGTAACTCACTTTTTACTATTATGTTGTCGTTTTATCTATTTCTCCTAATGAGATCATCCCGGTCGTAGGCCGTGTCCGTCCACTTTCATTCTTATCAAGTGTGGCTGTGGATTAAATGCAACACTCTTTCGACTCCGCTATTTTTTTGTAGCGCCCATTCTTACTCCTTCCTATATTAGAATTGTCATACCATCATTTATTAGCATCTTCATATGCCATACAGGTTGGCAAGGCGATAATATCATTCCAAAAATATATGTCCAAAGTACATCGTATCATTGCTGTTGTAGGCTGTTGACTGTGCCATGACATCGAGCTGTCTTCTTGCGTCCACGATCTCTCGTTCCCTGTATTTTGCCAGTTGTAACCATGTATTCCAACTCCTCTCGTCTCATCATGTGTCCCAACATCTTCAATTGTTTAGTTATGATTTTTTTAAAAAAATGTTATTATGAGCTCTTATGGTAATTTCATTTCAAATTTCCTCATTGGTCTTTTCCGCCGCTCTCCATGAAACTCTCAACGTTCTGCTGAGAAATTTCATCTCCGTGGCCTCTAATCATCTTTTCATTTGTGTGTCTACTGTCCATGATTCGCTTCCAAAGGTCATACATTGGATATCATCATTCGAAAGGAACAAAATCAACATTCGTTTCTCGTGAAAAAAATGATATGAAGAGAACAACAATGATATGTCTACAGCGAGAGACATTTTGTTTTTTCTAGCTTTTCAGACTCGCTCAATAAACTTATATTTTCTGTGTTTAGTTTCTCATCCTTTGAAAACTATATTTTCATATTTGCAAAAGCCATAATTGCTTCTCCCCAAATAAGTTTCATGAACAGAAAACTTACACTTTTCATTTCAATTTAGTTTCTTCAGAGAACACTCACTGTTTCGTGTTAACATTTCCTATCTATGGTTAGAGAGGTATCAATGGACATGACATCAACGACAATTTAATGTCTCGAAATATATCAAGCTTTCCTCACGATGATAGTGCTTCACTCAGGAGGGCGTATAACCGCCTGATATCGTTGTAAAGTCTTCCGGAGTTGATTATCGGAAATCAATAATATCAAATCAAGGCAGGTATTGCGGTTACGTGATCCGATATTTTAAAAAATGCATCGACAATAAATAGTAGAACAGAACACACGCTATGAACCGAAAGCAAAGGGAAATATTCACGTCTTCGTCATCATCTTCGCTATTCGTTCCTTTACATTTTCCATCACGATTCGAAGGGGGCTCTCGGTATGCAATTTACTGCACTGTATTGATATTTAAGATAAGAGCTGCATTTATGAAAGGCAGGACCAGTGCATCCGACAACGTAAACAATGCTTTTCACTCCTTGGTTAGTTGAGAGGTATTTTCAAACTCATAAAACAGCGTTGGAAAAGGTATTGACAAGAGCGTAATTCCTGATTATGAAGCCTGATGTGTGTGCATATAAGAATTAGACATAGACTATGAAAGTTCCCTGGAGTCAAAAATTGGTCTACATCAAATCCATACACGTAAATTGGTCTACATCAAATCCATACACGTAAATTGGTCTACATTAAATTCATACACGTTAGACTGACTTCCAGCGCACCAGCAATAGAAAGATGAGAGCTTCCCAAATAGAAAGACGATTCGCCACAAACACCCTGTTTATTTGACCAACACACGGCGATTGGTGGGAAAGCCATTTGAGACTGCTTGAACTGAAAGTTAAGTTTAAAAGGAATAGGAAGAAGCGAATGAGAAGATAAATCATAAGTGTGAGTAAACAGCAAGCTACGGAAATCATCATTGTGCTTACTATGAGTAAATATTGAGAGGGAATGGCAACCCAGAGCCATCTAAATCCACCTAAAAAAATAACCGCTGGCATTCTAAAATAGGAAATACATGGCCAACGAAACAACATTTTTAACTCGCTGTTTTATTAGGAGAGTAGCAGAAAGACCGCAACGGGAGGTCATGTGAGATGATGAAAAACAAGGCCGGTAATTCGGGTTTCAATAGTAATTTACGTGAGAGGAAACAAAGCTAACCGAGAGCATGTAAATGACGGAAACAAAATTGTATATTCATGTTTACGTTTACAGCTTGCATCTACCTTTCAAAAATAAATAAATAAATAAATAAATAAATAACGACTCACAGGAAATGATGTCATGAAACGCAGAGTAACAGATCTATAGTATTAATATATCACGCGGGCTGAAAGAAATCACCCAAAGTTTGAGACGTGTTCAACATTGCACACACGGGCGGTTGTGGGTAAAACGTCACCCATCTATAGATGACATAGCTGAAATATATGACAGGCGTTGAGTAAAACTTAGATGTCTGTGGTCTGAAGTACAATTCTATTGCGGTTCTGTGACACGTCGTTTAATATTATGGGTGCTTGTTGTTGTTCTATAGTACATCGTTAAATAACATGGTGCTTTCTGTTGTTCTATGGTACATCGTTTTATAACATGGTGATTACTGTTGTTCTATGGTGCATCGTTTAATAGCATGGTTCTTATTGTTGTTCTATGGTGCATCGTTTAATAACATGGTGCTTATTGTTGTTCTATGGTGCATCCTTTAGGTGAGTTACGGTGCTTAAACATTACTTTTTCCGTGACGTCATCATCTCAGGCAGACATGCTATAGTTTTCTCGTCTATGCACGGGCATACATTGGGTCTGATGAAGTGTGTACATCTATATATATATATATATATATATATATATATATATATATATATATATATATTCAATAGTGATATCATAATCGTTTAACCTAGGGCGAACTTTCCTCACGTTTAGAAAGTATTCAAATGTTATTGTGTTTTTTAATTAACATATTTGCATGTTATGCTACATACATTTCTAATTTGATTTAAACGTTGACCAATTTTACATAGAAACACAGTTTAGACAATACATTGGACTTGATGACATATTACAGCCCACGCCGGATTTATTATTCCTTTTATTCCCGATAAACGAGTTAAT
Organism: Megaustenia siamemsis; assembly: GCA_032433765.1. Taxonomy (NCBI): domain Eukaryota; kingdom Metazoa; phylum Mollusca; class Gastropoda; order Stylommatophora; family Ariophantidae; genus Megaustenia; species Megaustenia siamemsis. The sequence continues at coordinate 33,901,784 of JAVIAB010000125.1, forward strand.
GGGTGGTGTATTATTTTCTTTAATGGTCATCTATTATTTGCTCATTCCATTTATTAGAAAAAAGTCAAGACTCAGTGGTCGTCAGTATAAAGACGATGATCATATTTCTTCCTCATAAAACAATGATCAAACAGTGATTAAGCCAAGCAACGGTTATTTTGCGATACATGCATGGCAGAGCTTATGGATAAGCCAAGTAAAAAAAAAAGTAAAGAGCCCCCGTCACGCCAAGTGGCGTTTAGGGAATATGGCGTTAGTGACCATACATTTTACAGACCTTCAGCACATGGTTTTTGGGGTAATGTGGTCGGTATTACGCCCGTGCCGCTTTACTTTCCCAGAAAAAAAAAAAAATTCAGTACCCATTTAAGGCTGGGTGAACCCGGAAGCCGTCGGTTGAGATCAAACCCTACCCCTTGTCCTTTGTAGTCCAGTTCACTAACCACTGAAATATTGCGGCTCCCGGATAAGCCAAGTATTCACTACCATTATGTTGGCCACATAACGAGGAATGTGTAAATGCCCAGTTCGTTACAAAAATACTTTGAAACCCAGTAACATTCAATCACTAATATATAACTAATATATAATAATAAATAATATATATTCACTACATAATATAACGTCAATGAAATAAAGGAACATATAGAGAAACGATATTTTTATTTGTTAATTTATTATATTTCATTAACATTTTTTTTAGGGGATAGTAAATAATTTTTTTTAGGGGATAGTAAATAATGTTTTGATATTTGGGCATTTTTAATACGTATACACGCACAAATACTAACGCACAAACATACATATGAAAATATACACATAAAAACACGCATGCATGCATGCATGTAATCTTAAAAACATACATGCATATGTGCACATACACACACATGATCTATATCAAACGCACGTCTGAGGCACATGAATATGCACACACTTACATATATTCATACATAGATAAAATATACATACATAATTCCATATAATACATACTCACACATACACTTGCAAACACACACGTTTGCATAGTCCACTCATCCACACAAACATACACGCATACCAAGCAGGGGTAAGAAAGTTAACACACAGACATACTAATAGTGGGTGTGAAATTGTCCCCGCTTTTTGTTCTGATAATTATCTATGATCAAATCTTGATCCCGTGATCATTAATTGATCAGAACATAGAACATAATGCATTGAACATATCAACTGAATACACAGCAATGCGAATAACTTACTTGCCTGCTGGTGCAAGAAATGAAACAAAAATACTGTCATGGAGCTATATTAAGTGCAGGCTTCACTTCCATTATACGCCCCTACCACATCTCAACGACTCTGTTGTTTATGCAATGAAGGCAAAGTTAACTGTCCATTGTTCTTGATTTTAAAATACATTCATTTAAACCCGTAGGGCCAGCTGTTTACGTTCTATTATTCAGCATCTCCGTGTCAATATCAGGGCAGCGATAATTTCCTTTCTCGGCACTAGCTCACTTTGTGCAACCTTTGTTCTCGTTCAACTTATATGACGTCAATACAACAAAACAACTATGTGTATGTTGCTTGTTTGAAATCCAATATATACTTGTATTGTTATGACCTATTTGACCAAATAAAGACTACTAATTGATATTTATTCACTTGCCAGTAGACGTCAGTTGTTATTTACGATCTAATTATTCGCATTAATAATTTGACTTTATTGATATCTTGATACTGTGCTATTTCTACCGCCTTGTTAAAGTTTCAACATTGCTCAAAAGCAAGAAGCAGTTCTTCTATGTATCGATTACAACGGACCACGAACACAGCCTCGGCGGCTGGTTAGTGTGCTCGCGTTCTGATCACAAGGGCCATGGTTCGATTCCCACAAGCGGATGATTTGTTTTGGGACCAACATCTCTGGGGTTCAAGCAATTGGTATCACAAATTTGTATGGAAAGTAAAGACGGGCTTGCGTGAAAGTGACTACATTAACCAAAAAGTTGCTGTTGGTAAGGACAAATGTGGTCAATAATACCACAGCATTAACTACCACATCCCACCAAAAATGGACCGTAGGCAAGGACAAACATGGTCCAATAATACCATAACATTAACTACCTCATCCCACCAAAAATGTACCGTAGGCAAGGACAAATATGGTCAATAATAACATAACATTAACTAACACCACTACCCAAAAAAAAATCATTTCTTGACCTAGCAGAGCGTGAAAGGAGCCTTTATATTTTCCTACAAAGTATTATAGACGTATACTGAGTGTTCTATCTCAATCTCTCTTCTCTCTCTCAAGAAAGGACAAAACATAACAATGCAGAAGTTTCGCACAGATCATGATTACAAAAACGCATTCCTTAAACACTGAAAACACCACTCATAGCACGCGTAAAAGCATATTCTTCAAACCGAAACTACAAGTCTATAATCTCAATATATTCCTAGATATAAAACAAATCATAAAGGTGTACTCTAACACAGCATGCACTACTTTTTCTGTGATCTCCATCCTCTCTCATGTCCACCATCTGCTATGTGTTTTGTATAAACTTCTAGTCTGTTCTGTCTCCTCTTGCGTGCCACCTGTTCACATTATTTCCGGGATATTTGCTTTTACATCGTCTGTTATTGAAGGCACAATCGAGCGATTTGCAGAATTCCACAGGTTCAAATTCATTCTGTTTTCGTTTTCCTTTATGACGAGCTTGCAAAGTTAGCCGAACCTGTTCTGCTGTTTGAGGGTAGCAGCCTTAGACATACACCTTTGAACATAGAGCGAAGAGCCGGTGTGCATGGTTCACGTTATATGCTGAGTAAAAAGTAGTAAATTACATCTCAGAAACGATCGTTCATGCCAATGTCTTAATTGAAAATGATTGATGTTGTATCCAGACTGATGCGTCACTGACTAATGATCTGTATTTATTTTTTTTTTTTTTCCAACTGAGTGGCTTCTTCGATATCCACAGTCGTCAATTACAAGTAATTCCGTAGCTGTTGTACTTATGTTCTCCGTGATAGATCGTTGCTGGTGGAGAATATAAAATGCACCATCACAACATACGAAGTTAATTTTTCTGGCAGATTTATGGGGAAAAAAGGAGCTAAGTAAACACACATCTGAGAGGAGATTAAGATTATGTGACAATCGAGACATTGGAATGTTTTACTTTGTAGATGATGACCAACACATTGAATATCTTTTCATTGAGGATTATGACGGAAGCATTCATGGCTCCCATGTCATCAATTAAAGAAGAGGCTGAATTATGATCTCCCTGGCGAGAAAGATTATTCTTCTTTCATTTAATAAACTGAACTTCAAGCATGCTAACAGATGAAGACGCTACAACCAACACATACAAACAGTGGGCACCACACATAACTACTGACAACACTCTACCACAAGACGAGGAGCTAATAACACACATAACTACTGATAACACTGTACCACAAGACGAGGAGTTAATAACACACAGAACAACTGACAACACTCTACCAGAAGACGAGCAGCTGCTAAGAGATTGCACCTTTGACAAAAAGGAATGTACATTAAAAATCAACCAGTTAACAGCTGAGAGGGATTAAATCAAATCATTGATTGATTTCAATGTGTAGACCTTGTTTTTTTTTTCTCCAACAAATGCTCACACCTGTATAGATGAATGCGCAAACACTGCCACACCGATGAGCTGCAGAATAGTTGATCTCCCACATAGTGATGAATGTGAACAGCGTTTTAGGGTCCTTTCATCTTTGCCTCAACGATGCATACAAGTGACTCAACAATGCATGTTAAACTATACCGAGGATCGACTTGGAAGCGAATATATAACAACCCAAAAGGTTCAACTACCAGTACAACATCTGTCCTGTTGTTTGTCCTTACAATTACTACTCTGCTTAGTCTTCATCTTTAAAAAAAAGTAAAAGTCAGCGTAAAATGAGCGCAATTTGAGCTGTGTCGCAATTGCCAGCAAACTGGTATATTTCTGCCTTATAGCTGCCGCCACAATGTGGTAACGTGTCCATTGCAGAACGTTGCTCTCATCGCATCCCGTCTGAAATAATCTATGTTTCTAGCTAGATATTCCACTTCTTTTCTTGTGAACTTCGAGGTCCCTGTGATGACTTATAATCGTCCTCTTCTTGAACAACAGTCTCGTCTTTCTGGAACGTAATTTCCATTATTGTTCTTCCAGCACATTGTCTCCTTTCATGTGGTGGTAACATTTTGGTTTCATCTGTAAACCGTTGTTTACACCCTACTTTTATTCAATTCTCAGAGTCTTTAATGTGTCTTCAATTTTCTGTTGTTTTTTTTAAAACTTTCTAATGTGTTCTAAGGATTTCTCTGTGGCATTTTGTTTCCAATTAACTAATCATAGTCATTGCTGCTTGACCATAATTTGCTACAGTCCATAACTCAGCAATTTGTTTTGCATTCCCGTAGACATTCTTCTTTATATTTCCTTACGACAGTCAAAACTATTTATGACTTATCATAGTCTTCCACAACATTTTATAATTGTAACTTATTGTTGCCGATGGTGATGTCATTTCGTTTGGTTAGTGAACAATGTCTTAGTTTCATGTAGATCTAAATAAATGTTTTGGTCTTCACTGTGTTTTTAACGGACTCAATAAGTCTAACTCCTCTCGGCCTTACACATCCGAATTTAGCGTGCCGATTCCCCAGTATCAGGTGCGTCTTACTTCTTCTGTTCCTACTCATTTGGTCTCAAATGAAACAACTATCCAGATGATGCAACTACTGAGACATCCATCTCCCCAGAGTTTAATTAAATACAATATCAGACTAGATCACAGCCAATCATAAGACTTCAATCGACGATGATCTTTCATTCTAGCGACTACCCCGTTCACAATGACTACCATAATGCACCGCACGATATTCCCAGCAAAAAAAAAAAAAAAAAAAAAAAAAAAAAAAAAAAAAAAAAAGCTAAAAGCTATTTAGGATGATAGGTTACTCTCTGGAATGACGAAGGTGCCCGCAATGATACATGACACAGATACACATAAGATATAGATAGTGGAAACCCTTACACTTTTGGCAGAGTCACTTCATTGCTGATGTTAAAAGGACATCATGTTTGTCACAGCCCGAGAAATAGCGAGGCTTCCAACAGCGTGTCCACGGCTTCATGCACACGTCAGTGCCAGATTTTCCTAACTCGTTAGACATTATGCATCACACGTCAAGAATACGTCAGACACTAACAGTTAAAAATAGGGTTTAAAAAAAAGTTTACCCATTTTATATTTGTGGAAGCCAAAAGTTTCATTTTAAAATGTGCATTCTCGAAATGTCTCTCTAAAGACATACACTAATGAAAGTAACCACTGTACATATCACACAACGATTATTGTAAAATATGTATTAATATTCGGACATGTTTTGGCATCTTCTATCTACCGACTCATCTCTTTGTAAAAGTTCCGGCTCCGTCTTTTAATCCTTATTCTTTCCCATGTTCATCATTCACACTGTTCCCGTGTTCATCATTCACACTGTTCCCGTGTTCATCATTCACACTATTCCCATTTTAGCTCATATTCTACGGGCTCCATGAGAACTACACAGAACTATGTTAGAGTTCGCTACTTAGGAACACAGATGACATAGACATTTGTTAAAATAATGCGCACAACAATATTTATTTCCGTCTATGACTATATATAAAATATAATGTAAGCAACTGCAGACACTCTACATCAATCATTGTTATCGAGATCTTGGTCTAAATAAGCTCAGAGGTCCAGAATAGAAAGATATAAATCATAACAGTACGAACAGAGCAAGATAACCATGGATACTAACACTACGTCCTTACAACACCAAGACGTGACGTGTATCCTGCTTTTAGTGCAAGGTTAATCCGCCTTGAGAGGATGCAAGCGCTGCGCAACAACAGATCGAACTCATCGAGGTTATATTAGAAGAACATTACGACATTTTCAAACCGGGCAACATATACACACGGTTAGTCTGTGTAGCGATGTTCACGTTCTCAGATCGTGTCTGGCTACAGTCGCTCATAGTTCTGATCAATCCAACATTGTCATACGTGTCAATTTTGGCCTGCAAGCCAATACTGAGCTCAATACCAACGGCTTTCACTTCTGATTAATAAAGCTGCTCACTGGAAGCTCCTTGTCTCGCCTTGGACGTACGCATACATCTATTACTTATTTTTCGCAACCTTAAAAGATGTTATTACGTCGAACCAGAACAGTATAATCGTTTGAATAGTTTTCATACATATATATATATATATATATATATATATATATATTACATCTTACATTTATTTTACATTAGTATATATAGTGTTACCTATTACATCTATTACATATTGCATTATTGCATTTATATTATCAACGTGTATCTATTACATCTCGCGCCTCCTGTAAATCGTACACGCTATCCATTATATCAGTACTATATAGATCACATCTTAATTGAATTATATTTTATCCCCTGCATCTTGCACCTATCACATTCCCCATCTTTCGCATATTTAATCTTATTTATATGCTTTGTCTAATAGCATTCTCGTTAATCTACAAGTTAGACATACACACTTCTTTGCATGAACAATGGATTGAACAAAACAAAGATTGTGAAATTAAAGCTGCACAGTCATTATTTGATTCAACAAAGAAAGGTGCTGGCCCACATAACCCCAATAAAAGCTATGGTTTTGGCTTGCAGTCGTCAAAAATAAACCATGCAAATCACGTAGGGCGTCTAACCAACAACAGAAATGAAAGTCTATGGCCAGATTTAATAACTGAGAGTACTATTATTCAAGATTGTTGAGCACGTGACTACGATTGAAATCTAGTATTAGTGTCGTGGTACTAAATATATTTAATACTTGTTTGGTTGATGCGTAACTCCTTGTGTATGTCTATTATTTTCTTACAGCTTTGTAGTTGTACGTGTTTACTTATGCAAACATCATTCTTATGTGCCGACTCTGAAGCAACGTTTTTTTTTTATCTTTTTTTTTGGTAAGCATTGGAAGATATATTTTCCTAAAGGAATGATTTCTTGCCGCTATATGACCATAAAGTTGCAATAAAAAACAAAATGAAAAAAAAATAATAGGAAAAGTGACAGAATAGCACCAATCTTGTAACCACATATTAAATGGTTTGGAAATGTATCACGGTTTCACAAACATTATTCTAAAATGAGCATTAACAATCAGATGCAACAAGATAAGATGTACATGAAGAAATGAACAAGTGAGATACATGATTCAATGCAAAGTGCCGTGGGTCTTCAACAACCATTTTAGAAGGACATTTCATATTCAACCATCGGTGTGGTTTTATTTTAGAATTCCATGTAGAGATAGGAGGAGAGCAATTGAAACGTTCTAAATGAAGCGAAAGAGAAATAAAAAAAAGAATAACAAAGCGTATTTCCAACATCAGAAGGAAACAATCACTGTTTGGCCATGTTAAAGCACTGTTTGGTTATGTTAAATCACTGTGTGATCACGTTAAACCATTGTTTAGCCGCGTTAAATCACTGTGTGATAACGTTAAACCACTCTTTGGCCACGTTAAATCATTGTTTGGCCGTGTTAAATCACTGTGTGGTCACTTTAAACTACTGTTTGGCGGCGTTAAATCATTGTTTAGCTGCGTTAAATCATTGTGTGGTCACTTTAAACTACTGTTTGGCTGCGTTAAATCATTGTTTGGCCGCGTTAAATCACCATGTTTGACCATGTTATAAGAAAATAACAACTAGAATACATGTATATGGCAACTACTGGAAAAAAATAAGGGATGAAGTGATAGAGGGAAACATACAGAACAGATACAAAGAAGCTTAGGTAAACGACGTTGTTGGAAGTCAGCAACAGAAGTAATAAACAGTTCCGGGGATACAATATTGTGGAGAGACATGATTACCTACGCCAGCAGGCATAATTCTTGATGGTGGATTTTGAATGGCATTTGAATGGCATTTGAATGACTGATTTATGAAGGAACAGCTTAGTCCAAACACATGCACATGGTTTTCACTATTAAAACATGCACAAACTGCATGAACCATACTTCCAAAACATATGGTTTGAATCTATTTTAGATAACCTTTTTCCTGCCCTATAAACATCTTGTCTTATGTATGAGACGTAAACTATTCCGTTTATTTCTGTTTCATATTTCTCCTGAAACAAATTATATACAGAAAATGTGTTTCGTATTTAAATCATCTATTTAACAATAAGTTCTTGTTTGGTGTGTGTGTGTGTGTGTGTTTAGGCACGAAGAAAATATTATGTATACATTATATTCATTATTCACTATGCGATTGTTGACACATAAATTCTCCTTCTACCCATTGCGAATAGAACAATTATCACACATTACACTCACTTCGAGATGAGATTTATCAGTTAAAACTTCAGTGAGTACATATTTTGCTAAAAGGACCTTTGAAAGTTCTTCGGTAGACTAATAACAGATCGGAAGTAATCGCATTTTGAGTTGTGGGTAGTGCCATCTTCTCTAGAAAACAATTATGACTACACGGTAATTCCCTAACTAACTTGTCATTTCAAACAAAACCAGTCATTTGCTTCCACAGACCGTTAGATCACTGCATTCTGCATGCAGACATTATTTCTTGGTCTAAAGGCTTGTCTTTGGGGGAAAAGTAATCCGTTGTTCTAGTACAGAGAAAAGTAGTGGATGAGAATCTTTTTTTTTTTTTTTAAATCGTGTACAGTTGTACAGCATAAAGACCAGGCACGATGTAACCAAGGTTTCCACCATAAATATGTTGCAAATATCAAGCAAAAACAACTACGATAACAATAAATGCAAACTATTTTTTTTTTGCAGAAATATATTTATTTCAATATTATATGAAATGCAGCCATTGAGGACAAGGGGCATACGAGTGCAAATTTAAACCCCAAAAATGTGAAATATAAAGAGTACGGCAAATGTATTCACCGCCGATAAAGAGATTAAATGTGGCTCTGGTTGTGGGGATAAAAACAATTTTTTTTTGCAGCAATATATTTATTCCAAAGATTATATGAAATGCAGCCGTTGAGGACAAGGGGCATACGAGTGCAAATTTAAACCCCAAAAATGTGAAATATAAAGAGTACGGCAAATGTATTCACCGCCGAAAAAGAGATTAAATGTGGCTCTGGTTGTGGCGATGAAAACAATTTTACCAGGGGGTGAGTTGATGAATACATTCAATAGAACAATCACATGATATTCTCTCAGTGTTAGAATATGACCGCAGTGGATCTTTAACATCATTTACATTGTTATTGATGGCTCATTCTGACAAGTGACATACGTTTGTCTACTAACTCAATTTACAGCTGGACAGTCATCCATTTGACATCATTCCGTATGTATCATCTTCGATATACTGCTTTATGGCCCTAGATATATATATATATATATATATATATATATATATATATATATATATATATATATATATATATATATATATATATATATATATATATATATATATATATATTTACTATTACATGTACAACAACTTTCCTAACTCATTTGTTCAAATGAACCTTTAAATGAACACAAATATAGTCCTTTCATTAATTTGTGTTAGATTCAAAATGTCTCTTTCCCCTTTTAAAAGAACATATATATATTCCTTTCATTAATTTTTGTTCCATTCAAAATGTTTCTTTCTTTTGTTAAAAGCAGATTCTAGTTTCATCCACATGATATATGTCCTGTTCGCATATTTTTCTTCTGACAAACCTCAAGAACGTTAATTGCGGCTCTGTCTGATTCATCTCCGTGTCTCTGCCCCATATAGAAGTGTTGAACAAACGTAGGAATTCATAAACGTATGTTCAACTTGCTCGCTGCAGATGAATACATTTACGCTTCACGACAGCGTTGAGGCACGCAGTAGTTTACAGGACTGAATACATGAATTAAGTGTATTATTTACATGACAGGTTATGCAGGTAACATGACTTACAATTACCGCCAATTAAAACAAGTCAGTTATTTAGTTGGTTTTATTCACAAAGTTTAAATAGCGTACAAGTGTGGGGCAGTTTAGGGTTTATTTTATTTTAGCTTTATTTACACTGCTATCCGTCTCTAAGGCCTTTCAGCGTCGAGGTAACTACTGGGGTGTTCTGGGTAGTGTATTGTAATGTATCTTCTGCGTGGTGATCATTGTGACATCTGTTATTGCATTAAATGCATTGTCTTTTTAATCTACCTTGTCCACTTTTTATCTGCCTTGACCACTTTTTAATCTACCTTGTCCACTTTTTAATCTGCCTTGACCACTTTTTAATCTACCTTGACCACTTTTTAATCTACCTTGTCCACTTTTTAATCTACCTTGTCCACTTTTTAATCTACCTTGTCCACTTTTTAATCTGCCTTGACCACTTTTTAATCTACCTTGTCCACTTTTTAATCTACCTTGTCCACTTTTTATCTACCTTGTCCACTTTTTAATCTACCTTGTCCACTTGTTAATCTACCTTGTCCACTTTTTAATCTACCTTGTCCACTTTTTAACCTAGCTTGTCCACTATTATCGTCACTTTAGAGCACTTCTGTTGGTGAGCGTGTAACATGCATGAACAGTCTTATATGTTGTTTCTTATCATCATCATCCAACAATAGAGCTACCCAAACTTTTACCTAATTTCATCATTTCTAGTCATGTACCTTCTTGTCATATTCAGTGTTCTTCTTATACATCTCATCTCCGTATTGATGATTTTGATTTACTTTGGTTGATATTGTCTCCGTTGAGTCTGCTGTGTGTAGCTATGAAGCTGAGTTTACCATTGGGCATACATGTTATGCGGCATTTTGTTCCGTCCAACACTGATCGATGCTAGAATAGTTGAGTGGTCAGTCACTATCAAAGAGTGTTGACAAATTTTCTGTAAGGTTCACTAAACAGCACCAGGAAATATGGTTTGTTTCAAGCAAACCGCTACACAAGGAGAAGAATAATTAATGGCATGATCGAGAGAAATAATAAATGGTGAATACGCGTTCATATGATGAGTGAAGTTTACTTTCGTTTCCGGGCATCTCAGTCTTCTCTCTGTGTCCAAGGTATGTTCATCCAGGCATCAGTTCGTCTCTACCGTGATATGGGATAATTATGAAGATGCGCTTGTCTATACCGTGATATGGGAATTGGGATAGCAATGGTCTGATGTTATAAGACAGGAAGTGGGACGAGAGGTGAACTTACTTGACTAAGCCTCCTGAACGTTGCCATGTCCCTTCACGTATAACATTCTATCTACGCCCCTCCCTTCACGTATAACATTCTATCTACGTCCCTTCACGTATAACATTCTATCTACCTTCACCTTTGACAGTATCCCTTGTTGGATTTTTCTATCTATCTATGTCATGTGCCTGTTCTTGTTCTCCATCTCACAAGCTTTTTCTATTAGTTGTTTGTATATCCATAGTTCACATACCTCGATTTCTTCCTATATACTCTACTGTAAGCCCGAAGTCACTGACCTAAGTTATTTCAACAAGATACAACTCTCAACAATATCATGATCAACTTCTTTGTTGTAGCTTCGATGTATCAATTGTTTTAACATGATATAGCCATTTTGATACTTTAATCATTTAATTCTCTAGTCACGTTTGCCTTTTTTTCCGAATTGAGCAAACATGATGCAAATAGTATTGGTATTTATTCTCAAAACTCTAATCATGTGCATGTTTATTAATAGTTTGTCCTTTATTTCGCTAATTAACGTACTAATCTTGTTTTCTTCCTCTTTTTAAGCATACACAAACAATTTACAAATGTATTAAATCTGCTGCAAATCCTGTTCACTTTTAGCCACCAATTAAGAGTGATCGTTATATTAAGGTTGACTTATAATAGTATCATGTAGTTCATTGCTGTCGTCTGAAACAATAATAAAACACTGTTTCTTTATTATATTGTCTGTATGTAAATCACAATATTCTTTAGTTTAATCAATTTTCTTCATAAATCACTCATATATGTCATTTTATATGAAGCTGGTACATTTATATAACAAGAGTCTGTGATGTTATTAAAGCGCGCGAGCTTAAGATATTGCACGTGATTGTATCACATCACCAGAGATTTATAGAGAATATACGATTATGACAGTACGTGAGTGTATCAAGTATATACGATTATGACAGTACGTGAGTGTATCAAGTAAATAAGATTATGACAGTACGTGAGCTTATCAAGTATAAACGATTATGACAGTACGTGAGTTTATCATGTATATACGATTATGACAGTACGTGAGCTTATCTAGTATATATGATTATAAGAGACGCCTGATGACTTTTTAAGCACTCTCTCCATTATTCTAATTACAAGTACGTTTGATATACACTAGGCTCATGGTCGACAACATTTTCAGACCATGACAAAGAAATGATAAGTCCCGTTTTCGGCAGCTAAAGAGTCGCAAACTTAAAATTTATCAGGATTTCTGTTATCAAAATCTTCAACCAGCAAATATTAGCTATGCCGAACTGGATATATTTGATCGGGCGGTCTTTTGTACCGACCTGTAGACTAGTGAAATAGATTCGATTTTTTTTTTTCTCGTCTGGTTTGACCAATGGTATATTCGATGCTTATGCAATGCAAGTAACTGTTATCGGTGTTCGATTATTTTGAAATATTACACATAAACAAATATTTCATTAGCAATTTAAGAGGTATAAATGCAATTGGGAAAAAAACAAACCAACTAACAGCATGATATGTTGGACAGCTGAGAAAAAAATCTAAATACGTACAATTGCATATACACCCGAGAGAATGGTTGAATATGCAATTGTCTATTGATGATGAATTATCTAACTTTTTGCCAAAATCAGCTTTTAACTACAATCTGTTTTCTGTTAAGTCATTATGTATCCATTTAATGACATGAGTTGTTGAAGGAATACATCCACAGACAGTTCAGAGCTACAACTACCTGGGGCATACTGTAACCAGTGATGGAAGATGTATAACTGAAATAACGAAAGAATATGTATCGCAAAAAGTAATGTTAATGCCATAAAAAATATACTAACATCAAAACAAATAACACCAGGGCTAAAACTAAGAATAACAATATGTTACATCTTCTCAGTATTCCTGTATGGTGCAGAAACATGGACATTAGACCCAAAAAAAAAAAAAAAAACAGAACATAAAATGTAAGCCTTTGAAATGTGGATCTATAGAAGAATAGGTAGAATTGGATGGAAAGAAAAGAAAACAATCGATTAAGTTTTAAAACAACTAAAAATGAAAAGTGAACTACTAAACACAATTAGAACAAGACAAATTACATTTTTGGGGCATGTTAAAAGACACAACAGCCTAATAAAAGTAATATTGGAAGGGAAAATACAAGGTAAAAGAGGCAGAGGCAGACCAAGACTACTATGGGCGAGTAATATCAAAAGATGGACAAGTCAATCTATGACAATCTGCACCATCAAAGCAAGCGATAGTGGAATGGCGCTCCATGGTAGCCAACCTTCGATGCGGAGACGGCACTCAATGATGATGATGAATTACATGAACTACTACTGATATAACTACAACTACTACTGATACAACTACTACTGCTACAACTACTATTGCTGCTAATGCTGATGTTCCTATTGCTTCTCTTACTGCTGTTACTTCTCCTACAGTAGTGCTGCTATTACAACTATGGATGATTACACTACAAATAGTAGTACCCTCATTAAAGTTATAGTCCTAACCAGCGCACTGACAGCCTAAGTACCGTCTTTAAAAAAAAAAAAAAAAAAACCTCACCTTTCTCAGGCCCTGCCATTCTCCGCAGTCCCTAAGGTCTGGCCTTCACCGTGTACGACTATAAAAACCGTCCTTAAATACACTATCTTTTTTGCCTGTCTTTTGTACGTTTTTTTATCGAGGGTTAATTGAATTGCATAGTTTTCGTGTGATTGTATCGGTTATTAAAGACTAACGTTTGAGTTAACTTATTTAACTTTCTCCTATTGTGTTAAAAAATCCACAGAAGTGTAGGACATTATATAACACTCTTAATAAATCTGTCATTTAGGTGCTTAGCTCATTTCAGTTATATACTCTTCGTCTTTTAAAATCCCTGTGGGGCAAGCAACCTCAACAAACATTCTCAAAGTCGACCTGCGTCTTCCCCATCTTCATTATCTCTTTTTTTCCACCTGTCATCCGAAAGTATATTTTGGTCTTCCCCTTTCAGTTGTATAGGTTGTATCATTAATTAACAGTACATCATTTGAATTGCTTCCTGACCAGAAGTGTCCAGGTTGGATCCCAGGAGTGGCAGATTTTTTTTCGGACTAACAAGGCTTCAGGGTTCACCCAGTCTCTAAAAATGGGTCTCATATATTTGTCTGGGAAGTAAAGGCGGCCTGGCGTGATACCGAACACACCACACAAACATGTGCCGTGGTCATATAAAAATATTGTCACTAACACCTATTTCCCAAACGCCTAGCAAGGCGTGGAGGGAACCTTTAATTTACTTTTTATATCATTTGAAGATGACATGTTCACGGTTGGAGTTTATTTCCGTACGAGATAAGCACAATGTATTGCAACAGATTCACAAGGGAGAACAATGCAAAATCATAACGCTTCGGCCTACATATAGTTTGTGCATCATTCTGACTTTAGTTAACATTGATCATATTCTCATCACTAGGTTTATAATAGTTCGCTTTTATCACAAAACAAACTAATGTCACAATTTCTCGATATTTTACAATCACAGAAAAGCAGAAAAGATTGAGTACCATTAGCATTAGGAAAAACAAGTAGGCCACATAGGCTTACAAAAACATTCGGTAAAATAAAAAAATAAAAAACAGGGAGAAAATTGTGACAACAAGCAGTTACTTAAGAATTACCAGAAACCCAATACTCTGTCATAGATCCCGCAGGAAACATAAGCCAACAAGGAAGGCAGAGCTTTCAACTTTCATGTTGTTGATGGTGCTTGTAGAGAAGAATGATAACCTCTTGTGGAAACTTTGGTATCCTTACTTTGAACGCAGTTGAAACTTGTGAGGACAGGACGCGTTATTGATGTTGGAGGTTGTATTACTATGACAACGGTTTTCTCCTCTCTAGTTGGGTAATCTAGTTCAGCAGCTGTCTTAAGCAAAGCAGTTCAGAGCTCGGCATTTCTTTGAGATCTTAGTGAAAGGTAGATCACGTTTCAGCTGTGTATCCACGGACAAACAACAAAGAAACAAAAAGCAACGAAATACATATATGCATCATCATCATCAAAGTATTGCATCTGCTGGCGTAGGGGATCATGCCTCTCCACAACTTTCTATCTCTAAAGATGTTCATCAATGCATTATAATTTTTTTTTTTACTTTCTACCAAAACATTTATTATAAACTGTTTTGTATCATCTTCTTTGAGAAGTGTAGGGAATACAACATATAATTACATACATGCTTCATAGCTTTCAGTAAGGCCTCTGACTGCGTACAACATCAAAAACTGTGGAACATCATGGAAGATATGGGCTTTCTAGAGTTTTTAATACAACTAATTGAATCACAATATCGTGAACAGCCAGCAGCTGTCTGAATAGCGGGTGAAACATTAACATAGCGTGGTTCGAAGTACAAAAAGGGGTGAGGCAGGGTTGCATCATTTCTCCATTCATGTTCAGCATCTATGTCGAGAACACCATGATAAATGTCAGAAAAGATTACATATTAGTGCAGTTCGACCCTTTCACATGAAAATGGCAACATCATTCCAGAACTCATGTACATCGATGGCACATTTCTCCTCTCAAACGGCGCAAAGGGATTACATGTGATAATAGAGTGTGTTAAAAAAAAAAAAAAAAAAAAAAATTACAGCATGATGCAAAACGTATATCTAAATACACAGAAAACTACAAAAACGTTCATTGACAGAACAAAAGGCCAACCCAAAATCATTAACAATGAACAATTTGAAATTGTAACAGACTATGAATATAAGGGATCTGTAGTAACAAACAACGGAGACTGGCAGAAAGAGATCAACATAAGAAATAACAACATAACACCATTTGACGCCTTGAAGGCCACGTGACTCAAAACCAGCAAGGCAATTAAATTAATATAATTGAGGGCATGTATCTTCCCAATAGTAACATATGGTTGTGAATCATAGACAATCTCCCAAACAGTAAGGAAGAACATCGATTCATTCGCAACAAAATGCAGCAGGAAAACAATATGTAAGATACCTTGGATGATGAAAAGAGTAATGAAGACATGTTAAAAGACTTAACGAATTAAAAAAAAACACAATTTTGTAGAGGGAATTAAAATAATGTGACCACGCCAAAATACACAGAGGGCTGGAAAGAACAACAATTGAAGGCATGGTTCCGGGACGGACGCATCAGGGGCCGACCAAGAAGAAGGTGGTTTTGAAGACACGATAGAGACCCTAAAACATGACAACAGAAATAATGGGGGATCTCGCTGGAGACATCTTTCAGACGAGCTGTGGTGAATGTAACGTTTTGTAAAGTGCATGCCACTTGATGATGATGATGATTTTAAATATCTTCTCTAAGTTTCCCTCTATCGCTTTTCTTTCAGTTTTTCCCCTAGTTGTTTCAATATTTATAGATAATAAGATGCTTGGTGCGGTCTTTATTTTATCCAACGTAATATTTGTAGAGTTAGTTTGTATGACATTACAGTCTCCATCCATATATGACAATGACCAATAAGCTGTAAACCCGATGAGAAAACCGTTTTTTTTTTTTTTCATAATCTGAAGGCATTCTTTGCGTGAAAGCACATTCACTGGCTTTCTAAAAGGTTAGAACAATATATGTGAATAGTCGCCGCTATGAGGTAGTTTTCATTTCATTGGTTTCACTATCAAACTGCCAAAACACAGATATAATGTGAAAACTCAACTATATACATAGAATTATGGTTTGTGAATTTTGACTATTTTTAAAATATAATTTTGAGCTGAATCGGATGCTATTAAAGAGGAAAGAGCGTGATCGCAGAGAGGTGCATACCGTCATACGTAACATTACACCGCTCACATGTAATTTGGTTTGTGACGACTGCCATTAACCAAATGTGACAAATCTACTCGTGTATTTCCGGATAGAGTAACATGGAGTAGCGAACACCACTACAGAGACCGATAATAAAGCTAATTATCTCAAATAGAAAACAGCATACACCATTACGTTCAACACATCACTAATGACCAAGAACAGAAACAAACATGTGTACACACGTCGAATCATTAAACATTAATTATATAGAAAACCATTAACTCTTTTAGTACGGAAGGTTTCTATCAATTTAGCGGTACAGACTTCAGAGACAAAATTGTTCATGTTTTTAAATATGAATCTGCATGTTCATTGTTATCTAACACTTCACATATTATAAATAACATTTTTAGATAATTAAACAAGGAATTATATTTCATCAATGTCAAGGTTATATAAGGCATATAAACAGAATATGGTTTGATGACGGTTTACACTAATCAAATTGAGAGTGACGCACTGTGCGGCTAAACGTACATGACAGAAATTGGCATGACGCATGGTGCGTTGAAACGTACTGAAAGAGTTAAGCATAAAATATATGTTGTTGTTGTTATTATCGTGTTGTATTCAATTACATAAGTGAATCAATTTGTTAGTTCGAACTAATTAACGGACATTCAATTACTACATATACGAAATGTATTCAAGAAACTGGTAAATTATGTAGCTTCAGCAATCTGGAATCACGGTAGATTAGTGGTTACTGAGCTGGTCTGCAAAGACAAGCTTCTCCCTTCTTCCTTTACTAAATCGTCTTGAACTTCTTCAATTCTCATCAGTTTTCTATATAAACTCTATCATCAGATTTCCTGTCTAGTCGAGGACATATATCTGTTTACCATGAATGTGACATATTTTGTTTGGATGTCTGGCTTTTTTTGTTATATGTTAGCAACAGTGAGTGTTATTTATACGGTTTCATTGACACGTTGGTCCAATCCTCTGTTAGATCGATTCACTTCACCGTTTTCCAGAGACTATGCATTCCCTTGTTTATATTTTTTAAAGGCATTATCACGTTTTATCATGACTAAGAATGTGCTAGTTTTATTCGCTTAAGTTAAATTTCCTAGCATTTAAATTATTCACGTTCAACACTTTGATACTCTAAATATTGACACGCAAGAAAATTGCTTCTAAAGACAGTTTACATTCGTGTAACAAATCTCTACACATTTATGTGGAAGAAGAAACACAATACCTGGCAAACTTTTGTCTACACAAAAGTTATTTCTAAACAAACATTGGTCTAGCAGCCGACTAGGAGTCGACGTTAACCCGGGGAAGGACAAGAAAACAAACGGATAAGTAGGAAACGAATAATGGATCTGTCAAGAAATAACATAATAGCATAATAATAGCGACCCCTCTATATTGGATACGTCTAGAAAGACAAAACACATGTCAGTTCCTGAAACTGTCCTCTTTATTTAATATGCCCTTCCTTACGTGGCATCTGTTCGGCATCCATTATTCCTAATATGATTCTCCATTATAGCGATGCATTCATGTGAATGTCTAAAATATCGGATGACTATTATTCTGTTGTCTGTATTGAATTCTCATTCCCTGCTTAACTTGCACGCTTCATAACTTGGCATTTATTGACGATTTTGTCAATGAAATACCCCCAATGCTTTCCATTTGTCTTTCCCACTTGTATTCAAGTCAACAAAACAGATTCAACGAGTATTCAACTATTCTGACAATTCATTAAAATTAGTCTCAAAAGGTACAATTACTTCAATTATTATTCAAAAATGAGTGTATTAAAAAAGAAAAACAATAAATGATTATGCCTTAACGATATTATTCAACAATGTGCCAGATCGGCCATTATGTAAGTAGCAAAATATGCCCTCAATGTAGCGTGAAATCTGTATATGGTCCGATAATTTTTTTAATATAATAAAAATAGAATGACAGTTAGCATAAATTGATTGTAGTTGATCCTTCTTACATTCACTGTTCAGTCGATGAGCGATATATTTATGTGGGTTAACAAAACACAGAAGAGAAAACAGAACAGATGACGTCATGTTTCTGGTGTGAAGCGCACATAATTGACGCAGGTGTCTATGTTTTTATGACGATCGATACATCCATTAGCAGTTCTAAGCAACACTACACTGGGCATTACTGTATCGGGCTACACTAACCGAGGCTACACAACATCAAGCTACACCACGCCAGATAACACTACACCAGGCTATACAAAGCATTACTACATTACACCCGGCTACACTACATCCGACTACAATACACCACGCTACATTACACCCGGCTACACTACATTCGACTACAATACACCACGCTACACAACACCAAGCTACACTACACCAGGCTACACTACACTACACCAGGCTACACCCCACCAGGCTACACTACACCATACTACAATACACCGGGTTACAATACACTGGGCTACACTACGCCGAGTTACACAACACCACGCTAGGCTACACTACGCCATACTACAATACACCGGGCTACAATACACTGGGCTACACTACGCCGAGTTACACCACACCACGCTAGGCTACACTACGCCAATATCCTCTAATCTAGGATATCTTTCTTGCATATATTTTTTTATTTAAAAAAACAACAAATGTGGTGCTAATTTAAGAGTAAATCATCATTGAGTGCCGTCTCCGCATCGAAGGTTGGCTACCATGGAGCGTCATTCCACTCTGTCTCTTGCTTTGATGGTGCAGATTGCCATAGTCTGACTTTTCCATCTTTTGATGTTACTCGTCCATGTTAGTCTTGGTCTGCCTCTGCCTCTTTTACCTTGTATTTTCCTTTCCAATATTACTTTTATTAGACTATTGTGTCTTTTAACATGACCAAAAAATTACATTTGTCTTGCTCTAATTGTGTTTAGTAGTTCTTTTTTTTTTCTTTTTTAGTTGTTTTAAAACTTCTTCGTTTGTTTTCTTTTCTTTCCATCCAATTCTACCTATTCTTCTATAAATCCACATTTCAAAGGCTTCAATTTTCTGTTCTGTTTTCTGGTCTAATGTCCATGTTTCTGCACCATACAGGCATATTGAGAAGATGTACCAGTTTGCTATTCTTAGTTTCAGCCCTGATGTTATTTGTTTTGATGTTAGTATATTTTTCATGGCATTGAAATTACTTTTTGTCATTCCTATACTTTTATTTCTTTCAGTTGTACAGTTTCCATTAATGGTTATAGTATGCCCCATGTAGTTTTAAGAGTAAATGAGCTTATAAAACCGGTTGGAGGAGGATGGCCATGTTCCACTACTAGGCCAGTTCATTAATCACTGCTCGACCGCGCCTTTCACACAACTAATTGCACAACAAACGCGTTTGCTCTTTTTTAAAACAAGTACAAATTAGTCAATTCGTGAAACGTGTTACATTACTAGAACACCACAATTCAAGTGTTTCATTCATTCAAGCACTGTTTGCCTCAATCTATTTCCCAAATTCATTATTTGAAATTAATATTAGTTTTAAAGGGGGGAAAAAATAAACGTTGCAAGTAATTAAATTAACAAAAATATGGTCCCGATTGTAATGTGTAGATACTCAATCAATGAAACAATCATCCCGGTGTTAATTCGACACAACCGAGGTTAAGTAATTAAACTGGTAATATTAACCAATCGTTCAAACCGTATTGATTAATATCCAACACTTTCATTTTAAATCAAATCTATTTTTTTTTCCCTCACCGACTTTCATGAGTGCATTTAAATACACAACTTCAAAACACAGCCATGTTTGAAAACTATTGGGGAAAATGGTAATTAAGGAAACGAGAGGAAGGGAGGTCAAAGACATTCCGAAGAAAGAAGTATATAACACATTCATAAGGAGTCACGCTGGAGCACGAGATGATCGACATTCTATGGCCAGTGGAAATAACAAGAGGTCTCCATGGCAACACACTCGATAAAGGAGTTTAAAAAAACACTTAATGCAGGATATATATATATATATATATATATATATATATATATATATATATATATATATATATATATATAATATAGATGACTATATGGGCCACTGAAAGAATTACAAAGGACAGTAAAATTTATACAGGAAACGACATTGCAGATATAGACAATACTTCAGGCGAACGAAAGATATATAGATAGAATGCAACACAAATATGCTGAAAGCAATTGCGGAAGTGAAAGAAGAAAAAAAAAATGCTTTATGAAAGGAAATTATTTTTTTTTTAAATACGTCACTTTCGAACTTCCTTAAGACTGTTACTCTTAGAAATTCGTATCTGTAACTGTTATCAAAAAGTACGCATTTTAATTAAGCGAATTAATTCTTCATTCTCCCTTATTCTAAATTAATTAGGTAAATAAATGTTGTCGTATATGGCAAGACAAATAAACCCTTTAGAAAGAGTAGCAACATACACGTTCTGAGAATCACTAATTCATTATTTTCAAATTCCTCGTCAGTGTTACATAATTCGTACACTTGAGCTGAAACCATCTTAAGTGCTTTCATTAACATTTTACGACGGTGGCGATTGCAGAGATCATCAGAAGCTACGGTCGAGGGGATCTGAACATCATCGAAGTTTTCGGTGTACAATGAAAATGATATGTTGACTAAACTAAAACTGAAGTAAACGCTGCTGTGATAATTATTACCAGCACATGATGATGCTTATTTAAAAGACAGGGACCAAAAAAAAACAAGTTCAGAAAAACAATTCGAACATCAAGGACAATACGAGGGACACATCAGCAGTACAAGAAAGGATCACAACGAGAAATCAATAGAGTACTCTAATATTATTGTTAAATAAATAAAGAGCTAACTGGGAGGAGCTTGTTTATGAGAGGTTCATGTGAAGACAGGCACAGCAAATGTTAGACTGAAAGTGAGATAATTTGTCCACTGCTGACAGAGACCTAGGAGGAAACATCAGCCTTTGACAGTTCTCCACCAGTACGAAATTCAGTCTCTCGAGACTGGCAGCGTGCAATCACCATCATCGAGTGCCGTGTCTGCTTCTGTTCTTTTCATATGTTCATGTGTGTGTGTGTGTGTATATATATATATATATATATATATACACACACACACACGAACTCTATCACACGTGTGTTTTCATCGACATAATGCAATGTTCATAATATTTCTTCGTTCCTTATTGTGTGTCAGTATTTAAGTTTGCTATAACGTGTTTTCCTGTTCAGGGTGACACCATTAAAACAGTTTTACCCCATGTCTGCCTTCAGTCTTGCCCTATATCTACCTTAAGTTCTGCCCTATGTGTACCGTCAGTCTTGCCCTGTCTACCATTAGTCTTGTTCTCTGACTACTTTCAGTATTGATCTCTGTCTATTTTCAGTCTTGCCCTCTGTCTACCTGTTAACATACTTAAGGTAGACAGATGGCAAGACAATTCTGCCCTTTGTCTACCATCAGTCTTGCCCTCTGTCTACCTTAAGTTCTGTCCTCTGTCTACCATCATTCTTACCATGTCTACCTTCAGTCTTGCCCTCTGTCTACCTTCAGTTTTGCTCTTTTTCTACCTTCATTCTTACCCTTTGTCTACCATTATTCTTAACATGTGTCTACCTTCAGTTTTGCCCTCTGTCTACCTTCAGTCTTGCCCTATGTCTACCTTCAGTCTTGCCCTCTGTATATCATCATCATAACCCTATATCTGCCATCAGTCTTCTTTTCTTTTTTTTTACCACCGCCAGGCCGTTAGATTGTGCGACATGTCAATTGTGTCAAATGTAATTAATAGCATATCGTTGTTGAGTTACTATTGGTCGTTTCAAAATATTTTGAAGGTGTTTAAAATTCCATATCTCTGCAACCAATTGATTGATAATGCTGAAATTTTGCATATGGTCTTGTGATTTTTTGGTCCCAAGAAGTACATTCATTTCCTCACCAACAAACGTATAGTTTTAAATATTCTTTATTTGAAGTATACAAATTTAAGGCATTTTGGTCAAACCATATATTTGGAGGAATTACCGCTTCATATGAGTGAGCACCCACGGACTTGTCATCTTGAACGTAATGCGCGCCAATTTCCCTGTTTTAAGCACTAAAAAACACATAAAACGCGTCATAGTTATAATTTTATATCCGGTGCATCCCATTTCCTGTCGTTTTGTTGTGATTTATGTGCAACGGCGTATCCTAATTATTGGGTAATTTCCTTAAATTTGTGATCTGTTAGTCAATGGGTATAAAAGTAAAGTTCCTTACATTGCAATCAGTGGCAATAAAGGTGTATAAATATTTTTGCATAGAAGCTAAGCGTGGAAAACTGTATCGAAGCATCTCAAAGCCAGAAAAGAGAACTATTCACGCATTGGGTATAAGCAAACGCTTTTTCAAACAAGTGCTTAAAGCTAACGGAGTGTCCAGTTCAATCAAGACTAGGACGCTAGGAAGAAAGAAAGTAGTAGTTTTGACAAGGAAGTGATTAGAAGAGCAATTTGTAAAATGTTCGATTCCAAAGAAACTGTGACTTTAAGAAAACTGAAAATTCGACTGAGAGCAGAAAATGACATTGTTGTGTCGAAAACAACATTATGGAGAACTGTTAGAAGCATCGGTTTTACGTTTAGAAAGTACGATAGTGGTAGAAATGTCATCTGCGAGAAGCCGCACTTAGTTTCTATGAGGAGTAAATATTTACGTGAAGTACGGGAAATGCGTAACCAAGGTTATATTGTATTTCTAGATGAATCTTGGATAAATTCTCACCACACAAGTGCCAAGGAATGGCAGTTATCAGATGGAAGTATTAAAAGATGTGTACCCACTGGAAAAGGACAGCGTATTATAATGGCACATGCAGGCAGCCGAAAAGAAGGGTTGGTGAAAAATGCAGAACTTATATTCACCTCTAATTATACTGACAACAGGGACTATCACACCGAGATGAATGGCCATATATTTAGAGAGTGGATTGAAAATACTCTTCTTCCAATTCTAGACAGACCATCCTGTCTGGTAATGGACAACGCGTCGTACCACAACGCTGTGGCAGAAGAAGACAAAATTCCTACATCTACCAGTACAAAAGATGTTATAAAGATTTGGCTAAGAAAGGAAGGAATTCCATTTAACGAGGGATTTTTGAAACCTGAATTACTGTCATTTGTTAAGAAATCGCAAAAGACCAAAGTATTCCAAATAGACAAAATCATTCAACAGCATGGTCATACGTGCTTGAGACTGCCCCCTTATCATCCACAATTAAACCCCATTGAACTCGTTTGGGCAAAAATTAAAGGGCAGGTGGCAGCTGAGAATACAAGTTTTAAACTATGCGATATAAAAGGACTGACATATGCTGCTCTATCACAGATTGACAAAGATTTTTGGTGCAAATGTGAAGATCATGTCTTAAAAGAAGAAAATGACTATTGGAAAAAAGATGGACTATCGTTCGTTCAGCCCAGATTAGTAATCAATATGTTAGACTCCTCTGATTCAGAATAAATGAAATAATAATGGACGTTTTTATATGTCCGCATGATCAATCTTTAGCTAAAGTTGATAACGTTTTGAAAATGTAAAGATTCTTGATATGTGTACTGCAGGCATGCAAAGAAACTAAATCACTTTCATATGTCTTGTTTACGTAAAATAATGAAATTCACATGGAAAGACATAAAATGAACAATGTAGCTCTTTACAGTGAAGAGGATCCCGTGCTTACATCGGACTCTTTAGTCACATGCGTACCCATAAACAATAACTTTGCTTGATATGTCATGCTCGTTATCGCTCGCAACGGATAATTAATTTTTTTAAATGTATTCTTTGTTGTATATTGTTTAAATAGTTTTCATTAATGGAACTGTTTATACGCTGATTTGTTTTAGACCGTCTGTAAAGGCTATAACATTGACATTCTCATAGTATTTTAAACAAAGTAAACAATAGAAAGTAAACAGTTGATAAACGCCTCCAACTTTCAAGTTGTGTAGAGACGCCTATGTCGAGAAGCTGATTTCCATTAATGTACGGTAAATTATTTTCTCCAGGAGCAAAAAGATCCGTAAATTCACTGAGATCAAAGGAAAGTGCTGCTTCATGATGAAGCATACTTCCTACATCATTAAATTTTGTGAAATCGGTGGGACCTTGGAAAAACAAGGCCAGATGCAAAAAATCAAGTTTGTAAGTGCAGGGAAAGAGGAGATATTTCATGTTAATCGTGAACATTTAGATTTGAAACGACCAATAGTCTTCTTGTGGTCTCCTTCTGACTGTCTCCTTGGCTAGTTATTACTAACCAAAGATGTGCACAGTTTGGCACAATTTTAAGTTCTTCGTTTCTATTGATGATTTCAGTTTGGCGTTTTACTTTATCGAAGGACATTATCTTCGAGGTTGTCAGTATTAATAAGGTGGAGGTTTCGCTCTCCGCTGTGCTTCTGCTCTATTGAGGGGACATAAAACCTTGAATTTAACAACATGTAACCACTGCATTTGGCATACATGACTTATTATTTACCCCCAAAAAGCCAAATTTTACAGATTAATTCAACGTAACAATGTGTTTTATTTTATTTTTAATTTGGCCAACCTTATCACTATCATCAGCAGTCGCTCGTGCCTACAACACTGGAAAAGGATACATTAAGTGTAGGGCGATTCTTAACCTGGGACCCGTAGGAAGTAAATACACCCCTAATTCCGCAATAAATAAATCACACCAGGCTAAGAATATGCTGTAGATTGTTCATCATCCAGCCACAGATCAGCAGCAACCGACGCTAGAGACAATCTATTCTAGGGATTTCCGCGTCTTAAGCTGCCTTACAAGCCCGGTGATCCTCAAAAGCTTTCCAGCATTGATAATAATAGTAATAAGAACAAGAAAATTAGCCCAGATTTGAGATGAAATTTCAATGTTTCCATGTATGTTGCTTCAGGTCAGTAATTTTGCAGCAATACAGGAATAGACGTCTCGGCAAAAAAAAGCTCGACAGATGCGAGTGTGCTCGGGGAAAATCTACACCTGTCTAAGCTCTTGACATATTGTATCTTGTTTTATTTGGAGAAAATAGGATAGTGCAGACACCAACACATGGCACAATGATGGAATGTGACAAACACATCGGCAGACACACAGACGGTTTAATCAGCTGTATGGTTGGGCGAACAGATCAGATGAATGGATGGGCTAATGATTATATAAACTGACAAACACACAAACACATATTTGCATGCAATAATACACAACAATTTCTTTATAATAATACACATAATTATTAATGTAATCACATACACGAAACAAATAAATTACAAATCAGGTATAACGGCATAAGGACATACATTTATTAAAAAAAACATGCATTAATAGTTACAGGTCAATTAGTAAAAACAGATGTTATTTGAGTTATTTGTAACTCAAATAACATATGTTTTTACTAATTAGTAAAAATCAGATGTATTCCGTGGTGAAGGGTAGAAGTGGCGTGTTGAGGTCAAGTAATTATCAATAAAGTTGCACAACGTGAGATTTTCTTTCTTTTAGGCTTTTCACAATCCTCTTAACAGATAATGCTTCATAAAAGTTTTCCAATACGCACACACAGACGCGCAAGCGCACACATACCCACATGTCTATGCAGATGCTGGAAACTATTCAATGAGTCCACCGCGATGCATCAGCTCACACACGGCTTCTCCTGCCGTACATAGTTTCAGAAGACGCCACGTGTGCATCGTTCCCATGTTGACTTTGCTGTTCCAATGTTTACCTCAATGTACCCATGTTGACCTCACTGTTTCCATGTTGACCTCATTGTTTCTGCTGACCTCACTGTTCTCATGTTAATCTCACTGTTCCCATGATGATATGGCTGTTATCATGCTACCCTCACTGTTCCCATGTTGACCTTACTGTTCTCATGTTGACCTCATTGTTTCTGCTGACCTCACTGTTCTCATGTTGATATCACTGTTCCCATGTTGACATCACTGTTACAATGCTGATATGACTGTTCCCATGTTGACCTCACTGTTACCATGCTGATATGAATGTTATCATCTACCCTCACTGTTCCCATGTTGACCTTACTGCTCCCATGTTACGTCGTTTTCATTTTGTGTTGTCCATCATCTACGTAAAGCTGTAATCATACCACATTTTCTGTTTGTTTTCTTCTCATCCTTGTGTCCTTAAGTTTCATAATTTACCTGGCTTGCCCATCTTCTATCCAATTGCTTAGTACTTTTAATTAGTGTGTTCATTAAATGCAGTGCCTAAAACTTCCATAATTTTTAACATCGCCTGATATATACATAATTCAGTTCCATCGTCTACGTCACAGTCACAATATGTTACGTCTACGTGTCTACGTCATACGCACTTGTACAAGTTAACCCCAGACATTTATTGATAAGGCCAGTGCTATTAAACACATATCTCCATACTGGTCACAGTTGTTTGTAAACAATAATTCCTGTAGTTGATTTAATCGTTTCCGTCTTTCCAGTAAGATACATATATTCTTCTACTATACATTCAAAGCGATTAGAAGGAGCTGCATTATCTCAACATTTGAAAACGTCATGTGGCTAAAAAATTGAACAGTGCATCCCCTTAAACTATCATATTTACCATATGTTATCTTTTTATTACATTAACTACTAACATAATTTACATACATAAATACTGACTTCAGTCATAAATTTGGCTTTTTGTGTATTGTGCCACGAACTGAAACCATAAAATCTCAGTTTTTAGTTTAAGTGAATTGGATTAAGCTTAGGACATCTTCATCCATAAATAATGTAACATTTTCAATACTAGAACTAAAATATCACTTTGTGACGAGATCAAACAATCGTGTGGTAGGACAAACTTGTCGTCTCCTAGTCTAAATAACGCGGATTACTGTGTAGCAAGAACGTCATGGAAATAGCACCCGCAACCTGGGAGGCCACATATATTCCCCACCATATAATCAATCAATGCAGGCTCGAGTCTGCACGTTAAAATCAGCCGGTAGTACATCATTGTTGGCGTCTGTCAGACACAATACGGTCGTAGTTGATCTTCAATAGTTTTGGATATGCAGTCCTCTCTAGCATCAATATAGGCTGATATGGATGATAGGCGGGTATGTTGCTTCATATAGAGATACCAGAAAGAGAAGAATCAGTAGAAGAATAAATTACTGGTAGATGTTATTGTTGTTGTTGCGTTCGCCAGCTTTCAACTCTGACGAAGTCCCTAGAAACTAGGAACTGAATTTTGCGTGTTAATCCATTTTTCCCTGTCATCCGTGTGCACAGGGGTCTCTCGCCGCACATGCAGATAACTCCGACTTCGGAGGTACTCATATTTTTTTCCGTCGATGAGTAAATGACGTTTCAAGCCGGGCCGTGCTGCTGAGACCAGGGGTGGTTGTCGCAGAGAGAAATCATAAATAAAAACCATAAACGGTGTAGCCGAGATCTGAACCGACAACATCTCTGTCCCGAGGTCGGCGACTTGCCTCGAGACCAACCAGTCCCCCATGGACTTGAAATATGAGGAAACTGCAACGAGGAACACTTTTCATGCATAGCCTGCAATGGTTCCTGCAAAAGAGCGGATTTGCTTCATTTGACAGGTGTGTTTAATTATGTATGCATATGTTCGTGTGTATGTGTATGCAACCTGTATTGTTTTCAAGGTCCCGACACATAATAAGATAGTTGGTGGTCGAATGGGTTGAATGTGTCGTTGTGCAAGGAAACAGACGAGGATTCGATCTCCAGTAGGTTCAATCATTGGTAATGAAATGATACATATCTGGCTTGTACACTACGAGGCACTGCACTTAATAATATGGTTCTTATTCCCGGATCCTCACATTAAATATTAAACTGATCCAAGAAAGAAAAAGATAAATTTCGTAAATATGAAGAAAGAAAAAAAATTAAATACAGAAAGACACACTATAGGGACCATCCTATATGATAAGACGAAAAGAAGCAGGAAAGAGAACGCCGATCAGGGAAGCTAATACAAGAAATGAGCCAAAAATATTATTTCCAGAAAGTGTAACCTTGGTTTAAATAAATTTTTTTTTAAAATCTGGGTTCTTCCGAGTTTAGCCGCAGTGGACCTTTTTAATAATGTGAAATAGGTTCCTCACGTGATTAAGTCGTCATTATTTTTCTTTAACAAAAATACTGATCTTCGGAAACGGGTTCGTCAGTTCGTGTCCTGATTATCCAACTTCCAGACGAGTATAAACAACAGGGCGTCGTATGTTTTTGTTCTCCAACTTTATGACGTCAAAAAGCATATCGACCAATCACGTCGTTATGATTCCCGAATACAACACGTCTAAAAATAAATCGATTACTCACATATTCCCGGTCCTCTGACATCGAGACGTCTAGAAGTACATTGAATCTGATGAAGACTGGATTATCAGTATTTTCGTTGTGCTTGAACTAACCCACACATTCATTTTCTCTGACACGCTTTGGTCTCAAGTTAGCACACACCCATGAAGGTGATTAACAAAAACGTGATGCTAGTGTAAGTGTACATCAACTATACGAATTAACAACCAAACAGGACAATTTCAATTTATAAAACAAGGAGTCAGACAAGGATGTGTTCTGTCGCCGGATTTGTTTTCACTTTACAGCGAACATATTATGAGATCAATAGTAGACAAAAAAAGGAATCGAAGTCAACGGTCACAACATAAATAATTTACGATATGCGGATGCCACAGCCTTAATAGCAGAGACAGAGAATGAGCTACAAGAAATGATAGATATAATAGTAAAAGAAAGCAACAAGAAAGGTCTCAGTCTGAATAGTAAGAAAACAGAAGTAATGGTTATATCGAAGAAACAATCATCCCCATCATGCAGCATAAAAAGTAAACAAGCAAAATCTGAAACAAGTGCAACGTTTCAAATACTTGGGCACAATAATAACATCAGATGGAAGATGCAACACAGAAATAAAAAGCAGAATAGCTCAGGCCAA
This sequence comes from Megaustenia siamemsis, assembly GCA_032433765.1. NCBI lineage: Eukaryota > Metazoa > Mollusca > Gastropoda > Stylommatophora > Ariophantidae > Megaustenia > Megaustenia siamemsis. Next base: position 33,931,955 of record JAVIAB010000125.1, read on the forward strand.
AATAGCATTTCAGAAAATGAAAAAAATATCTTAATCAACAAATATATGTCAATAAAAATGAGAAAGAGAGTTCATCGGTGCTATATAGAACCAATTCTGACCTGGAAGCGAATCATGGACAATAGACAAACAAATGAAAAAACGATTAGAGGCCACAGAGATGGGATTTTTCAGAAGAATGTTGAAAGTTCCCTGGACAGCTAAACAGACCAATGAAAAAGTTCTCAAAGAGGCCAACACAAAAAGGGAGCTCTTAAAAAACATCAGAAAGAAGCAATAAACATTTTATGGGCACATCATGAGAAGAGGAAAGTTGGATTACTTGGTTACAACTGGCAAAATAAAAGGAAAAAGAGATCGCGGACGACAAAGAGAGAAAATACTGGATAGCTTGGTGTCATGGCATGGAAAATAGTAAACAACAGAACTCATACGATGCACTGTGAATAGAAGATTGTGGAAAGACATGATCGCCAACGCCAACAGGTACGGCACATGATGATAAGTGCAAGTGCTCATTAAGATTCTGATTAAGTTCAGATTTCTATATTGTTTGTTTGTTCCTGCTGAAGGCCTATTGAGCCGAAATGTCGTTCAAATTTGTGTCGTCCATTAATTACGTAAAGCTTTTACCATACCAATATTTTTTTTTTCTCATTTCGCCTTCAGATTAATTAACGAGAACACCGTGTACTTGGGCTGGGATCTCCATATGTTGATGGTGTTATTTTCAAAATCGTTTAGAGATGACGGGGCGACAGCGCTAAAATCATAATTTGTATGATTAGATTATGTGTAGTTTACAATCTGTTGTCACTGAGATATTAGCAAAACAGAACGGTATGCTCGCCATTAATATAGATGGGCATAGATATTTCAAGATGACATTATTGTCCATGTATAAAACATGTAATTAAGAATGTAATTAAGAAAGAATCAACTCAATGATATGCTGATACATGATGTCACATAAGACTGCAACTACAGAGAGCGGATGCGTGTGTACATATGTGTGGTGGAAGGGAGGAGTAAGATAAAGAACATGGAGCAGTAAGGCAGGAAAGAATATAATAAAACATTAGAGCAGACACCCAAGGAGACAGAGAGATATACAAACATACACATATATGTATGGGAGAGAAATATAGTATAGAGAGGGAGAAGTGAGTGTGAAGGATGGATGAGTGGAAACAATCGGGTTCGAAATGTATACATTAAATTATAAAATAATATATATAGCACAACAGGTCTCATCCGCTGTGATTAGTAATGATATGTGTATATATGGCTCTGTATATGTTGAGATCATGTTTGAAAAAGATAATAGAAAAGGTGAAATGGAAACATGACTAAACAATAAAAGGAAGGAGGGAAAAAAAGGAAAACTGTTTTTGCATTTAAAACTAAACGGCAAATATATGTATAACCGTGTAAGAATAATGCAGCATATACAATGACATATATTGTAATGCCATTTCAAGAGGGGGAAAAAGAATAAATGAAAGAAAGACTATCTTGTTTTCTATAGATGATAAAACATGTCATTCACATCTGAGACAACCGAAAAGAATAAGACTGGAAAGTAAACGGACAAGAAATGTGAGGTCTAAGATGAGTGGGTGACGCAACGAGTGGAGGGATAACAGTCTGTGAGAATATACCGTCCAGACAGGAGACAGTAAATATTGGAGATCCATTGCTGGCAGCAATCAATGCGGAGACGGCACTTGGTAATGGTCTGATCCAGTGAGCTGGTGCCTGGACCAATGTCAGTCAATGAAGTTATCCAGGAATAATGTCGTGATGCTAACACATTGGCCAGTAAAATAAAACACAAGTAAAGTGTAAATACAAATATATATATATATATTTATATATAAGGAGAAGTGTGGGGTGTTGAGATTAAGTTCATAGACAGCAGGAGTGGTAGTAAGGAGGGTCGATGATAGAGGGTGACAAACAGTGAGAAGATCAAATGAAAAAAGAATGGTGGTGAGATCTCAGTGAGTGAGAAGAGAGAGTAAAAGAGGAGAGTTAGAGAAAGAGAGAGTGAGAGAGAGGATAGCAGATTAAATGAGTTGAATGCAAAGTAGTTAGAGGAAAAGAGATAACCATATGAAGAGATATTGAATAATAAATGGTTATGATAGCAAAATAAAGACTGGAATTTAAGAACTATGACATAACACGTAAAGAGGGAGATAAAAGAGAGAAGGAATTACAGGTAGAATGGAGCGATACAATAAATAGAAAGGTAAGGTAAGGTAAGATATAAATGAGGAATACATGAAAGCGTGGGACAAAGCAAGATATGTCACAGACAACAGAGCAGATAGACAACACACACAAAGTATTGTATATATGTATATTTATATATATTTCTCTCGTTCTCTCTCTCTTTATATGTGTGTATATAGATATATATATATATATATATATATTATATATATATATATATAGAGAGAGAGAGCGAGAGAGTCAAACGAAGTATTATAATCTCCAGTAACACGCATCAGGGAGCTGCGAGGTTTGAACGGATGTTGATCGTACGTCCACACACAACACGTTTGTGTATTGTCTGTTCTGCCTTCTGGCGGTGGAGGATGGTTCGCGTTGAAGAGAGAGCCAACTGAGTGCCAAGTGAGCCAGCGAATGGTATTTATTGATAACTCGGGTACGTGTTTAAAGACCAGTCACGTGGGATTGGTTATAAACGTGAATTATTTAACGGGGAAAGTCATGATGATTGTGGGAAATATTGGGTTAAATCTTACAGGTGAAACGACCGTCTCAAATATTCATTATTTGTAATCAACCCCTTGACTTTGGCATTCGTTGGGACACCTTGATGACGTTTTCATTATTTTACTCAAACCTTCACGAAAGCCAACTGTTTTCTCAGATACCACGAACGGTAGACTTGTCCATCCTCTGTTCTGCCTTTCCATTACTTTCGCTGCCTGTCTCATTTGCGTATGCATGATACTGAATTAAGCAAAAGGGCCTTATCAAGACCTGCAGATCATGTAACACACCATTACTATTTTCATGTTTGTGATTTTCCTGCAGAAATTCTTGAATTGGTCGTGTCGAATGTTGGATGTTGTTGTTTACCTACTTCCTGGTGATATAGTCTACATAAGATGTGATCTTTCTATATCATTTCAAGATCAGATGTGAGTGTCCATGTTTTGCAGGCGTATAGGAATACAGATAGCCGCGATAGCTCGGTGGTTAGTGAACTGGACTACAAAGAACAAGAGGTAGAGTTCGATCTCAATCGACGGCTTCCGGGTTCACCCAGCCTTAAATGGGTACCGGATTTTTATGGGAAAGTAAAGCGGCACGGCCGTAATACCGAGCACATTACCCCAAAAATCATGTGCTGAAGGTCTGTCAAATGTATGGTCACTAACACCATATTCCCTATACGCCACTTGGCGTGACGAGGGTACTTTACTTTTTACTTTACATATCTAACCAGAGAAGTTAAATCTGTTAGTTAAATCAGCGCGTTAACACTAAGTTACTGCCGCTCTCAATATATGCATATATAGTGATAGCAATGATAATCGAAAAAGTGTTCATCATTATCAAGTAAAGGGCCTGCTGGCGTAGGTGGTCATGTCTCTCAAAAACTTTGGATCTCGACAGTTATTTATCATTTCTGTTGTTCATCTTCTGCCAAGACCTTCTCTTAAGCTGTCTGGTATATTTTTCTTTGCTTCTCTCTATCTCTTCGTCCCTCAATTTTCCCAGTTTTTACAATATATTCCATCTTTCCTTTCTCATTACATGGGGGAAAGAATGTTAGAAACAAAACAAAACAAAAACAATTCACAATCAAATAAAAATGATTTGTTTTCTCGATGCTGGACTTTGTGAGCCACATACTTTCTTACCGATACGAACTAGCCCGGGATGTTGTAGTAATGACAAACTGACAGTCATCAATTCAATTAGATTATTTAAAATAGGGGGTCTCGTGGCTTTAATCACGTGCAGCATACCCAGATAATGAGGTTTCCTGAAGTGCTTCCCGATGCCGCGTGCTCTGTTAGGGAAGTGAATACACATCGTCGGGCATTGTAGGCGGGAAGGGCGTAATACAATACTGACCACACAGAATGGCTTTCAACAAAGACGTGTAGACTGAGCAAGAATGAGTATACACTGATGTGAAAGAACATGTGGATAACATTTGATGATCATCGCTAATGATGTACTATTAACGATCAATTCTCTACACATATATATATATATATATATATATATATATATATATATATATATATATATATATATATATATTGAATGCCCTCTCACCATTTTGTTTTTAATTTTTGTTCTTATTTTAATATTTCCAACATATATTTTATAATTCCATCTTTCTATATTGGACGATACCTTTAAAATCACATTCTCTTTTCTATTGTGATCCAATTATATATTGTTATGCCCGAGTTTTTAAATATAAATAAGATTATTGATAGCAGGGAAGCAACATCCAAGAAGAAATATTCCATGGGAAGCATATAGATGGGAAAAATCATGAGGGTAGGCCAAAACTGAGGTACAATATTTGAAGGGCATCCGTGAGTAAATTGTTCATTAGTGGCAACAGCTAGGATAAGTCTGCAGCTGAACGTAGTACAAGTTGAGGTTGAAGTTAGAAGGGAACGAAGGTAGTCATGAGAAATCTGCTCGACAAAACAACGTTGAGCAGTTACTTTTGTACGCCAGTACCTGCCTGTTTTCAACAACTTTTGAACAAACACAGCAACATATAAATGAAAAAAGAACAATAAGCATAAGTTAGCTTTAAATATAGAACAATTGTTAACCTTATTGTTGTTTCTGTTGTCACCTGTAATTCTAAAAAACTGTGGAATTATTGTTATTCGCGATAACAGTCGAGAGCCGCGATAGCTCAGTGGTTAGTGAACTGGACTACAAAGGACAAGAAGTTGGGTTCGATCCTGATCGATGGCGTCCGGGTTAACCCAACCTTAAATGGGTACCGGATTTTTGTGAGTGTGTGGAAAAATAAAGCGGCACGGGCGTAATACCGACCACATTACCCAAACAATCATGTGCCGAAGGTCTGTAAAAATTATGGTCACTAACACCATATTCCCTATACGCCACTTGGCGTGACGGGGCTCTTTACTTTTTTTTTTTTTTTTTTTTTTTTTTTTTTTTTTTTTTTTACTATAACAGACACAATGTGCTGATGGCAGCACACCTTGCAATGCACATTAATGTTAATAATCAGTAATTGACTAATCACAAATGTATGCATGTATATACAACTTCACGGCATATATCATTAACCATTACTATAACACTTACAAAACATTAGTTACCAGGAAAGAGAGAAAGTACCCTTAACGTCACGTGACTGTTGAGATATGTGGTGGTAGTGGTCATATTTTTAATAGCGACATACTCTTTGATAGCGTGACAGAAATTACGTCAGTGCAGTCATTCTATACTAGAAAAAAAAACGCTGTACACATGCATATAAAGTTTACTGAACGTTGAGTCCGATTTTATTTTACATAGAAGGATTCGAAATTCAAGCTCACGGACTTCTGCCAACCTCAACCGTTGTCACATTGTATAGTTCTCTTTATGTTATCACATTTTATAGTTATCTTTATGTTATCACATTTTATAGTTCTCTTTATGTTATCACATTTTATACTTCTCTTTATGTCATCACATTTTATAGTTCTCTTTATGTTATCACATTTTGCAGTTCTCTTTATGTTATCGCATTTTATAGCTATATTTATGTTATCGCATTTTATAGTTCTCTTTATGTTATCACAATTTGCAGTTCTCTTTATGTTATCAAATTTTTCAGTTCTCTTTATGTTATCACATTTTGCAGTTCCCTTTTTGTTATCACATTTTACAGTTCCCTTTATGTTATCGCATTTTACAGTTCTCTTTATGTTATCACATTTTACAGTTCTCTTTATGTTATCACATTTTACAGTTCTCTTTATGTTATCACATTTTGCAGTTCCCTTTTTGTTATCACATGTTACAGTTCTCTTTATGCTATCACATTCTGCAGTTCTCTTTATGTTATCACATTTTACAGTCCTCTTTATGTTATGACAACATTTTTTTTCTGCCAACCTCAAAATCGGCACTATATCTTGTATAGTACGGGATCTCAATGTACGTCCAATAGGTGGGCAAACATGCCTGTATGTGTTGTCTGTAAATAGTTAAAGGCTGGACTTGTAAGTGAATCCTTCTATAACTAACTCATTGACAAGGTTGCATCTGCCGGACGGACTTTCATACTATTTTCCTCAAGCGTCTCATTAAATACTATGTCGGTAGAATAAACATTTATATTAAATGCACATACGAAAAAAACGAACAGTAACAAATTCAATATAATTACATGGAAGATTTGTGGTTGTAATGATAAATGACAATGAGAAATTAAATGAAGCTCAACGTTACATTTATGTTTCACACTTGTATTTATCATTGGGTCTTAATATGCTAGATCAGGTTGGTAAAGTTAGCGTCAAAATGTCCGAGTTTGTCTGTTTGATGAAGTGTGTCAAAATGTCTGAGTTTATCTGTTTGAAGAAATTAGTGTCAAAATGGCCGTGTTTGTCTGCTTGATGAAGTGTGTCAAAATGTCTGAGTTTATCTGTTTGAAGAAATTAGTGTCAAAATGTCCGAGTTTTTCTGCATATGCTATATCTGTTTGATGAAGTTAGTGTCAAAATGTCCGAGTTTCTCTGTATACGCTAGATCTGTTTGATGAAGTTAGTGTCAAAATGTCCGAGTTTCTCTGTATATGCTAGATCTGTTTGATGAAGTTAGTGTCAAAATGTCCGAGTTTCTCTGTATATGCTAGATCTGTTTGATGAAGTTAGTGTCAAAATGTATGAGTTTCTCTGTATATGCTAGATCTGTTTGATGAAGTTAGTATCAAAATGTCCGAGTTTCTCTGTATATGCTAGATCTGTTTGATGAAGTTAGTGTCAAAATGTCCGAGTTTCTCTGTATATGCTAGATCTGTTTGATGAAGTTAGTGTCAAAATGTCTGAGTTTCTCTGTATATGCTAGATCTGTTTGATGAAGTTAGTGTCAAAATTTCCTAGTTTTTTTTTTCTGGATATGCTAGATCTGTTTGATGGTGTTAGTGTTACAAAAAACGACAAGGAGAGATTGTTTTGCTTCTACAAAAGGAATACCGTTAAAAAAAAAAAAAGCAGGTGAATTTTAACAGGACGAGCGGGACCGTGTCTGACAAAAATAAATGTCTGGATAATTATGATTCTGGAGCGGGCTTTCATTAGATTGAAATTCAAGCATCATGCATACTTAATGACTGTCACAATTTATCAGAACCTCCAAGATAATTCACAGAAATCAGCCGTGTGTATATAGCCTGGTGTGAAACCTGATTCTCTTAATTCATAAACATTTTGGACAGCCATCGCTGCTGTTTGAAAGACTGAGCTGCCGCTGGCGAGTTTGACGATCAATCTGGAGCACACGTTTTCTCACTGACTGTTACCGCCTCGTGCTTTCTTCATTAACGCGAGCGGCCGTTTCTGTCTAAAGTTCTGTGAGTCTCCACTGTTTTATTGAGCAAAACATGCAACAGTTACTATTTGCTAAATGTCGCCTTCATTAATTTATATGAAACGACATTCATTTTTACTACAGTTTTTTATTCGCTAAGAGCCGTCAAAATCAGGTTCGCTTTGAATTTTTAAATATATTTTTTTTTTTAATTATTTATTTTGTTTTGTTTATAAACATAATGCATACACGTAAATTGTTAATTTTGTTAGAATTAATTAGTTGACGTTACTTGTTAATGTGAAGTGAGTTCTAAATGCTGTGAATACTTTCAACAACATATTGCTTATTGTCATGATCATTATAATTCCCAAGTTATGTATATTCCTTTAAACTAGTTTTTTTGTAAGAGTATCGTGACTTCAACGGAATCAAACTGCCAACATTTCGGTAAAAGAAACTTGTGAAATTACGCGTAAGTTTTTTTTTTTTTTTTTTTTTTTTCCCCAATGTTCATGTGCAGAATGTTTGAGGGACTGTTTTTTTTTTTTCTTTCTTTAAGTTGAACATTAATTAACATACTTTCCTTTCAAGTTAATAGCTTACTTTAACGCAATTATTGTATCCCCTTCCAGTTGTTGTCCCCGCGCAATAATGTGTGATATTATTCTTTTATATAAACACTATTTTAAAAGTGTGGTTATTTGTCAGAGTTAATATTAGAGGGAAAGTTGTGATAGAAAGAAAGATGACAATGAATATAGCTGAAAAAACAACGGGTAAATGTATACATTATACCAAAGAAAGGAAATGCTAGCCATATATTCTTGTTAATTACCCTACACCAAAGAATGTCAGAAAATTTAACTCTCATTTCAAGAAGATAATTCGCTGTTTTTTCTTTCTTCTGTTTTCCTTATAGCAGAGTAAGTTGTTAATTAGCACCGACATTATTATCAAACACAATTTATTTAATACTATTTTTACCATAAATGTATTTGTTTAGGACGTTATTATCTTAAATTAACCTATTTAAGACGTTATTATCCCCAGACTAGATGTATTAACAAAACTATGAAGAGTTATTATGATTACATCAGCACCAACAAAAAATACCTTAAAATGCCATTCTACATTGTATGTAACGACGTCTCTCCGATTTGTATAAAAGTAAACGCAATTTTTAATTTAACTAGTCCAAAACGCGAAATCAACGGATGAAACTCGGGGGCAAACGGGAAGCACGCACACAAATCATTCTACGTCAAGCATTATATATATATATATATATATATATATATATATATATATATATATATATATATATATATATATATATATATATATATATATATATATATATATATATATGCACATAGGAATATTACAATTATGTGAATCGGTTGACATAATAATCTACTGTCTAGGTCCGTGACAGCGTTTTGTTTTTTTTTTAAATCGTGCTGGCAACGAAATAGTTTTGTTCCGTGGATCTGGTGGCTTGATAATGTGGCGAGTGTTCAGATTGTGAGTTCCTGTGCCATTTATTGTCTCATCGCAAGGTGGTGTACACAAATTATGGTAATGTGTAAGTGTTCATTTATAGAAAACACACATACATTACACTAACAATAATTGTGTATGTGTGTTAACTACGTTTAACTCACCCTCCCTATACAGACTGCAGGAAAAAAAAAAAAACTGTATACGAAAGTGTAAGATCGTAAACAAATTATTACAATAATCTATCTACTCATCAATCTCTCTCTCTCTCTCTCTCTCTCTCTCTCTCTCTCTCTCTCTCTCTCTCTCTCACACACACACACACACACACACACACACACACACACACACACACACACACACACACACACACACACACACACACACACACACACACACACACACCAGTACAATTTGAACTTATAATTTTACAAAAAATGTATCTGCTCGCCAACTTCTCTTTCACTAGTATAATTTTACAATAATCTATCTACTCATCAATCTCTCGCTCTCTCTCACCAGTACAATTTGAATATTATAATTTTACAATAATTTATCTACTCACCAACCTCTCTTTCTTTCTTTCTAACTCTCTCTCTCTCACACCAGTGCAATTTGAACATTACCATTTGATGTCCATAATTATCTTCCTGTTCCTCCACCTCCATCTCTCTCTATCTTTCTCTCTCTCTCTCTCTTTTTTTCTCTCTCTCTCTCTCTATCTATCTAGTTCTCCCACTTCATAATTTATTAATGTTAGGCTCACATCTTCATGCCCAAAATGTTTAACAATTTCTCCTCAATCTGCCACGCAGAATAATAATAATATTTTAAAAAAAACATTTTTTTTTGTTAATGGGAGAAAAAAAACTGAAAACTGATGCCCGGCAGAAGCAGATGAATGTGGGTCTAAGAATGGCTTCGTCTCATTCCAGTGACAAGGACAAACTCAATTATTCTTCTCTTTACCCTCACTTCTCCTAGCTCATATTCTTCCCTTCTACTGTTCGTTCTAATTATAACAAATATATATCCATCTACCCCTACCGTTACCCTAATTTAGACAGAAAATGAAACCATCTAAGGAAACAAACACATGGCCGTACACAACGTATTTAGTCACAGAAAACCGTGTCGATTTTAACAGACTAATAATTGTGTACGGGGTTAATTCGTTACCTTGCTTCGTTACCTTGGTACCGCTTCTACTTGTATACAGCACGCACTGGCCACTCATTTGTCCGCGCAGAAATATATTAAGTCTTCGCCACTGTCATTAGATACATACATGAGGCTTCACAGAGAACTATGTTAAATAATAACGAGGTGGGAGGTGGTGTGTAGAGGCAAGAATAGAAATAATAAGCAACTAGGATTACAAACACAATTAGATAAAAGGAAAAAAAAAAAAATAAATATATATATATATATATATATATATATATATATGTAGAGAGAGAGAGAGAGAGAGAGGGGGGGATGGGGGGGGGGCTTATAGGAAAGAGAAAAAAACTGACCGAGTTGATAATTTGAAAAGGTCAATGAACCATCACTATTCAACACGATTTCTTGATTACTGCTGCTACTGCTATCGTTGCTGCTGCTGCTACTTCTATCGTTGCTGCTGCTGCTACTTCTATCGTTGCTGCTGTTGCTATCGTTGCTGCTGCTGCTACTGCTACTACTACTACTACTACTACTACTACTACTACTACCACTTCTACTACTGCTATTGCTATTACTACTACTACTACTATTACTACTACTACTACTACTGCCTTGCCTTCTCGTCCGCTCTTTGTTTCATTATATCTTCATCATGTTGATGTTCTTGAGAGTTCTTCAGAACCTCCAAACAGCAAATGTGAGTGTATATTGAGCCAATATGCAGTTCACTACTGGTTAAACACGTGGCAACCCTGCAATATACGTCTAGTTCTAAGATATCAATTACGTTTAACAACCTTCGGTTTATTATAAAGTATGAATGGTCATGAAAAACATCACCCACATTATATTATCCATATATCCAGCAAGCCGTGAAGAGAACCCCTAATAGTGATTTACACACTGCAAGGCGTGGTGAGAACCCCTATGATTGATTTACACACCGCAAGGCGTGGTGAGAACCCCTATGATTGGTTTACACACACCGCAAGGCGTGCTGGGACCACTATGATTGATTTACACACCGCAAGGCGTGGTGGAGAGTCATATGATTGATTTACACACAGCAAGGCGTGGTGAGGAGCCCTATGATTGAATTACACACCGCAAGGCGTGGTGGGGAGCCCTATGATTGATTTACACACCGCAAGGTGTGGTGGGGAGCCCTATGATTGATTTACACACAGCAAGGCGTGGTGGGGAGCCCTATGATTGATTTACACACCGCAAGGCGTGGTGGGAACCCCTATGATTGATTTACACACCGCAAGGTGTGGTGGGATCCCCTATGGTTGATTTACACACCGCAAGACGTGGTGGGGGAGCCCTATGATTGATTTACACACCGCAAGGCGTGGTGGGGGGCCCTATGATTGATTTACACACCGAAAGGCGTGGTGGGAACCCATATGATTGATTTACACACCGCAAGGTGTGGTGGGAACCCCTATGATTGGTTTACACACCGAAAGGCGTGGTGGGAAGCCCTATGATTGATTTACACACCGCAAGGCGTGGTGGGGAGCCCTATGATTAATTTACACACCGCAAGGCGTGGTGGGGAGCCCTGTGATTGATTTTCTGATATTGATGAGGCTTGTTGGGCAAAAATCAAATGCGAGAAAAAGACAAAGAGAAGAGCTATACCTGATTGTTCGCTTATGTCAATATGAAAACAATATTGGCATAACTCTTTGTTATAGATTCTATAACAATATATATGTATATATATATATATATATATATATATATATATATATATATATATATATATATATATATATAATATATTGCTCTGGTTGTTGTTTTTAGCTGTGGGAAAATAGAGGTTACTAAAGTTAGTGTATAGGAGGTAGGAACCATGATGATTGGAAGATGATAACATGGCGAGACATAGACCAGTGGTGTGTGACTGCAATTATATGTCTCAAAGTAATAAATGTCACATGTCATAATGGCATTGCTTATGTCACATATAATAATGGCATCGTGTATTATATAATATAGCTTAATGGCATTGTTTATGTCAGATAGCATAAGGGCATCATTTATGAGTTAGCATAAGGTATATGTTTTACCGTAACTGCATCATTTAATATCATTAGTATGATAATGCTGAGGTGTCTTATTTATTTGAGGTGGCATAAGAGAATTGTGTGTATATTATACCGCAAGTTCCAATATATATTATATAATAATATTATATAACAATATAGAATATATATATATATATATATATATATATATAGAGGATTCTTAAACAGCTGATGGGAGCAATATGGACCCTGCAGTGTATAGTGTGAGTGTGAGTTACATGGTCATGTCGACTTTAGACCAGCCAAGAGCTGTGCGATGGAGTTTGAACGATTACTTCTGCATGGAGTAGTTTTTTTTTTTTTTTTTTATATTTATTTCTTTAGATTCTTCTTTAGAACGTGGTAGTGACATCAACAAAAATTTAAGTGCTAGATGTACACATAGAGAGGGAGAGAGAGAGAGAGAGAGAGAGAGTGAGTGAGTGAGAGAGTGAGTGAGTGAGTGAGTGAGTGAGTGAGTGAGTGAGTGAGTGAGTGAGTGAGTGAGTGAGTGAATGAGGAACAGATAGAGTACTTAGTTTTGAGAACAAAAATCGAAACGCATTATTTTTAACATCATGAATCAAATCACATGTACTGGTATTGTATTGACAGTACAAAATATTGTTTAAAATGCATCTTGTTAACGTTGTTCCTTTTCTTCTAAATAATATTATAATTACATTGATTTTTTTTTTGGTCTGAGCTTGTGGCTGCAGTAATAATAACAAAAAGTGAATTACAAGTAAGGTTTACTAGTTTTTGCTGTTGTTCGGTAGCTACGGTAGCATGGAGCTGAATGCCATCATAAATGCACGATGATATGATATCATATATACGATATATTATTTCATGTGCACGATACCTGGATGATATATCATATAAATAATATACGTCAGCTATGTGATGTTATTAAACTATGAACTTGCTGTATAATATACACAACATTCTCTTATGCCACCTCAAACAAATAAGACACCGCAGCTTTATAAAACTAATGATATTAAATGATGCAGTTACGGTAAAAGGTATACATTATGCTAACTCATTAATGATGCCCTTATGCTATCTGACATAAACAATGCCATTAAGCTATGTTATATAATAAACGATGTCATTATTATATCTGATATAAGCGATACTATTATGACATGTGACATTTATTACTTTGAGACATATAATTGCAGTCACACAGCACTGGTCTATGTCTCGCCGTGTTATCATCTTCCAATCATCATCTTTCCTTCCTCATATACACTAACTTTAGTAACCTCCATTTTCCCACAGCTAAAAACAACCAAAGCAAATGCAAGTATTGGGGGCTCTAGACTGAAGGGTGAAACATTAAACAGGCCATTAAATCGGAGACGAGACAGCCATTATACAATACGATACTACTTCTGGGCGCGTCAGTTTGGTGAAGAAAATCACAAAAAGAACAATTATATGACATTTTAATTCTAGTAAAATGGTAAAGGCATACCTTTATAATTATAGTACTCATTATATATTATATTATATTATTATATACATTATAATTATTATACTCATTGAATTACAAACGGTATGGGCGTATTAGTAAAGTGTGGTTTTTATATCGGAGAGCCGACTATCTCTGACAGTTTTGACGATTGTAGCCTTCACCATGTGAATGCATTTCCTTACTGCTAACTAAAGACAATGTATTGTAACTGTGGCGGTCTACTAAAATGTGTTTAACAGAAACGGAGCCAAAGATGTGTGGATCATGAAAGTGAAGTCATATCGTTAGAGATTCTCGCTGTAACTTACTTAAAGGAATACGGTATGATGAGATTTCTTGTATGATTCACTGAAAACACAACGAATATGAAAAATAGGTGATTCACTCAAAGTAATACGGTATATATATATATATATATATATATATATATATATATATATATATATATATATAAATCTATATTGTAGGTACATTGAACACAATTGATTCATTGTATTGTTTCAACGGCAGATTTAATATGTTGTGGATCACGCAGATCATCCCAGATAGATTATGCTATTATTTCAAGGCAACGTTTAAGATGTATAAGATACTGTGACTCAATCATAGCAAGATATTTAATTCATTCTATCCTTTCAACCACAGGTTTAAGGTGCTGTGACTCACTCTTAGCAACGCAATAAATTTATTCTCTGAACGTCAGGTTTAAGGTGCTTCATGTCAATCAAACGCATCATCAGGAAGCTCGCTAAGACTCAACGTCTCCTGGCAGCCACCAAAGATGTCAGTCAAGACGTTGCAAACAAGTAAGGAACAGACAATTGCGGTTGTTTGAAGGATATTCCCATATCATCGAAATATATGTTTACTTCAACCAATAAGTTAAAGATAACAATATACTCTACATGCTGGAAATAAACTTTATTCTAACGGATATCTCGTTTTCCAAGGATTGGTTATTATTAGTTAAAATGGCGAATTGCCATCACTGCACTCCGACTAAAGCTACAGGTGATAAGTCTACAGTAGCGTAAATAAAAAAGTAGTAAGGATGAAGGTAGATGTCACTCGAATCTATACGTTGTACCAACACTATTCGTATACTTTATGTGTACTTTATCCAACACGCCTTTAATGTCTATACTTGATTAACTAAAGGAATGTTTCGTGGAAACGTACAGTTCATATATCTTGATAACAAAACAATGCAAAAGCACAAAATTAACTGGTTCATTTCTTTCTCTGTCAACATGTATTATATATCCATCTATCCAAAGGAACAAGGAATATACATAAAGCAAACGGAAGCCGGATGAAACTTGCTCCGTAAAAACAAAATAAAAAAAGAATTATAATAGAACAAGTACAACCCTACCGATGTGTTTTAAAGGTGTAACTAAAATTAAGAGGATTTATTCGACCCCGTAGAATTGTGCTTGTATTAAATTACGTGTGTGATCATTTACAATTTTCTAATAATCAATAACTGCAAATTCTTCTTATCAAGAGTTATTAATTCCTAAAAAAAAAAAAAAAAAAAAAGAGACAGTGTAAAGTTTGTGCACTTTTCTAAATGGCGCTTATTGCACCTGTTGTATGAAGAGGAGTTATGAGCAAACTTTCTCAAAGGAGACACATTTGTTTTCTTCTTTTACAATAATATTCTACCGGAGTGGTTTTTTTTTTTTTTAATTTAATTACATTTTTTTAAACTTGCAACACCTTGAAGTGGAGTATTTTTTTTTTTTTTTTAACGTGGAATTCACATTTTCAAGGTGGGATTCATCAGGTAATTTCCCCAAGTGGAGTTATATTTGTTTCGCCCATTCACAACTAAAGCGTGTCGTATCAGCACACATGGCTAACTTAACAGGTAATTACACCGCCATATCCGGGCTGGGGTGGGAGGCACTCAATGTCAGCAACAGCAGCAGCGGCCACAGCGTGAACATCAGCGCCACCACCATTGCAGCAATGTTCAGTGACGTCACCACTTCAAACAGCACAACGCTGGCCACCAACAAAACCATCTCTTCGGCATGGGAGACACTCAGCAAAGCTTACCAGGTATGATGAGGCCTATAACAATAGGCTATCTTTCAGCATTAACATTATGTACATCACTCACTCACTCACCCACCCACTCTTACGCACACGTCCAAGTAATCAGTGTAAACTCACTAACTGGTATATCAACCTTTAGACCGGACCATTACAATGACTCTATAAATTATTTTCTTGGGAATATTTTCGGTTACTTGTTGCGTTCCGAAACAGATTTGCCTGCATTGTCACTGTAGTAAGGTCAGTACATCCATTACAAATCACCCACACGCCATGGAAACTTGGAATAATTCAAATGAAATAATAATTTCGTAATTGAGAACCTACACGCAAATTTCTCGACAAAATATGGACCATTTCAGGAAGCTGCTGATGCATTCGACTAAAGTCGACATCGACAGATGCATTTGTTCAATAACCATCAATGACCACACACACACAAAAAAAAAAAAAAAAAAAAAAAAGTGAATTAGCGGCCCGGCAAGTGCGAAAAATGAAAGCAAGAGAAGAAGAGAGACTCAGCAGAGCTTGTTGTGAGCTTCGAGCGATCGATCAGTCATTATGACAATTTGAGAGACACACGGCTAGAAATCCCAACATACTCAATGCACCGTTATCGAAAGAAACCAGAGGAAAGAAACATACCGTCCCTAAGAGTTGACAAGTATTTCTTTCTGCCGTCCTCATCAAGTTACATATATCAAATGTATTTCGTGCCACATAATTCGTATATCCAATATGTGCTGTCTTGTAAGATATTCATTTAGCTCCACATCGCAAGCATGGTCAAAGTGTAGCTACATACACACACATGTTTACACTTTGCTGTCTCTTACAAAATAATAATTACAAAAACCACCGGCAAATATCGTTACAAATCGTTCCAGCGAGTGTAGAATGACTGATGATCTAACCAGGGGAACTGCAAACAGTTTACACAAGTGAAAAGCATGAAAAGCTCAAGAGAACCAAAGGCGTGGACAACAAACAAAATAGTCCCCACTATCTTTGTGGATGGAAATTGCAGGCTAAAATATAACCTGGGTCTGAGGTTGGGCAGATCATACTTCACCTAGAAGTAGGCAAAACCACAAATCAAGTAAGAAAGGAACTCGCTCAATTGCACTGACACCCGATAACGCAATTCAAATAAACAACAAATAAAACTGACAGTAAACAACACACAACTGCCACTCAAAAAAGCATGAAACTAAAACAAACAACAAATTGAAGGGAGCAACGATCACATTATTTCTCTAAGCAAATATCACAATTCTATGGAGCTTAGTCACTTGGCCATTCCAAAGGCAGGCAAAGTCGTCAGTGCATGGCATGCCGTTTGAAATATTCAACTACCATAAATAATGTTCAAACGAATATGACAATACAAAGTCCACGGCAATCTAGACTTCTTTCAGTAGCCACATCGATTTCTCTGTACTCATTTGATATAATTTATTGTAATCGATGATTTTTTTTATGTTAGCAATCGACAACTCCATTGTTAGATTCTGGTCCTGCACACTTCATTACATGATGCCCTGTAAGAATAACTCACGAGGCATCCTTCGATTAGCTGAGTTTAGGGCAACAGAGGCATGCCTCACCAGCTGAAACATGTCCCACGAACCGAGGCTGGCTCCCATTGTGTGGGTGTTGTTAAAGGTATCAATGGGGAAGTGGTCATGTAATCAGTAACCGAGTTTAACAAAATATGTCTCATGCAAAAATAGTATCAAGTTTTGTAGTAAAATATATTTTTTTTTTAAACTCGTCACACACTAAATATACTGAAACGTATCCTAGAAACGGTACATCATCATCATACACAAATGTACCTCACAATTGTATCTTATAAACTTGTTATGCATAAATGTATCCCTCAAATTCACAATGCAAACACATGAACATATTTATCACACAAACTAAACAATATAGTATACACATTATCATACAAATTTATCACACAAATTAAGCTTCATTATACAAGGAGCATTACATACAAATTTATATTGACTAAACTTTATTCTCTTTGCGATATCAGTTACAATTCAGTCAGGCACACTTGCATTAATAAAAACGAATATGCAAACCATTATATATACTTGAAAATTTTTAAAATAATAACAATAATTATAAATTTAAAAAAAAAACGTTGTTACACACAATTCTATTCTTTGAAAAAGCCAGACAACATAAATATCATCATGAACAACCTAATCACAAATAACAATATCACGAAAAACCTGATCATGTATAAAAAAAAGTAAAAGTAAAGTACCCCTGTCACGCCAAGTGGCGTATAGGGAAATATGGTGTTAGTGACCCTATATTTTACAGACCTTCAGCACATGATTTTTGGGGTAATGTGATCGGTATTACGCCCGTGCTGCTTTACATTCCCAGAAAAAAATCAGGTACCCATTTAAGGCTGGGTGAACCCGGAAGCCGTCGGTTGGGATCGAACCCTACCCCTTGTCCTTTGTAGTCCAGTTCACTAACCACTGAGCTATCGTGGCTCCCTTTGATCATATATAACAACAAAAAACATAACCCATACAAAATATTATCTTACATATGTAATAATATGCTTTGAAAACTTCACAACACAGATACAATGACATCATTATTTATTGTTCTTACATATACTTAAAAAAAAAAAGAATAAATTGTGATCTCCTGATGAAACCAAAAGAACTTAGGACACGACACGATTTATTTAATTGCTGGAGAGTCTTTTCAAAGTGAATACATATTTTTTTTTTTAAATAATAAATTATTAGTGCATGTGGTGTTATAGAAATGTCATTAATGTTGAAGAAGATATACTGAAACGTTCATATACAGATAAATACCGAGAAAAGCTCATGGTACGCACAAACGGTATGAAGATGAAAGTGTTAAGATTAGAAACACAAGTGATAGCAAGTAAGCGTCAGTCGCATCAACCAAAATTCATTTGTTTATACTACATCACAAAAAGTCTGTCAAACTCATATCTGAATAGAAAAAGGACTGACACAATCACTGCTACATATCTGAAATAATGACTCGCTTACCGTTTTATAGAATTTATGGCGAGGGACCCCTGTGCACACGGTTGTCAGGGAAAAATGGATTACCACTCAAAACTCAGTTCCTAGTCTCTAGGGATTTCGTCAGAGGTAAAAGCTGACGAACGCAAATATATGTATATATATATATATATATATATATATATATATATATATATATATATATATATATATATATATATATATATATATATATATATATATATATATATATTTATGACTCCAACATAAAAACATTAATTACTTTCCCATTTGACTGTGATATAACTTACTTGAATACGATATAACTCATCCATTCACCCTTGATCATCATTGTCATGTGGCATGCACGTTGACGTAGGCGGCAAAGCTATTCCACTACTTTATATCAACAGTTCATTGTATCAATTATGTTACTGACAGTTGTTCCACAATTTTATATCAACAGTGCATTGTATCAATTATGTTACTGACATTTGTTCCACAATTGTATATCAACAGTTCATTGTATCAATTCTGTTACTGACAGTTGTTCCACAATTTTATAATCAACAGTTCATTGTATCAATTCTGTTACTGACAGTTGTTCCACAATTTTATAATCAACAGTTCATTGTATCAATTATGTTACTGACAGTTGTTCCACAATTTTATAATCAACAGTTCATTGTATCAATTCTGTTACTGACAGTTGTTCCACAATTTTATAATCAACAGTTCATTGTATCAATTCTGTTACTGACAGTTGTTCCACAATTTTATAATCAACAGTTCATTGTATCAATTCTGTTACTGACAGTTGTTCCACAATTTTATAATCAACAGTTCATTGTATCAATTCTGTTACTGACAGTTGTTCCACAATTTTATAATCAACAGTTCATTGTATCAATTCTGTTACTGACAGTTGTTCCACAATTTTATAATCAACAGTTCATTGTATCAATTCTGTTACTGACAGTTGTTCCACAATTTTATAATCAACAGTTCATTGTATCAATTCTGTTACTGACAGTTGTTCCACAATTTTATAATCAACAGTTCATTGTATCAATTCTGTTACTGACAGTTGTTCCACAATTTTATAATCAACAGTTCATTGTATCAATTCTGTTACTGACAGTTGTTCCACAATTTTATAATCAACAGTTCATTGTATCAATTCTGTTACTGACAGTTGTTCCACAATTTTATAATCAACAGTTCATTGTATCAATTCTGTTACTGACAGTTGTTCCACAATTTTATAATCAACAGTTCATTGTATCAATTCTGTTACTGACAGTTGTTCCACAATTTTATAATCAACAGTTCATTGTATCAATTCTGTTACTGACAGTTGTTCCACGTCGTGACACCAAGCTATCTAGCATCTTCTCTCTATCGTCAACGATCTCTCTTTCACCATTATGTACATAATCTAACTGATTCAGTATATGAAACGACTCACCCACTGATATGTATCTTCACTGATTTACTCATGGCATGCTTTTCATTTGACAAACCCATTCGTCTACATATGCCCCAGTTCGCCCCTGTATTTAAAGAATCAACTCCTCTATTATTGAAAAGGACTGCAGCAAAATCAAGCCGACATTCGGGCACTTCACAAACAACTTTACTTGTAAAACATTTAATCAGTGGATAGTGCAAGTTTTTTTTTCCCTGTTTTTTTTTTTCCAGGGCGCTCATGGATACTTCTCCTTCGTGGTATGCGTGTTTGGCATCATCTCCAACGTGCTCAACATAATAGTACTGACAAGAAAACACATGCGATCTCCCGTCAACTTTATCCTGACAGCGCTGGCCATAGCGGATATACTGACAATGACACCCTATACTGTAATGGCCATTTATTTGTATATTCTGAACAAGTAAGTTCTTGTCTCAATGTGTACATTTTACGGATGTTCTATTCTCGTAGTCTTTGACAAAACTGTTAAATTAAAAAAAAAATGTTAAATAAAAATCGTTAAATAACTAACACTGTTGCAAAACTGTTAAATAAAAAAAATGTTAAATAAAAATCGTTAAAAAAAATAACACTGATGACAAAACTGTTAAATGAAATTCGTTAAAAAACTAACACTGTTGACAAAACTGTTAAATAAAATTCGTTAAAAAACTAACACTGTTGACAAAACTGTTAAATAACATTCGTTAAAAAAAACTAACACTGTTAAGAAAATCCAAAATACTGATGATACGTTGTAGTGTCTGGGATCAGGCTAACGAACTTACGACTTATTAATCCCTACTGGAGAATGACTCATTAAACCCTAGACGAGAACAGGCGTCTGGTATGGTTCCTTCTAAGTCATCAGAGAAGACCTATTAACGGCGCACTCTCAGTTATAGACAACGTGTTCTTTTAGATTACATAAGCTGTGTAATCTGGATGAATGAGAAGTCAGAATAAAGAGGAGATAGAAATATGATCATTTACAAGTGAGGAAATATGAATTATAACAAGTTCCGATAAATATTGACAGAGGGGAGGGGGGGGGACCGAGAGATAAGCAGATAAGCTTTTTTTTTCAAGTCGAAGGAGATATTAGCCAAAACAGAGCGCAGATGCGAAGAATCTGGGAAAAAGGTGGGTGAGAACAAAGTTGGAAGGTTGTGAATCTGAATTAGAGAAGATGATAAGGGAAGTACTAAGAAAGAGATATGTTTTCGATATGATATAACATATGTGAGAAAGGAAAAATAGAACAATTCTCAAAGCGAAAAGATGATTTATGAAAGATGGACAAAGAAGCTACACAAAGATAAAAAAAAAATGTAGAAAGAATAGTGGATAATGCACGATATATCCAGTGATTCGTGCGTTATCATTGGTGACATTTATCTGCATTACTTAAGTCTAGAATCTCAATAAAGAAATGACTGAACACATTTAATTAATATCTGGAACACTCCAAGGACAGAAAAATTAATAAAAAATTAAAATAAAAAGACAAACACATATTTATCCAATGCATAGTTAATCAAATGTGCAGTTGTTTTTTTACTACCATCACGCGTCGTGAGAAGATGCAATTATTGCTCTTTCATAATTATCGTTGCTGTATCTGCAGTGTGTTAAGAACTTCCACTGCCCCGTAATTTGTGCTATCCCCTATAGCCCTATCTACCACTCATTGATAACGAAGTCTTACACTGGAAACCGCTCTCATACAATTACCAAACAACTTCATATTTCATGCCCCGCCTTAAATCCCATGCAAATGGCTTTATTTAATATATGCCTGACCCGCATTTTGTCGCATGTAAAGCCTGTAGATTGCCTTACCTTTCAGTGATATATATACTCGTATATATCACGCCAGGTGGCGTATAGGGAATATGGTGTTAGTGACCATAGTTTTTATAGACCTACAGCACATGATTTTTGGGGTAATATGGTCGGTATTACGCCCGTGACGCTTCACTTAACCAGAAAAAAATCAGGTTACCATTTAAGTCTGATTGAACCAGGAAGCCGCTCTGTAGTTCAGTTCACTAACCACTGAGCTATCGCGGCTCCCATATATATATATATATATATATATATATATATATATATATATATATATATATATAAGAAAAACAAACACGTGTAATACTAATTCCAAACTCATTAATGGAAGTTACAAGTTAATGTGCATTAAAGTAATGCATTTTATTTTATTTGAAATATATTATTTGTTTGTTTACAAATGTGCCGAGATGTGGATATTAAACGACATTTTCACAATGCTCGTAGAGCTTCATATATTACGAAGAACAAAGACACCAAAGCCGTCTGTGCTACCAGAACTGACAAATATAGGGGTTAAAACGCGACTTCTTTAAAAGAAGCACAGGCATGAAACTATTATTATGAGATATAATTGGGTTAGGTTTACATGGAAGAGGAAAGTTGGAATACTTTATTACAACTGGCAAAATAAAAGGAAAGAGAGATCGCGGACGACAAAGAGAGAAGATACTGGATAGCTTGGTGTCAAGGCATGGAAAACAGTCAACAACAGAACTGATACGATGAACTGTAGATAGAGGATTGTGGAAGGACATGCTCGCCTACGCCAACCGGTAGGGCACATGATGATGATGAGGTTTATATGACCACGATTTATGAACCGGTTAAGAGTATTCAAGTCTGCAGCGATAAGACTGCAGCATTATCACCGGAACCATGCAGTAATGCCGAAGAAATAGCTCAAATATCAACAGACGTTAATGATATCACAAAAACATCACTGCCTGTAATGTTGCTGTAGGAATCATTATGGATGCCGAGAAAACTGACTTGGTTATCACACTTTCCAAATGATCTTTATTTATCAGTTAATTACTTTCCTGTGTTTTACTATAACAACGTATGCTGCTTCATACAGTTGAGTCCATCTTATTATCTCATACCCACATATGCAGTATTAAGCGCCGGGAAGAGCAGCAGTTAAATACCATGGGCTTATCGCCATATGCGTGATAAAGGATGTTGTTAGCCATCGTCCCTTCTTTAATCAAGTGATAGGGCCTGTCCACTTTAGTCTAGTTCGTTCCTCGTGCCACGAAACGAAGCCAGATCGACAATTGTATCGAGACATGTAATGATAGTTCATTAAGTTTCTTTTTTTTTTTAAAGAATATTTTTCTCGTTCTGATACTGAGTGTATGTCCGTTTTATCTAGCGTTTTATTTATATCTTCTCATTGTTTCAACACTGTTCTAAATCATATAGTCCACTCACATGTTAGTAATTGTACACGCCGAACTCTTAAATGAGGAACATGTGTGATGCTAATAACAGGGATGTGACATATAATTACCATTTAGTTCTGTGGTTGCCGTTTTAAAACGAACAGCTGATTTACAGGAAAATCAGAATTGAATATACTACTACAATGATGCGCTGGCATCGTGTCTCATCAATGTATGTAAGTGTCTTCCTTCTCCTATATGAAAACGTTTCCCAGGCACTTGAGTTCTTTGATTTATTAAGCCTGGTACAGATTGTCTTGAATGTCAAGTGAGCCACTTATCAGTATACCTTAGGTTTGCACTTTTCATGTTGTTTCTTCCACAAGCATAAAGTAGCGTACCTGTTTAATGGTATATTACATCTCAAATGCTGATAATGTTCAATAAAGCAATTTATTCCCATATTTTATGTTTTACCACCACAAGGTTTGGACTTTATTTTTTTTTCCAGCCCAGGATAATAAGCTATTAATGTTATCACTCCCACCTTTCATCCCGTCTGATTGTTCCCAGCGGAAAGATCTCGACCGTTACGTAAACCTTACAAGTTATTACCCACTTAAATAAATAAAAACGTGCTCTCGCTGAATTGTCCGTTGCTATTCTCTTTCCTGACTGGCTTTATTCTTGACTCCATCCTGACAATCTCCCACCAACTCCCCCAAAATGAGTCAAGGCTAGACACAACATAGCCTGAATTAGACAAAGCTGGAGAATATTACATTAAAAATCTATTTAGCCTTTTTACCATGGATTCGATCTCCAGAAATCTGCCCTTTCATCTTCCCCAATTTCACGCCTCCTTTAACACAAACCGCGCTTTCAAATTTGCCCAAGGCATGCTGGGACGATGCAAAGGCACTATAGATCAGGTCACAATCTGAGTGAGCAGTTTAAGCAAGATTAAACGGTCGTTTTAAGAATAACCAGTCCAGTGTAAACTTTAACCAGCAATCAATAAAACTTTGCTTGCATTGACACATCGTCGTCGCTACAGGTCAGCTTAACCACAAAACTCAATTCACGAAATGAACACAGTGTGTACATTTTTGCAATAAAGACATGAAATCGTATTCAACTATTTCTTTATGGTTTCAAGATCAACACCTGGCAATACTGAGATACAGAACTAACACAATACAATACCATGTATTACTCAGTCTTTTCAATTAGCGATTTGCTTTCATTATTGCAATGGCTATTATTAATACACTCAGACCCAAACATGTTGTGGCGACTGCACTGGGCATGTGGCCTTTTTTCTCATGTCCTAGAATTTCTCCAGCAACACCAGAAATGAAAAAAAAATAGCACACAGACATATATCATTAATGACAACCCGGTCTTGCAATGACATAAACCAACCAGTAGTCTACACTACTACTACTTTTACTATTACTTTTTCTACTACTACTACTACTATTTCTAATACTACTACAACTACTTCTAATACTAATATACCTCTACAAAAACAACAACTACTACTAATTACCACTATTAAAATGCACACGCATAAAATGAACACTGTTCCTGTGTTATTGCTATTATTATTGCATGTGAAATCATTATTTACATACCAACCATAATATGGATTTTAAGCAAATTATGTAATTTAAGTAGACACGACCAAGTTGTTATTCGTTACGCCACAAAAGCGTACAAAACGGATGAAAGAAGAATGACATATAGTAATCATATAGTTGTGTTAGTAACATGTACCTCTTTATACAGAGCTTCGCAGCAGGAGGTAATCTGATCATCAGAGAAGGACAAGGACCCGTGGAGCAAGTGTCTCGACCCGTTAGCTTCTTCCTTTTGTTGTGTTAACAGTTATGATCTCATGATGTCTCCGATGGCATGATTCGACTATTACGTACATGGGGAGTGAGAGTAGTGTAAACTAATATAATGCGAGTTTTGTGTTCAGAAACGTAGATACGTTCATGTCGATGGCAAGATCAACATGATTTGCGTCACGCTCTAGTTCTTTTACTTTTCCTTAATCTCTCTCTTTCCACATTTATTTTCTTTCTTTCTCTCACATATATATTTCCCTCTGCGTTCTCTTCCACGTGAAACTAAATCAAAATTCAAATCTTCCACTTGTTGTTTTTTCCCAGCCTTAATATCACATGACATATCGTTTATTTAATGCATGCACTGCTTTCAACAACATTAACCAATAAACGCTGCCAGAAAACACAAAACACAAATCTCATACTAAGAAGGCTAACCATTTGCTCCTATATTCCCCAGACCTGAATGCCACTCAGTGAATCACACGGAATCTTGGATGTACTTTGTTATGTTCCACAATCTGTTCATCATAGCCTGTCACATGATGGCAACGTGGCTGACAGTTTCCCTGGCAGTGTTCAGGTACATCTTTGTGTGCAAACATCAACTTGCCCTCGTCATGTGTTCCATGAAGCGAGCCCACATCACAGTTTTCACAGTGTTCGTGGTGACCATCATTTCGAACATACCGTACTACTTCATGTACCAGGTGAAGATCTACCCATACGACACCGATACTGAGCCCTGCTACTGGGTCACTGCGTCAGAGTTCGTTGAGAATCACCCGATATACATCAACTTTGTCCACTGGCTTTTCGGAGTTGTTATAAAGATCCTTCCGTGTATACTGCTAGCCTATCTGTCAACGTTGATTATCATCGCCATGCAAAAAGCTAAGAAGCGACGTGCACGTCTGCTAAACAATGTCTCCCGGGTGATCGACCACGACAGCAGTAACGAGCACAACCGCACTACAATGATGCTGGTGGCTGTGGTCCTATGTTTTATAATAACGGAAATACCTCAGGGTCTCGTCGCCTGGATCAGTGCAGTGGATCAGCACTTCTATGAAAACGTCTACTTCCACCTTGGCGACATTATGGATATTCTTGTTCTCGTCAACAGCGCTGTCAACTTTATTCTCTACTGCATCATGTCACAGCAGTTTCGGGATACTTTCACCAGTTTGTTCGTGGCCAAACACTTCCCGCCTTTCTTTCACCGAGTCAAGCAACATCCCAATGGAGGTGACTATAGTATAGTACACACTGAGACCACACACGTCTGAAGAATGCAAAGCGCTAGGGTTCTGCGCCTAGTGTAAACTCAGTGCAAAGTCAATTTCAGACACGCAAACGCGAAACTCTTCCATAATTGTCAGTTACCAAAGCGAATGTTTGAAAGTGGATATGGGTCAAACCTCAGATCTGAGATATATGTTCGCATATATGGAGTTTATAAATAGTGTACATTAATAAAGCATGAAAATGAGGTGTACATGAATGTGCTTCAAATTACTTGCAAAATGTGTACACTGGTACTGGCACGTTAATTTGTTATATATTGCTTTAAGTGATGTAGTTTATGGAGTTGTAGACATCCACAGATGCATTTTTCAGGTGTGAATTTGCCTTAAGGTGTGATATAGTGGCACATTATTGATTCGTCTAATACAGTATTAGAGGTAGTGCTTTTTTCTTCAAATTAAGGATTGATAAATTATATGTAGACATAATCACTAGTCAAAGAGTAAAACTGTGTTGATAGCAAGTGACACGCATACGAAAACTGTTGCATATATTATCAGTAGCTTTCCCTTTTTATCATAGATCTGCACATCTAATTAACATTAAGTTACATTCTTTATTTTATCTCTATGCGATGCGTTCCAATTTCCTGACCATGAAATCAACTTCAAGACTTGCGTCTTACACTTTCCATGAAACCAATTTCAAAACGTGTCCCTTACTCTTTTCCTGAAATCAATTTCAAGACTTGCCCCTTACTCTTTTCCTGAAATCAATTTCAAGACTTGCCCCTAACTCTTTCCATGAAATCAATTTCAAGACTTGCCCCTAACTATTTCCATGAAATTAATTTCAAGACTTGCCCCTAACATTTTCCATGAAATCAATTTCAAGATTTGCCCCTAACTCTTTCCATGAAATCAAGTTCAAGACTTGCGCCTCACAATTCCCAAGAACTCATTGTCCCCACAGTTCCATAATACAATCGTTATAGGTATGGTTATGGAATCTAATCTTTACACTTTACGAAGCTTTGTCTACTTTAATAAGATAAGATAGCTCATAGTGGTAACGATAATCACATTAACACTTCTGTCATTATAAATACATCTCATAATAAGTTTACTCACAATACAACATCACCTTCATTATAATAGAATCATCATCATCATAAAACAACGCTGTATGAAGCTACTCTCATTAAACTACCACAATACATTTATATTTCACAATAAAGTTATATTCATTAAAAAGCAACCATCGTTCAAAAGCTTCTCTGTAAAGAGAATGTAATGCTAAATCTACCATATTATATATATATATATATATATATATATATATATATATATATATATATATATATATATATATATATATATATATTTCACTGGTAAAGATGTGCCACCATTTTATGTAAAGCACAGTGCCACAGGAATGAAAATACACACAGAGCTAGAACATAACATAATTACTGTTTTATATCGTTTCTCGTGGTCTTCACTATCTCTTATCACCATCTCTCCTTTGAGCATTTATAAAGTCACACTATTCTCCAAAAAATGTTGATATCTTGTTTCAATTTTATATTCACGGCTCACAGTTTCATGTTCCCAACATGTTTTAAGAGATTCTCTCTCTCTCTCTCTCTCTCTCTCTCTCTCTATATATATATATATATATATATATATATATATATATATATATATATATATATATATATATATATATATATATATAACTCACACACCTCCATGTACAAGTAGTTTTCGTCGCCACTCCCTCCTATCAACGAACTCAAACATGAATAATCCAATCAGACAAACGTGGTCCTTAGCTTCCCCAAAGAACATCAAGAGTGTGGTCTCCAATAGATAAACATGGGTGTGGTACTTAATTCTTTAGGTCGCAACAATAGTAGTATGATACCTTTTTGAGTATTGCAATAGGAGGCAATTTGATTATCAAAAGTGGTTCCCAATTGAACAAATTTAACCTGTGTTATACCAATCCACACGTGTCCCTCCTGTACTCTACCAATCCACTCCTGTTCCACATGTATTCTGCCCATTCACACCTATTCCACCTGTATTCGACTAATCCACATCTATTCCACCTGTATTATACCAATCCACACCTGTTCCACCTGTATTCTACCAATCCACACCTGTTCCACCTGTATTCTACCAATCCACATATATTCCACATGTATTATACCACTGTTCTCAAAATACCTGTTCCACCTGTATTCTACCAATCCACACCTGTTCCACCTGTATTATTTCAATCTATCCCCGCTCATTTCCATTATCAGCCTCAGCCTTTCCATTCATTGGATAAAGTCAATATTGTCCAGCACGGAAGCCACCGGTTCACATAATAATACACATTCGAGATAACAGGACGCCACAATCAATTTGCACATAGTTAACACAGGCGTTTAAGTGAACAAATATAACGATGACTTCGTTGTGAGCACGAACAGGATGAAACACATATTAATCATGTACATTGTAAAGTCACTTATTATACCGCTACAGCTTTGTTAACGATGACGCTGAGCTCAATGATCCACATTTAAATGTTGCAATAGCTGATTCGACTGCATATATTATGAAAGATACGTTATATTTATTGCCCCTCCCAATTCTTTATTGAAATATATTTATACCGTGTATCCCTATGAGGAAGGCCATGTTGGCCGACATGTTGGAACTCTGTACTTGTGATAACGCAAAACTGCTCCTTATATGTTCATGTTAAATTGTACCAAGTGAAGATAGAATGTACGGTGATATGTCAATGTTATTAGTTTTGCATTCTAGAAAAGAAATAAAACATATTATAATAATGTCATCAATAGAAAACTTGGTCATGTATATTTTGACTATGCATACATAATATACTGACTCTACAAAATATGGTCTCTTCATGAAAACTAAAAAAACACGTGTACTACCTGCCGATACATTAATATAGTGAACGTCTACGCACACACACACACACACACACACACATATATATATATATATATATATATATATATATATATATATATATATATATATATATATATATATTATATGTGTGTGTGTGTGTGCTCAACGTCATCACCACGTATTTCCCCATAGATTTATCCACAAAGTGTCATTTTAGTATAACCCCAAAAAATGCGCAAAAGATGCTGTTGGTCTACAAAATTCAACTCATTATTCGCAT
Source organism: Megaustenia siamemsis (assembly GCA_032433765.1). NCBI lineage: Eukaryota > Metazoa > Mollusca > Gastropoda > Stylommatophora > Ariophantidae > Megaustenia > Megaustenia siamemsis. The sequence goes on from JAVIAB010000125.1 coordinate 33,961,875, forward strand.
TTATATTTTAGGGAATAGCTTCCAGTCCACAGGCCAATGTTAACGTCTAGCCTCATTGATGTTTGTATTAATAACACATTGAATAGTTGCATGCTTCTGACAATAAATGCTTTAAAGATTGAAGAAATGAACACTCCATTGTGTCAATTATTAGCTATAAGTCGAGGTCAATGCTCTCAATGGATCTAACCATTATGCCCAAATAGCAGTGTACCTTCATTAACGGTATATTCATAGTGCGCTACACGCTTTCTTTAACTTGGTATTTAATCAAATTTACTTAGAAACAAACTATATACAATTTTACATAATAACTATACATTTTGAACTTAAAGAGAATAATTATTTCACATTTTGAAGTCAGGTAACTGACAAAATCAGCAAAATATATCGTTAAATGGTCTGCCAAAATGGCATTACAATCTAAGCAGAAAAAAAAATTGATAGACAAGAAAAACAAAGAAACAAAGTTTTGAAACGACCCAAATAATAGGAATTTAAAACATTTGAAACAAAGAAAAATGTCATCTTTGGCGACAGACACAATAATTTACTGATGATCGTGCTGAGAAAAATAAATTGAGAGTAGTGGAGGCAGAGAGCAACATAGACTATGTGGTCTGGGTATGAGGAGTGGGCATGAAGAGATAGATTGGTGAACCCATGCCAAGACTAGAGGCAATATGACAATATCAATTGGCGCTCAATAGTGGTCAATCTTCGACGGACAAGAAGAAGAAGAGGAAGAAGATGGCAATATTGATGATGTCAGTGGTGATGATGGTCAATTTGTAAATACCTCAACAAATTACTATACATTTTATATTTATGAAACGAGCAAATAAGCAAGGCAAGTGAAAACAAATAATGACAAACAGCTGTGCCATGGACGTTTTCAGCAACAAATATTAGCGGACGGTTTTCGTTGTCTCAGCGATATCACACGTCATTAAACCTGCCTTCTGTCAGCTAAAACTGAAGTGCTGTTAAGAAGAACAGATCTTGTCGAACTAGAAGTCGGCTGTTTCTCCAAAGTGGAAGAGAGTAACAGGCACCAACTGGCTTAGGCTTCACAGTAAAAAACGGAAAGTTCATCTCGCCTGGTCCAGCTGTAAAAACAGCTATCCAGTTCTAAGAGATGGTGCACCCAGAAATAATACAAGATACAATTTGGGCATCGGCTCAGCGAAAGATTGTAATTAATAATGATGGTATGCATAGCAGTAAAAGAATATGAACACAGGCTTAGCTGTATAAATTAAATAGCTCAACTGCAGTTTAAACAGAATTGATGATCAACTGAGACATCGCATTGCCGAGTCACATAAGCATAATGTATGCCACAATTGTATGTACCAGATCCGGACCTATTATAGAATCTCAGCTGGCAGAAGAATAGATGGAGTTTAGAAGAAAAAAAAAATTAATGCACTGATGCAATCAATATACACACTTAAAAAACTACAATAGAAAATGCAGAAATATAAAACCGAACCTTTCGTAACATTTGGTTATTTGGTTATTGAAGGCCCCGGTATCACTGCAAACGAATTAACATCCATAATTGCTCAACCGTCCGTGCCAACGTAATCATTCGAATTAATATCTCATCTCCCAAACAAAGAAAGGTAGATGTAGTCCCCATCATAGCAGTCCCAGAACACGCCAAAAGACATAAGGCGAAACCGCATAGAAAGTGAGCACGGCCAACTGTTCCCTGTCATACGATATCAGCATTCATCGTAAACAATTGGAATATCGGAACATGATCAAAACGGATGGAACACACAGCTCACGGTGTACACAGATCACTTAACTCAGTAGCTCCTGCAACAAGCCGGATTTTGAATATTGAGGAAACTGCAACAAGGAACACTTTTCAAACATAGCCTTCAATGGTTCCTGCCGCCTATCCACCATATTGCCCGAAAGTTCACGTCGTAGCATTTGTGGACCAAGAGAAAGAATTCCACATATTGGCTAGGTGTTTTTTTTTTAATGATGTCAAGCGTTGGCTCAATATGGAGTAAGCAGTCGCCACATTATTAGATGCTGCACACGTTTATATGGTGATTCCAGAGGTTAATTAAAACCAACAAAGGAACAAACCATGCACATGTGAAGTTAGAGATGCGTATTATCTCTGCTCTTGTTCATCACTTGCATCGACAATATATGCAAGAATGCCAAGTCATGCAATGAAGATATCAATGAACTACTACTTGCTCATAATCAAGCCTTAATAGTTTACAACTAAACATAACTTCACCATAACCTACCTTTAATAAATGAAGTATGATAAAGGACGACAAAAGCAGACAACTTAAACTGAAAACTTGAACAAAGCTTGAACAAAACTTAAGAAAATCACATCATAAAGCAAGTGGCAAACTTCAAATATCTATGAACATAATTCTCTGAAGATAATAAAATGGATAAAGAAATGTACATTCGATCTAACAAGGCAAGCCGTGTATTAGGGATGCTGGCCCCTATACTTCCTCACAAAACTGTACTCATCATCACAAAGAAACGCCGTATATAAAGCATATTGATTCTCGTCGTGTGCTATCAGTTTCAAATTTTGTTACTCACTAAAACTAATGAACAAAAAAGGAAGATAGCCACCATATAAATGAGGTGTTTGTGCAAAGCGATTGCGGTGACCGGACGAGACAAAGTGGGAGAGAAATGATAATGTCGGAGAAAGAATGAGCACTGAACTAGTTCAATATAATTATATATATATATAGATCTGGACTACACAGAGAGGACAAATGAATTGCTTTGTTCATCTGGAAAGATGGCAAAGAGATGTAGTACCATACAGAACATATATAAAACAATGATACTGAAGAGGAGTCAATGGTAGACCCCGATTAAGAGGAACTGACAAGAGAGTGTAATAAAAATCCTGAGTCTCAGACGCCGTGGCGACTGCTTTGACTAAACGACCTTTATCCCTCTGGTTCTTCCGTTGTCCCCCGACATACATCAGCAATGGTACTATGTGTAGTAAAGATATTTATTTTTTTTAAAAATGAAATATTACATCAGAGCTACCGTATAAAATACAAGTTATGAACATGACATGCTATCGTAGGGTTCTGGACATCTATTACTTAGATCGTATCAAGAAATTAACAATTCCCAAAATAATACAGCAAGCACTCGTAGTATACGATGAATTTTTTTTTATAAGAGAAATATTAAATGGTTTGGCTATGCATTTTGATCATCTGCTCTGGCAAAAACCATTCTGCAAGGATTTTGTGAAAAGCGGGAAGAGGGGAGGAGGGAAGGGAAGTGTGTGAGAGAGAGAGAGAGAGAGAGAGAGAGAGAGAGAGAGAGAGAGAGAAGGTAATATAAACATAGAAAGAGATGGGAAGATATATAAAAAAAATATGAACAGACCTCACTTTCGTATAGTCCCAAAGAATGGCTGGAGAGGGAGATCAGTCAGCAATGCACCAACGACACCGAGAGTTATGGGATGAAAAGGAAGTAGGAGAATTACAGTTTATTTGGAGATATATATCTATTGATATGTGAATATGCATTGAAATTACTGAAATTCAGTTCAGTCTGTAATATTTAAGTCATAGTGATAGTTGAAATGAGCATTGAAATTACTGAGATTCAGTTCAGTATGTGATATTTAAGGCTTAGTGATAGTTGAAATGATCATTGAAATTACTGAATTTCAGTTCAGTCTGTGATATTTAAGTCATAGTGATATTTGAAATGAGCATTGAAATTACTGAAATTCAGTTCAGTCCATATTTAAGTTTTAGTGATAGTTGAAATGAGCATTGGAATTACTGAAATTCAGTTCAGTCTGTGATATTTAAGTCATGGTGATAGTTGAAATGAGCATTGAAATTACTGAGATTCAGTTAAGTCTGTGATATTTAAGTCTTAGTGATAGTTGAAATGAGCATTGAAATTACTGAAATTCAGTTCAGTCTGTGATATTTAAGTCATGGTGATAGTTGAAATGAGCATTGAAATTACTGAAATTCAGTTCAGTCTGTGATATTTAAGTCATAGTGATAGATGAGATATACATTGGAATTACTGAACTGTAATTTACTAGGAGACATTTCGTTGCAGTGATTATTGAAAAGTAAATAGAAATTGCTGACTTCTGACTCAGAAGATGAGCAGAGTATGTAGAGCATAGTGTGTAGAGCAGAGTGTGTAGAGCATAGTGTGTAGAGCAGAGTGTGTAGAGCAGAGTGTGTAGAGCATAGTGTGTAGAGCAGAGTGTGTAGAGCAGAGTGTGTAGAGCAGAGTGTGTAGAGCATAGTGTGTAGAGCAGAGTGTGTAGAGCAGAGTGTGTAGAGCATAGTGTGTAGAGCAGAGTGTGTAGAGCAGAGTGTGTAGAGCAGAGTGTGTAGAGCATAGTGTATAGAGCATAGTGTGTAGAGCAGAGTGTGTAGAGCAGAGTGTGTAGAGCAGAGTGTGTAGAGCAGAGTGTGTAGAGCAGAGTGTGTAGAGCATAGTGTGTAGAGCAAAGTGTGTAGAGCAGAGTGTGTAGAGCAGAGTGTGTAGAGCAGAGTATGTAGAGCAAAGTGTGTAGAGCATAATGTGTAGAGCAGAGTGTGCAGAGCAGAGTGTGTAAAGCAGAATGTGTAGAGCAGAGTGTGCAGAGCAGAGTGTGTAAAGCAGAGTGTGTAAAGCAGAGTGTGTAGAGCAGAGTGTGCAGAGCAGAGTGTGTAGAGCAGAATGTGTAGAGCATAATGTGTAGAGCAGAATGTGTAAAGCAGTGTGTAGAGCAAAGTGTGTAGAGCATAGTGTGTAGAGCAGAGTGTTTATAGCAGAGTATGTAGAGCATAATGTGTAGAGCAGAGTGTGTAGAGCAGAGTGTGTAGAGCATAGTGTGCAGAGCATAGTGTGCAGAGCATAGTGTGCAGAGCAGAGTGTGTAGAGCAGAATGTGTAGAGCAGAATGTGTAAAGCAGTGTGTAGAGCAAAGTGTGTAGAGCAGAGTATGTAGAGCAAAGTGTGTAGAGCATAATGTGTAGAGCAGAGTGTGCAGAGCAGAGTGTGTAAAGCAGAGTGTGTAGAGCATAATGTGTAGAGCAGAGTGTGCAGAGCAGAGTGTGTAAAGCAGAGTGTGTAAAGCAGAGTGTGTAGAGCAGAGTGTGCAGAGCAGAGTGTGTAGAGCAGAATGTGTAGAGCATAATGTGTAGAGCAGAATGTGTAAAGCAGTGTGTAGAGCAAAGTGTGTAGAGCATAATGTGTAGAGCAGAGTGTGTATAACAGAGTATGTAGAGCATAATGTGTAGAGCAGAGTGTGTAGAGCAGAGTGTGTAGAGCATAGTGTGCAGAGCATAGTGTGCAGAGCATAGTGTGCAGAGCAGAGTGTGTAGAGCAGAATGTGTAGAGCAGAATGTGTAAAGCAGTGTGTAGAGCAAAGTGTGTAGAGCAGAGTATGTAGAGCAAAGTGTGTAGAGCATAATGTGTAGAGCAGAGTGTGCAGAGCAGAGTGTGTAAAGCAGAGTGTGTAGAGCATAATGTGTAGAGCAGAGTGTGCAGAGCAGAGTGTGTAAAGCAGAGTGTGTAAAGCAGAGTGTGTAGAGCAGAGTGTGCAGAGCAGAGTGTGTAGAGCAGAATGTGTAGAGCAGAGTGTGTAAAACAGAGTGTGTATAGCAAAGTGTGTAGAGCAGAGTGTGTAAAACAGAGTGCGTATAGCAGGGTGTGTAGAGCAGGGTGTGTAATAGCAGGGCGTATAGAGCAGAGTGTGTAGAGCAGAGACAAAATATTGAGACAATTCGGCTTGGAAGAAGATTAAACTGTGAAGCAGAAACAGCCAAGAAAAGTCAACAGCGACTGAATGCTACTTAACTACGGAACGGGGCAGTCTTACTCTGGATACAACAGTGGTACCATATGGAACATAAACAGTTATCGTATATCTGAAATGTCATAAGCTGAACTGAAAGTCACATATTACCATTCAGCATACCACAATGACATATTTGTCTAACATTCTACGGTTGAAGTGCATACAGAAGCAAAGGTAATACGATTATTGTGATGACAATGTCAATGGTTCTATATGATTGAATGCGCAAAATGGCAATTGCTAAGAATTTACACAACTATGGTTTAAATATGAGAAATTCAAAAGAAATCAAACAGGCATATACTATAAATTCACTTCCAATGTAATGCATGCAAAGTAGCTGTAATGTAACGAAAGATAATGTCAAAGAACGCTTTCTGTAACATTTTAAAGCATCAGAGGTCATTTAACGTGCCATGAGCGCACATGAGACTACACCATTTTTTTCCCCATCCGTCTGTGTTTACACTTGGCACACGAGCTGGTTTAGTGCAACGATCAAGAGCTACTACGTATATTGTGCGATCATCCCTTAGAGAAAACAAGCTCATAAGATCTAACAAGTGACAGGTGGGCATCACCTCCTCAGAAGTAGCCTGACTATAATCCATAATGATCGGGGGAAAAAAAAGATAATCAGCAATGAAAACTTGGGTAGGTACAACATAACACACAGAGATAAATTGTGTGATAAAACAAAAGGGAATGTATAGAACAACTTTAAAAACAAACATTCACTCTCATGGAACATATGAATAGTACGAATCACAGGTAAATAAAGCATAAGACCAAAGAAAGTATAAACATACTATTAAATACATTAAAAACAAAATAAAATAAACAAAATTACGAGTTTTAAGATCTATCCGTTGAGTGAGGATTGTAGTCGGGAAAATGAGGTAAATAAAAGCACTGGAATGACCGGATGAGGAAGTGAATGTTGAATGTTAAGAGATAAAATGCGAGTAACAGTGCATTTAGAATCACTGAGCTGCCAAACAATGCTCTCCATAGAGGGTGGTTCCCATTAGAAGACATTGCTGGCACGGACAATCTTAGGCTGTCATGAATAAATATCTGATATGTAGCAATTTTAATTAAAACAAATGGTTGAAACTGATTCGCTCATGAGATATTTGCTGCTTCCTTCCTGCGTTAATGTTGTTTCCACGCACTGTTTGAACAGTTAGCGTGTTTGTTCACATTAACCTGAATTCATTATTCATCAATGTCTAGGCGTTGTCGGGACCAATTAAGGCGAGTAACGCCGCCATTGTAACGCTGTTGGAGCTGAGACACGCTGCACATGCACTGATTGTGCATAGAACATTCATGAGGCGAGTGTAGGCAGAAAATCGTGAGGTGATTGTAGTCAGAAAATCATGAGGTGATTGTAGTCAGAAAATCATGAGGTGATTGTAGGCATAAATTCGTGAAGTGATTGTAGGCAGAAAATCACGAGGTGATTATTGTCAGAAAATCATGAGGTGATTGTAGGCAGAAAATCATGAGGTGATTGTAGGCAGAAAATCATCAGGTGGAATGTAGGCAGAAAATTATGAGGTGATTGTAGGCAGAAATTCATAAGGTGGAATGTAGGCAGAAAATCATGAGGTGAATTTAGTCAGAAAATCCTGAGGTGATTGTAGGCAGAAATTGGTGAGGTGATTGTAGTCAGAAAATCATGAGGCGAATGTAGGCAGAAAAACATGATGTGATTGTAGACAGAAAATCATGACGCGAATGTAGGCAGAAAAACATGATGTGATTGTAGTCAGAAAATCATGAGGCGAATGTAGCCAGAAAATCTTGAGGTGATTGTAGGTAGAAATTGGTGAGGTGATTGTAGGCAGAAATTGGTGAGGTGATTGTAGGCAGAAATTGGTGAGGTGACTGTAGGCAGAAAATCATTAGGTGAATGTAGGCAGAAAATCATGAGGCGAATGTAGGCAGAAAATCATGAGGTGATTGTACGCAGTAAATCATGAGGTGAATTTAGTCAGAAAATCATGAGGTGATTGTAGGCAGAAATTGGTGAGGTGATTGTAGGCAGAAAATCATGAGGTGATTGTAGGCAGAAAATCATCAGGTGGAATGTAGGCAGAAAATTATGAGGTGATTGTAGGCAGAAAATCATGAAGTGATTGTAGGCAGAAAATCATGATTATTGTAGGCATAAACTCATAAGGTGAATTTAGTCAGAAAATCATGAGGTGATTGTAGGCAGAAATTGGTGAGGTGATTGTAGTCAGAAAATCATGAGGCGAATGTAGGCAGAAAAACATGATGTGATTGTAGACAGAAAATCATGACGCGAATGTAGGCAGAAAAACATGATGTGATTGTAGTCAGAAAATCATGAGGCGAATGTAGCCAGAAAATCTTGAGGTTATTGTAGTCAGAAAATCATGAGGTGATTGTAGGCAGAAAATCATGAGGTAATTGTAGGCAGAAAATCATGAGGTGATTGTAGGCAGAAAATCATGAGGCGGAATGTAGGCAGAAAATCATGAGGTTATTATAGGCAGAAAATCATGAGGTGATTGTAGGCAGAAAATCATGAGGTGATTGTAGGCAGAAAATCATGAGGTGATTGTAGGCAGAAAATCATGAGGTAATTGTAGGCATAAATTGGTCAGGTGATTGTAGGCAGAAAATCATGAGGTGAATTTAGTCAGAAACTCATGATGTGAACGGAGACAGAAAATCATAAGGTAAATTTAGTCAGAAAATCATGAGGTGATTGTAGGCAGAAATTGGTGAGGTGATTGTAGGCAGAAAATCATGAGGTGATTGTAGGCAGAAAATCATGAGGTGGAATGTGGGCAGAAAATCATGAGGTGATTGTAGGCAGAAAATCATGAGGTGATTGTAGGCAGAAAATCATGAGGTGATTGTAGGCAGAAAATCATGAGGTGGAATGTAGGCAGAAAATCATGAGGTTATTGTAGGCAGAAAATCATGAGGTGATTGTAGGCAGAAAATCATGAGGTGATTGTAGGCAGAAAATCATGAGGTGATTGTAGGCAGAAAATCATGAGGTAATTGTAGGCATAAATTGGTCAGGGGATTGTAGGCAGAAAATTATGAGGTGAATGTAGGCAGAAAATCGCGAGGTGAATGTAGGCAGAAAATATGTGAGGTGATTGTAGGCAGAAAATCACGAGGTGAATGTAGGCAGAAAATATGTGAGGTGATTGTAGGCAGAAAATCACGAGGTGAATGTAGGCAGAAAATATGTGAGGTGATTGTAGGCAGAAATTGGTGAGGTGACTGTAGGCAGAAAATCATGAGGTGATTGTAGGCAGTAAATCATTAGGTGAATTTAGTCAGAAAATCATGAGGTGATTGTAGGCAGAAATTGGTGAGGTGATTGTAGGCAGAAAATCATGAGGTGATTGTAGGCGGAAATTGGTGAGATGATTGTAGGCAGAAAATCATGAGGCGATTATAGTCAGAAATTCATGAGGTGATTGTAGGCAGAAAATCATGAGGTGATTGTAGGCAGAAAATCATGAGATGATTGAGACAGAAAATCATGAGGTGATTGTAGGCAGAAAATCACGAGGTGATTGTAGGCAGAAATTGGTGAGGTAAATTTAGTCAGAAAAGCATGAGGTGAATTTAGTCAGAAAATCATGATGTGAACGTAAGCAGAAAATGATGAGGTAAATTTAGTCAGAAAATCATGAGGTGAATTTAGTCAAAAAATCATGATGTGAACGTAGGCAGAAAATCATGATGTGAATTTAGTCAGAAACTCATGATGTGAAGGGAGGCAGAAAATCATGAGGTACATTTAGTCAGAAAATCATGATGTGAACGTAGGGAGAAAATAATGAGGTAAATTTAGTCAGAAAATCATGAGGTGAAATTAGTCAGAAAATCATGATGTGAACGTAGGCAGAAAACCATGAGGTGAATTTAGTCAGAAAATCATGAGGTGAATGTAGTCAGAAAATCATGAGGTGAATTTAGGCAGAAAATAATGAGGTGGCTTTAGTCAGAAAATCATGAGGCGAGTATAGGCAGAAAATTATGAGGTGCTTGTAGTCAGAAAGTGGGATGCACATGACGAAAAAGAGGAAATAAATCGTAGTATAAATGCGGATGCAACCGAACAAATACCCAATGTAAGCGAATGAAGGAATAACAGAAGTGTATGATAATATATATATATGTAAATATATATATATATATATATATATATATATATATATATATATATATATATATATATATATATATATATATATATATATATATATATATATATATGCAGAACCATATTTCTCAAGTCTACACTGGTGAAGACAATGAACTGCCACATGTTCAGAGACTGAACATGCACAGACAAACCAATTGTTTTCTTTAATTTGGCCACTACTCCTGTGCTGGTTTATTGTATATGTTTGTCTATGGACTCAGTGTGTACAAGTATTATTTTATTATCTCCATGGTCTGTTTCATGCTTTTTACCTGCCATGTGCTATCGACGACCAAAAAAGTTTAGAAGAATGTTCCACCTGTTTTACCTTTTTTTTTTTTATTCCACGATTTACTGACTTCTGTTGATGAATGTAAAGCGTGTCAGTTCTACTCAAACTATAGTAGACCTTTTATGACGTCAGCTCCCAATGTAAAGCTTGTCTGACCTAGTAAAGCTATACTAGACCTTCTATGTCGTCAGCTCTCAATGTAAAGTTTGTACGACATATTAAAGCCTTACTAGATCATCTATGTCACCAGCTGCCAATGTAAAGCGTGTACGACCTATTAAATCTATACTAGACCTTTCATGTCGCCAGTGCCAATGTAAAACGTGTACGACCTACTAAAGTGATGCTATACTTTTCATGTCGCCAGCTTCCGAATACACAGTTGCTAACTTTGACCTTGACACTGCTGGTCAGCCAGACTACAATGACACAAAGTGCTTCTTGGAAACCGCGGAAGAGATGAATTCACATCTCAATAACTCTGGGTCGTTCATTATTCTTTTTATGGAAGCATATGGCTGATTAGCTCCTAATTTTTAAATTACAGGATATGTTTTAAGACGACATAGAAGAAACGGCTATAATTAAGAAAGACTGAAATCCGTCACGTTTACAGCGTGGCTTGGAGGAAATACGATGTAAGTTTCCATTTACGTTTGGATATATAGGTCAACGGTCTCATCTGGAATAACACCGATGAGAAAGATGAAGTCATCTATACAGACGGATTCGAGATACGACACCAAAGGAGTGCATGTGCATTTACAGCACGCTTGGCAGTCAGAAAAGTCAAAGAAGACAGTGGTGCATACGTTATGACCACGAGAAGCATGCCGATGAACGCGATGGCAGTGACAAGGGCATTCATTCATCAGGTTAGTGTCACAAGACTACACCCATGACTGCATACTGAGTGATTCAATGAGCAAGATAAGAAAAGCGGAGCCGGGCTCTGTACGCAGACAATAGGTAGAGTCATTTCAGAAGTCAAAAATATGTAGGAACACCTTTGTCTACGCCCATGGCTAGCTGCGCTGTCGTTGAAGACGGTTAAACAATGGGTCGGACGGACATCATCAATGCCTTCCGAGATGTGTGGGAAGGACTTCGATGAGTTCATGTCACTCCTTCGGATGAAAGAGATGGGTGTTAAGATAGGCACAGCCAGAAACGATAAAATTAGTGGATGTATAAGAAGACGTATCAACCAACACAGAACTGGAGTCGTCAGTCGCTGGACACTGTGTGACTTGAGAGGTAGGGATCTGAGCACACATGGACATGTTCGGTGTGCAATGATGGCGACCCGCAAATAACTCAATAAGTTTCCATATTTATCATGACCGTATTTAGGCCATTTGATCGATACTACGACAGACCGTCTTTCTTTTTTTTTTTTTTTTTTTACCGTCAAGAATAAATTTCCGGTAACTAGAAAGTTGGATGAAACTAATAGTTGGGTGGTCGGTCGATGCAGCCGCTACCATCAAACGAACAAAATGAAATGAAAAAACCGTTATTACAAATCAAGCCATAGATGTGCTGGAAATATAAGTTCAACGAGAAGCAATTTTACTGTTGATGATGCATTGTCTGTTTTCTTTGTACTTATGACAGACTAATGTTGCGTTACCACACGTCTGTTATATGCACTTCTTCTTCTTCTATCCTTCCTCCATTGCCGTTGGCGTCGAGGGGAGATACAATCTGCGATTCTTTGCTCTTCTGTTGGCCTCTTCTGGTGTTATCCCTCCTAGTGACTCTAGTATTCCCTTTATCCATCTCTTTCTCGGTCTTCCTCTTAATCTGGCGTTTTCGTAGCGTTTGTTTATGGCTCTTTGAGTCATTGTTAGTTCTTTTTGTCTTGTTATGTGGCTGAATCAATCGATCTGTTGTTTCTTTATGTATTTAATGGCTGGCTCAATTTCGAGTTTCTTCCTCAGTTCGGTGTTTCTTACTCTGTCCCTTAAGCTGTTTCCTGTCATTCTTCTGACACATTTCATTTCTGTGGTCGTTATCTTTCTTATTGTTCTAGAGTCCAGCGTCCAATTCTAGCACTTATAGCACAGAGTTGGTAGAAAAATGTATTTGTATATTTCCCTTTTTGCTTCCGTAGCTATTGCTTTGTTTTTCAATAGTGTTGATACTTGGCCTATAACTTGGCATGCTGTGTTACACCTTATATCTATCTCTGTCTCTTGGTTATTGTCTTGTGTCAACGTGCTACCCAGATATTTAAAATTGTCTACTTGCTTCAAAGTTGTATTATCTATTTATCTATTATGATGTTTTTAGTTTTTCTTTCTTTCTCGCTATTGCCATTACTTCGGTTTTGTTTATGTTGATCTTCATGTTGTATTGTTTACAAGTGTTGTTTAGCCTGTTGATATGTTCTTGCAGGTCCTCAGTTGGTTCATGTATAAGAACTTGGTCGTCTGCAAATATTATTTAATTTATTTTTTCCTCTCTTCTGCACTGCACTCTCTTCTGGTACATGTACTGCTGTCATATACTCTGGAAAGCGGAAAATACTTAAAGTATTGTGTGAATATTTACTCCCCTACTTTGTTTCTTTCTTTCGTGTAACCTACTGCTGATTCTGTATGCCGCCGCAGAAAGGAAGAACGTGTAATGTCCCTGCTTCCCTTAGTCAAGTAGTTTGAGTTGCTGTCATTTTTAATTTATGTAATGCCTCTTTTATTTCGCATAGCCATCTTTATTTTCTGAATGTCCGTTGTACTCTGTAGCCAGATTTTGTCATGATACGCTCGAGGTACAGACAGGTTGTATTTCCAAACCATATGATTATTTGCTGTTCCATATAGTCAATAACTGGTGTCACACTCAACTTTTTGTTTTCTGAAGGTCTCATTTATAATCTTATTTCTTGAAACGTTATTGACAGATATTCTTATGCATTTCATTTCGCACGTTATTCTTGTACGATTATGTATTTCAAGAACTGTCAGCAGTTCATCATTTACTTATTTCAACACTGCGAGGCACTGGCATATATATCTTATTGAGTAAATGCTTCATCAACGGTAATTTACCATACAAAATATACATGTTTTAGATCTCCCCCCCCCCCCCCATCAATAGAGTGAGAAAGGAGCCACGATAGCTCTGTTGTTAGTGAACTGGACTACAAAGGACAAGAGGTAGGGTTCGATCCCAATCGACGGCTTCAGGATTCATCCAGCCTTTAATGGGTAACGGATTTTTTTCTGGGAAAGTAAAGCGGCACGGGCGCAATACCGACCTCATTACCCCAAAAATCATGTACCGAAGGTCTGTAAAATGTATGGTCACAAACACCATATTCCATACACGTCACTTGGCGTGACGGGGGCACTTTACATTTTTTTCTAATAGAGTGAGAAATGACATCCAACGAGGTCTAAGTACCAAACTGAATTTGTCTTCGCTGTTTTAAAGATGATGCAAACATGTTCCTAACCGGAAGATGGGGTAAACTGAATTTGTCTTCGCTGTTTTAAAGATGATGCAAGCATGTTCCTAACCGGAAGATGGGGTAAACTGAATTTGTCTTCGCTGTTTTAAAGATGATGCAAACATGTTCCTAACCGGAAGATGGGGACAAAGTAATATTTCTAGCTGTGAAATTAAGTGGGAAAGTGCAGAACAAATATTTATAACAGTTTAGTCTAGTGGGAAGAAAAATATAACATAACATTTACCAAAGGGAAACTAAATCTAGAGGGAAGCAAACATGCCAGACGTAATATTTATAATAATACAATTTAGCAGGAAATAGTAAAAGAATATTACATTCAAAACTGTTAAATCTAACGAAAGCATTAAAAGAATGGTACTTGTAATAGTTAAAGCGAGTAGAATACGAAGACTAATTAGTATTTATAACAGATGTATTTATTGTTAAAGGAAATGTGAACACAAATATAATCAATCGTTATGTAATTGACTATTACAATGCTGCAATATTCTACTTGTATAACTGATTTTGTATTTTTTTAAACAAATGATAGAAAACGACTAAATGTAAGTCTTTATGTATGCTTAAAAAAGTAGGTGAAGATGTATATCATGGTGGACATTTTAAGTATCAACTAATAATGTACTTTGTAACGTTTCCGAAACTAGTCCATCGCCGTCGAGCGTTAGTTAGCTATAGTTTGATCTTATTAAAATGTAAAGAGCTCTGTTTGGTCATCATCGGTTTGTGGTATCATTTGTATCATTTACCGATAAAAAGGTAAAGACGATTTATTGTATTGTTTAATAGAATTATCTAGTATTATTATGAATTATAGGTTCACTATTTTAATAGTACAGTGTGGCGGGAAAGCTTCATACTGGTGAAAGTGCTGTGGGGTGGATATGAGGACCATAGAGTTGTCCGTTATGCAATGAATATGAACTATCGACTAATAATATTATGAGCTATTCGTTAACAATGAACATTATGATGCGGTTATTTATGTGTTTTTTTTTTTAATAACAACGATTTGATATTTAGCCTCACAAAGTTTAGAGCTATTTTTGTTTTCTTTAGGCGTTCCGCACTGTTGGTGTTCCTCTCTGTTTCTTTCCATAGGTCATGTCGATATTTTGAATGACGTTTCTTTTGTCTCCCTGTGTTGCCTTGATGTTTTTCTATTTTTGATTTCTTGAACCAGTGTTTCAATTTACCTTGCATTTGTATTTCCTAATATACGATTATGATTATATATATATATATATATTAAGGGGGAAAACGCATTTTTATTCCTTAACGTGAAAACAATTTACTATTACATAAATCCAAACTGATGTAGGGGAAAAAGGTAAGCAAACATGCAGATAACTATTTCCAACTGACTTTATTATCTCACACAGAGGCGGCAAGGAGAAGCCTCAATGACGTATGTGGGTTGATTGTTAGCAGAGTTGATGCAACTTTTTTCAACTCAAGGCTTCTCTTGGTGACAAGGCAGTGAGAACATGATGAGAAATATTTGGGGACTCGTTCTTGATGGTCTTAAACGTGTGTGATCTAACGTCAATTAAGTATCACGATCACGTGTTGCATCCATTAATTAGGACCAGTTAAAACAATTATAGCGGCGAAGGGTTAAAATAGTATAAAGGGGAGGTAACTAAAGGAAATAGTGAGAACTAAAGTTTAATAATGGACAAGTTGTTGGACTACAAAGGACAAGAGGTCGGGTTCGATCCTGATCGACGGCTTCCGGGTTCACCCAGCCTTAAATGTGTACCGGATTTTTTTCTGGGAAAGTGAAGCGGCACGGGCGTAATACCGACCACATTACCCCAAAAATCTTGTGCCGAAGATCTGTAAAAATTATGGTCACTAACACCATATTCCCTATACGCCACTTGGCGTGATGGGGCTCTTTACTTTAATGTACAAGTTTTAGATTCGCTAAATCTTAAAATCATAGGGGAATGTAAAGCTCGTTTCCGATATACCTGCTCCAACAACTCCTGAAGCGTAGGGGGGGATGATGATGATGATAATAGTGGTGAAATATTTGTGTCATAGTTTCTTCATATCAAAACAAAGTCACAAAATAGACTTATTCTAAATTTAAGTAATGATAAGAATGGCAAGAGCTTGTCTTAAACAAACAATGAGCTATAGATATTGAGGTTGGCTACCCATATACAAGTTCAAATATTGCATGCCATTTCCAGTTAATTACATATTATGTTCTGGTTGCATCCTGCAAAGATCTCATTGTGGTCTGTGTCTGTACTCTATACAACGCTTCATTTAAGCAAGTGTAAGCGATCGCGTGAACCTCTGTGTGTGTGTGTGTGTGTGAGTGTTAGAAGAGAGCGGCTGGGAGTAGCTAATGTTAAAGGTGGCTCGTGGTGGGAAACAACGGTGTAGACAAAGTAATAGATAACTCGTGTGTGTTGACGTGTTTGGAATTGTTGATTCTCGCCTGATAGTTCAGCCAGACAGCCGCAATAACTCAGCTCAGATTTCCAAACAGATACCCAGGACATTGGTAATGTGACATTTCTGGTAGTTTAATTATGAGAGTAAGAAGACCAGGAAGATAACAACAGTTAATGAGGGAGAGGCGACATGATAACATGTCAGTGTGCGACTGTCAAGTCAGATGAAACGTTCTATGTTTGAAGTCAGTACTGTCAGAAGAAGATAAGGCTATTAGACGTCCGGATTTCGCAGGGCATGTCCTAATTTGTATATGCTTGTTCGATATATGACCCGGTTACAAGAAAATCCGAAATTATCCTATTTGGTAATGATGCCGGGCACAATATATATATATATATATATATATATATATATATATATATATATATATATATATATATATATATATATACTTACACATAGATTCTGTGCGCAATGAGACTCATTGCTCTTTGAAATTTCAGATTGGCAATGTGCCTACACCAATGTAAGTTCACACAACCTAATCCACATCATGATAAAAGAATGTATATATGACTACATTGGTTCACCAACATCTGCGAAATCTTACGAAATCGACTGAGCATCGAAATGTATACAGACACCCGTACATTTATAGCACTTAAATTTACTGTATTCTGGTTTCTATCCGGAAACATATTTCGATTATTCATCAATGTGTTCCCGGGCCATTGTTAATGTTTGAATGAAGCAAAGAAAATATTTCCGCTAATTGCACATTATATCTATAGGGATAATGAATCCAAGTTTAATTAAGAAAAAAATATGCACTAAAATTACAGAGACTATCATATTGCA
The DNA here is from genome assembly GCA_032433765.1 of Megaustenia siamemsis. Classification (NCBI taxonomy): domain Eukaryota; kingdom Metazoa; phylum Mollusca; class Gastropoda; order Stylommatophora; family Ariophantidae; genus Megaustenia; species Megaustenia siamemsis. The sequence goes on from JAVIAB010000125.1 coordinate 33,978,975, forward strand.
TACATATCACATACACTAGAAAACAGGCATATCAAGGAGGAGCATGGTTTATTTTTTGTTTTTTTTCTGGGGGAAACGCCAGTTACATTATGGAGAGTTTTCAAGAAATACTGGGAACAATATTTGCTTTTCTTCAAGGTTAAAAGAAGAGAGTAAATAAACAAATTATCAGTGTTCGAAGCCCCGCCCACTTTCACCACGACTGTTGTCAACATGATGCAGATTGTCTGAGTGTTGTCTTTACACCTGTACACACAATCAACACCTTTTCCAATGTGTATGCGGTAAGAACAGAAAAAAAGAAATCATTGTGTGACTGGGTTTAAATGTGAGGTGAAGAACGTTAATGTCACCCAAAACGAGATAGCCGACTCTCTTTCCCTGCTATTTGAAAGCTCAACAAAATGCATCCAGCATGATTGAGAGGATACTTTCTTTCACCACCAAAAAACGTGTCGCCCATAAAAAACGTCATTAAAGAAGTGACAAAATGTGCCTGCTGTTTATTCATTCCAATGTATTTATATTTTGTCAAGATATCAGAACTTGAAAAGTGAAACATGTCGAAGGCATTGAAATAATTATTGTTTTACCTTCGCTGAGGAATAGACTTGAGAAGAGGTTGTGCCTATGAATGTATGAGAAGCATTAGAATTCATGAAAGTGAGAGGATTAGAGCCAGAATGTATAAATATTTAAAAAAAAAAAAAACTGTTATTTTTACAAAACTTGGATTGAATATTTACAGAAATGGGTCTCATCGTTTGAAGAAATAAAATATTTCACTGAACGAAAATGGACAAGATAACTTCATTAACTTTGCTCAAGTTGATTCTTGTCTGCACTACCTACAAAGTAAGTAAATTAAAACTGAAGAGTCAAACTTTGTTTCCAATTGTGCAAATGCAAACAGTGTGCGGTTAGTCTAACAGAAGATAATAAATCTCCTTTAGACAAGTAGTGGATTAACTTCATGAAATGACATCAACACTATGAGTTGAACTCTGAGCTTCTTCTCATCTGCGAATTTTACTTTGCAGCAAAATCCATAATGTGAATGTGGTGAAACTAGTATCTCAGCTCATTTCGCAGGGAGAGAAACCCGGATATCTGGAGTCTATTAGCTGAATTATGTTTGTCAAATTTAATTTAAGACATATGTCATGTATGGATTTCTACAAGTAGTTACTGGATGATAAATAGCATTCCTTGCTCAAACAAACTGGGTCATCAGAGAAATATCAATAATCAGAAAATTAAACAAGGTATAAGCATATGTATCGTGTGTGCAAATAAGAAAAAGGTTATCTTTAATTAAAGCTTGTTCATGTTTTCTTTTTAAAAATCAAGTATTGAAACTAAGAGATGTAATTATTATGCCCTGCTTTTTGGGGAGATCGTTCGTTGTTTGTCATATCAAATGTCTTGATTTTCATATTTTAATCTGGAGGTAACCCTAGAGCTAAACGGTCAAGATTCTCGGTCAAGAGCAATATACATCTTGTAAAATGGGGGAAAAAAACCATAAAACGAGAGAAATATATAAACAACACAGTAACAACATTATTTTTTTTTAAAGTAAAGAACCCCGTCACGCCAAGTGGCGTAGAGCGATTATGGTGTTGGTGACCATAATGTGTATAGACCTTCGGCACATGATTTTTGTGGGTAATGTGTCAATATTACGGCCCGTGCCGCTTTATTTTCCCATAACAAATCCGGTATCCATGTAAGGCTGAGTGAACCCGAAAGTCGTTGATCAGGATAGAACTCAACCTCTTGTCTTCGTTAGTCCAATTCACTAACCAACGAGCTATCGCGGCTCTACAAATGTGTGTACTGTGAGAACAAAGCAATGATAAGCTGTAAAACACAGCAAAATACTGCAAACTAAAAAGTATTCATTCATTGAGTGCCGTCTCCGCGTCGAAGGTTGGCTACCATGGAGCGCCATTCCACTCTTGTCTCTTGCTTTGATGGTGCAGATTGTCATAGGCTGACTTGTCCATATTTTGATGTTACTCGCCCATGTTAGTCTTGGTCTGCCTCTGCCTCTTTTACTTTAAAAGTATAGTAAAGTCAAAAAAAATGATGTACAGTTGCAAAAAAGGCAAATGAGGTAAATAAAGATGCATAGAAATAGGATGAAATATTGCAAACCCAAAGGTATGGTAAACTGGGCAAACCTGATCAGCACGAAAAACGTAGTAACAGTAAAAACCGCGAGCTCGTGTAAGAATTGATGTCACTCATTTTAAGAATTGATGTCACGTCACTCACTTTAAGAATTATTCAACGTTTTATCAGCTCGTGTCAGGAAATTGTTTGCCGAAAGTACTGATGTCAAAGTAGGCACACCTAGTCTCAGTGATAATTAATCATAGCTTAGCATGCCAGGTACACATTAACTGATGGTTCAATCTCAGCACAGACTACAAAGGCGAACGCGCCTCAACACATTCATTTACATGAACATATGTTCTGACAATCTTCGGACAGTTAACTTATGTGTGACTTCCCCTACGCCCAGCAAACGTTGTGGTTGCCCGCCAAACCAAATCAACCCACCTACAAACCAACATGCCTATCAAACCGTAACAGTCACTCACCCACACAGTCACACATCCAAAGTAATCCAAACCATCATTTACCAACCAACCAGCATACTAATTATACTATTCAGCCACCCACTCATCCAGCCATCCATCATCTACTTACTAACCTACTTATCATATATCTATCTACCTACCTATACCCTATGTATCTACATATCTATCACTTACCTACCTATCTACCTACCTACCTAAGTATTGTCTATCCACCTTACTAATCCATTCATCCACCTACCGTCCGTCCGTAAGTCCGCCCGCCCATTCATCTATTCACCCATCTTTGTATCTACCCATCTACCCGTCCGTCCGTAAGTCCGCCCGCCCATTCATCTATTCACCCATCTTTGTATCTACCCGTCTACCCGTCCGTCCGTAAGTCCGCCCGCCCATTCATCTATTCACCCATCTTTGTATCTACCCGTCTAGCCGTCCGTCCGTAAGTCCGCCCGCCCATTCATCTATTCACCCATCTTTGTATCTACCCGTCTAGCCGTCCGTCCGTAAGTCCGCCCGCCCATTCATCTATTCACCCATCTTTGTATCTACCCATCTACCCGTCCGTCCGTAAGTCCGCCCGCCCATTCATCTATTCACCCATCTTTGTATCTACCCGTCTAGCCGTCCGTCCGTAAGTCCGCCCGCCCATTCATCTATTCACCCATCTTTGTATCTACCCGTCTAGCCGTCCGTCCGTAAGTCCGCCCGCCCATTCATCTATTCACCCATCTTTGTATCTACCCGTCTACCCGTCCGTCCGTAAGTCCGCCCGCCCATTCATCTATTCACACATCTTTGTATCTACCCGTCTAGCCGTCCGTCCGTAAGTCCGCCCGCCCATTCATCTATTCACCCATCTTTGTATCTACCCATCTAGCCGTCCGTCCGCCCATAAAATCAAGAACTCGCATTGTTGCTCGCCACATATCCCTGTTCTCTACCTGCTGTTGTTTGCCCCATCGTTCTTTTTAGCGTTTCTCTAGATCGACATGTTCTTCCACTCTGTGTCCCATTCAAGGCTTGTTTTGAGATTCACTTTTCTTACATAACAGCATGATTAACATACGAGTTATAATTAATTAACATAATGACCCTTTCCTCTCTCTTGATTAGAAATGATATTGCTGGATGTATCGCCACTTCTTTTACGTCAGCACCCGTCTTGAATTCATTTTCTAAGGTATAAGAAGTATTTTCCCAAGACATCTGTTTTCAAATGCATTTAATTATTTTATATTTATTTAGTTGTTTTACATGCCCCGTGTGCATAAATAAGGCGGATAACACATTAGATTTGAAAATCATGAGTTTTGTTTTTGTGCCTGGCAATTTTCATTTTCAAAGTTGATTAAAGTTACTGAAAACTATTCTTGCCTTTTTCTCTTCTGATTCCCATTTCGTCACCTTTTTGATCTACAAAACTTCCAAGATATACAAAACTACCTACTTCTTCCACTGTTTTTCCTTCCAGACACATTTTTTTTTCTTTGGGACGAATTTGATCTCATTAGTTTCGTCTTTTCTTGGTCGACCGGAAGTCATATATTGCCGGCTATTGATGGCAGGGTATTTCTTTTTTTCTTACATCATGTTCTCAACTGATAAGAACAATGACGTATGTAAAATCATTGTCCTTCAATTGAGAGCCAAGTATCCATTCAGTGCCTCTGTTACCTGTACAGCATCTCTTCATTATAAATCGATGGCAATTCCAAATAACAAGGGAGATAAAATGCATCCTTAATTCACTCTAGTTTCAATCTGGAACCATTCACTCAGTATTGCCGCTGTGCGAACTGCACAAGACAAGTCATCGTACAGATCTCGACACATGAATCACAAATCTTGGCTTCAGTAAAGTACACTTCTCTTAAATACATAATCCATTAACAAAAATGTTTTTGTTTATAAAAACTCTCTCAAAAACTTAATCAATTGCAACACTTCTTCAGAAGATGAAGTTTCCTAATTCACAAAACACCAGTATACCCCCCCCAAAAAAAAAAAAATTGTTTTAAATCATTGCGCGCGCGCGCACACACACATACACACTCCACTCGTGCAGACAATATTTTCTAAAAATATGAAAATGATCTCCAATTTTATAACAAAAGCTAGCACCCACTGACTTCATATTACGAATTTAAAACAAACAAACCTCGCAACTAATTACAACATCATATTTCCACAATCGAAATATGATCGACGTATCTCATTCGATTTCTGTCAAAGTTACAGAATTAACTGGTGGTACTCGCCACATTTGACAACTGTCGGCTTTCACTAACGTTGTATTGACCTCTCTCATTACTGTTAAAAATGTTTTTTTTTTTTTTTTTTAATTTTAGCAAGGTTTTAAAGTTACGATCAGCGGACCTTTCGGAACATCGTGGACGGTTTCAAGTACTCAACTACTCTAACATTGAGATTGCAACAAACAGTACAACAGATAGGTCGTTATCACGTTCATTTTAAAACAGACAACGCTGTAACTGCCATGTGATAATTGTACGACAACGCAATAATAAGCTTTGAGATGCAAGAATGTATGGTCAGACAGATGTGACACAAATAGACATAGGTAATTAAGAGAAAGAATAAGATGTGTATTTAACAGACACGTTTGTTGTCTACTCATCTTGTATTCATTTCGTTATCTGTTTAGGGGCTGACTCGCTCAAGTGCACTGGTATCAGTTCCATTAAGGGTCAACTTCGTAGAGAGGTCAAAAAGTAATGCACACCAATTTTGTTCTCGGCTAATAATAAAGATAGAAATATGAAAGTTTGCACACTTGGAATATGACATGTTCCAATTATGTGCACCAAATTGCACAGCATTTTGATAAATATTACGCAATCTATGAACCGTTAAAATGGAGCTTGTCAACAATGTCCGTTACAAACAGTGTTTTGTCATAGAATTTATGGTTGCGGAAAAAGAAACTGTGGCAAACATTCATAAACGACTGTGTGCAGTGTACAAATGTTCTGCAGTCGATAGGAGCACAGTTAGTCGCTGGGTTCAGAGAATTAAAGCTGCAGAAAGTGTACGAGTGGAGCTGCATGATTTACCGCGTTCTGGACGTGTTGCCTCGGCTACCAGCACAGACATGTTAAACCGGGCTGATGCCATTATTCGTAAGGATAGGCGTATCACTAGTCAGCAATTGGCATTGCAGCTTACAGTTAGCAAGGGAAGTGCAATCGCAATTTTTAAAATCTCGGATATTCAAAGATTTGCGCTCGATGGGTTCCTCGGTGCCTAACAAATGATCACAGAGTTCAAAGGAAAACATTCTGTTCTGAATTGTTGGAGCGTTTCGGTGTTGAAGGAGAAATGTTTTTGTCAAAAATTGTTACCGGTGACGAAACGTGGGCACATTATTATGATCCTGAAACAAAAATGCAGTCAATGGAATGGCATCATCCGCAGTCACCAAAAGACAAAAATTCAAAACATCTCCATCAGCCGGAAAGGTGATGATCACTGTCTTCTGGGACATTGATGGTGTGATTCTTGTTGATGTAATGACAAGAGGTGAGACAATCAACTCGACAGCTTACATCAATACACTGACAAAACTCAAAAATCGGTTCCACAGAGTTCGGCCTAATAAGCCATCTGCAGATTTGTTGCTTCAACATGACAATGCACGCCCTCACACAAGTCTGGTAACACGGGAAGCAATCAACAAATTTGGTTGGACTGTACTGCCCCATCCTCCTTACAGCCCTGATCTGGCTCCCTCAGATTTCCATCTGTTTGGACCACTCAAAAAATTCCTGCGTGGGACACACTTTGACAATGATGAGGATGTGATCCGTGCAGTTAAAAAATGGCTACGCGAGCAGGACAAAACTTGGTACAAACGAGGCATTCATGACCTAGTTTCGCGTTGGCGTAAGGCAATACACTTGGACGGAGATTATGTTGAAAAATAGGTAGTGTAAAGGGGATGTTCAGCTACAATCTGTGAAAATTTCACACATTTTGCCCGAATAGTTTCCGAGAAAAAAATTGGTGTGCATTACTTTTTGACCTCCCTTCAGTAATTATTCTAAAAGGACATGCACTTGTACTTTCCGAAGAAGTGAAACAGCATTGTTACTTTCTAATGTATCATAAAATATATGTTTATTTAGCTTCAGTCAGACAGACAAAAAAATACAATTATGGGATAGATCAAGAAGAATGAAGTATTATCTATACAAGGGAATACTATTGTCGGTGTCAACTTGATCTTTCAAAGAGGGTAACATTGTCACACAATCAAACAGTTTTAGAACCGATGTCTTATACTAGTGAATCTGGCCATGTTATTTAAACAAATATTATCATTAATTATTCCCCCAGTAGCTTCTTTATTACGATAACAGAGGTGGATGTTACAAAACAAATACCATGAGAGTTACATAATCAAGTATCAACACTTGCAATATGTAGCTATCCTCACATTTTTTCTCATATGTACAAACACTTACAATACTTAACTATCAATACATTGTCTCATATTTATAAACACTTACAATACTAAACTATCCTCACATTGTCTCATATGCATCTATGAGATCACTATCTGAGATCATCGGAATCACGCGTCGACACAGATTATCTGGGTTGCAACTCAATAAGTGCAACTTTCTTATCATGGTCTGATACATTCTGCCAATCATGCATGTTAATGTCTTTTCCTACTTCCTTCCAAATCAAAAGTTCTTCCTTTTCCTTTATTTCTGTTGTGCTCGAAAAGATAATCGTCCGCCTGTAAAATACACTAAATGGGCGTAGTTGCGTTGTGTTGTGATTTACAAGAATCGACGATATCTACGCCCTTTCTCCGCCACATTCATCTGCAGCACAGTTTAGGAAATAGTTCGAACTTCTTGCTCACTCATTAACCGATGGGCCAGCCTGGTTAGTCCACCCCTACATGGAGGTGAACAACGATCTTGATCAGGTGCTAGTCGCTGACCCTGGCGCAAGCAGGCAGCTAGGTGTCAATGTTCGCTTTCAGCACAAGAGTGCCTGACGTCACGGTTTTCATCTCTTCTCTATTTATTCATTTGTCTGAGAATTTGTTTCCATCGTACACGGTATCTCAACAGCCCTATACAAATGAAACGAGCTATTAATAGCATAATACAGGTCGCTCCTTCACCCCATATCCTTGGGGAGAGATGTGCCAATACTGGTAGGTTCCGTCAACCTTCAACATTCTTTCTACCGCGATTTATTCTTTGGGACTGAACAGTCGAAAGCTGTCCATTCTTTGATGTCTAACGCTCCTTCTACCTCATTATACAGTTCCTTGCAGAATGGTCAATGCTAGCTAGGCAAGACGATCGTGAGACGTGCTTCACAATAGTCAAATGGTGTCAAATATTTCGATTACTTGCAACTTTGTGTATCCTTTTGCGAACTACTTCATTTGTGATACAAACTTAAGTAAAAGATTCTCAAAATAGTAAATACTACCATCAGTAGTACTAAAGTACTGGTAAAATAAACCAAATGGCTTATGTACTTCTCGGTCTACTTCACGGTAGTAACATTATGTGGAGTAACATGGTACATATATTTGGATGGGACGGGAAGAACTATGACTTTTGTTGATGATATTCTGATATATCGACAGGGAAGATACAGACGGGAAATAGCCTCCACACTGCAGAATGAACTCAATCGCATCTCTTCGTGGTGTGGAGTATCAGGCGCATTGGTTAATCCTAATAAAGCATCAGTTGCATGGTTCTCACTTAACAATCATATCGTTAACACGGAAACACCGGTGGTACGAATGGGAGCTGAAGAGGTGACCAGGGACAGATTGATGACGTACTTCTGAGTTCAGTTTGATCGCAGCCTGTGTTTTAGAGACCACGTGATAACAAAATCCTGCACAGGGTTAGCCGCCTTGAAGGTCATGACAGCTGCCAACATCGAGCAGAGGCTACCTACCCTTCTGTCCAGGGACTAGTCCTCGCACCAATCGAGTACGCCCTGACAATTCTTACTTTCCGTAAGACGCAAATTGACAGGCAGGAAAAAATACAGAATGAATCTATACACATTATCTTGTTGTGTACGAGAGATACTCCCTGTGTAGCTTCTTGACTTTCTATTTACAGCACGCTCTGCAGGCAGAATAGTAAAAAGATACAGTGGTGAATACGTTGTGACCACGAGTAGCTTGACGATGGAGGTGATGGCAGTGACCAGGGCATTCATCTGGTTAAAGTCACAAGACAATAACCACGCCTGCATACTGAGTGATTCAATGAGCATGATTAAAAAAGTGGAAGCGGGCTCTGCACGCAGACAAAAGGTGATGGGTGAAATACTAGTATTTGCAGAAGCTAAAAATGCGTAGGGCCACTTTTGTCTACGTCCCTGAACAAGGGGTAGTACGGGGAAATGAAAAAAGCGGACAGGTTGGCTGAGCATCAATGTCGTTCGAGATGTGGGACGGGCACGGGACTTCCATAACCATGAGTCCACGTCACTCCTTCGGATGAAAGAGTTGGGAATTAAGATGGGTAGAGCCAGAAACGAAAACTTACTGGGTGTTTAAGAAGACTTATCAACCAACACAGAACTGGAGTCGTCAGTAGCTGGACACTGCGGGACTTGCTGAGGAAGGGGGGGGGGGTGAATCTTGAGCACCATACGGTCGAAGTGCAATGATGGCGACCCGCAAATAACTCAACAACATTATATACGAGTTGACTGGCGAGCTGTGGTAATTGTCCTCGCATTCTGATACTGTTATAGGATAGCATTAAATCCCCGTCCTCACGCCCCATAAAGTCAGCGAGACAGTCATTTTCTTTCTCTAAATTAGTCACAACACCGTTTTTCCATCTTTTTCTAAATTAGTCCATACGCCGGTTTTTTTTTTTCTCTCTAAAGTATTCCACCCGCAGTTTTTCTTTATTTTTTCTAAACTAGTCCCTCCGTCGTTTTTCTTTCCTTCTCTAAATTAGTCCGTCCATCGTTTTTATTTCTTTCACTAAATTAGCCCCACCACAGACAAAATAGATTATTAAAAAAAAAAAAACTTAGCGAAGAGCAAAACCACTAAATAAAAGAAACCTAAGATAATATACACTTACAAAGCATAAAGTCAACCTGCAATCACCATAAAAAAAAAAAAACTTAAAATTGAAACAAATTGTGAATATCCCAGATCTGTAATAACAACAAAGTTCCTTAATAATAAGAAGAAAAATAAGACTACCAGAAGGAGATCAAACGAAGACTAGTAAAAGCAACACAAAAAATAAATGTAATGAAGAACATATGACACAATGTCAAAGCAATACAATTAAAATTATTGACAGCATGTATTTTTCTGAAAGCAACGCATGATTGTAAATCATGGATAATCCTGAAAGCAACATATAATTGTAAATCATGGACAATATCCCAAACAACAATGAAGAAAATTGGTTCATTCAAAACTAAATGCCACCAACAAATATTTAGGATAACATGCATGATGACAATGACAAATGAAGGTGTGAATAATGACCTTAACATTGAAAAGTATTTGATCATAAACATCATCCTATAGATGTTAGGTACAAGGCCTTACCAAAAGACACAGTGAAAAAACGATAATGGTAGTCATTGTTCCAAGAGGACGAGATTGTGGCTGTACAAGAATAACGTGGTTTCAAGACATCAAAGATACTTTGAACTTGGTAACAGGAGAAGTGAGAGATCTAACTAGAGACAAGAGTTTCTTTCAGACCAGCTATGACGAATGCAATGTTTAATAAAGGAAAATGTACTAGATAATGAGCTCCTCTACTACTATTCCGAAAATGCTAAATTATTCAATTTTTAACTGTTCTGGAAATGGTGATGTTATACATCTAACAAACCTTATTAAGACGAGTACAATAACATTATTCACACAACCGTACGTCCATTAGCTCTGTAATCAAGAGAACCAGCCTAACTTCTCTCGGGACAACCAAAAGATGCTTGCGTCATTTCAAGAGACGATGACGTGTATCATGCTGATAATTACAGTGGCTGCTCAGTCACATATACCTCTCACCCAACAACTCAATCGCTGTAACATAGCCCGCGTCAAGGCTAATGTACCCCGCGTCAAGACTAATTTACCCCGCGTCAAGACTAATTTACCCCGCGTCAAGACTAATTTACCCCGCGTCAAGACTAATTTACCCCGCGTCAAAACTAATTTACCCCGCGTCAAGACTAATTTACCCGCGTCAAGACTAATTTACCCCGCGCCAAGACTAATTTACCCTGCGTCAAGACTAATTTACCCCGCGTCAAGACTAATTTACCCCGCGTCAAGACTAATTTACCCCACGTCAAGACTAATTTACCCCGCGTCAAGACTAATTTACCCCGCGTCAAGACTAATTTACCCCGCGTCAAGACTAATTTACCCCGCGTCAAGACTAATTTACCCCACGTCAAGACTAATTTACCCCGCGTCAAGACTAATTTACCCCACGTCAAGACTAATTTACCCCGCGTCAAGACTAATTTACCCCGCATCAAGACTTATTTACCCCGCGTCAAGACTAATTTACCCCGCGTCAAGACTAATTCCGGATTCCTTCAGGCTGTGGATGATATAATCATCCATCAGTGGTATGCACATTCAGATAACTATCACATGATGACATCATATATGCCTGATGCCTATCATCATGCCTTACAGCTGTGGGCATCACAATCATTGTCCTAAATGTAGTTATTCCAAAATGTCTCCATTTCAGGATGATCTTTGGAGACAAGGAAAACTGAACGCTTCTTAAAAGTGTTATAACAGGAAACGGATACGGTTCTACGTCAGATTATGACGTCGAAAACAGCTCTGACATGAATAGAGCTGGGGGGGTATTTGAAGGTCAAGATATGCGAAGATCTGCAGGTGACGATTGCCCGGACACGGTGGAGCCACCGCAACGATTTCTTTGTCGGCTGAGAGTGAAACGAAAGATGGGCGAAGTTTAGACAGAGACATCGTGAGAACAAATCAAAGGGCAGGCGTGTGTGCGGGTATATATCAATGCTTTGGTGATTGAACAGAGTTCAAAAGCGCATTCATGAGGAATGGTTAAGGTTATTTTCCTGGAGTTAGGATGAAAAAGCCGCTGAATGTGTTAAGGGAGACAGAAGCTAGATCAAAGTAAATGTATCATTATCAAATACCATGAATATCTTTGGTGGTAAAGGTGATAATGTCCATCCAAAACAATATATTTCTACAGTTGCGTTTATTTATTTCCTTTACTACCTACCAAACAAGTTTCTTAAACTCTGTTATCTTTCCTCTCGAATTACCGCGACACAGACTTAGTGATGACTAACAATCACATGGAGCCGTAAACAGTTTGCAAATATCTAAACTCATACGTAATTTCTGGCCCATATGCAATGATTAAGACGGAAAAAAAAATTGTCAAAATGAGTGTTTAAAATCTAATATATTTAACAGAACTGTTCGAAACACACACTCAAGAACTCAAAAAGTAGATGTAAAGTAAGAAAATATCAGACAATTGTAATAGTAGACTCAACCCGTAGTCAGTCGACAAACTCAATAATAATGGCAGACGTCATTTAAGAAAAAAAAACCGTAATCGTCTTTACTTGAATCTATGTTTGGTTCAGTTGTCAAAGCAAAACAAAAAAAGAAATTATTGCTTTCAGTGTGAACAAGGTCGATTAGTTTATTCAGTCATGAACTGATTATTACTTACTTTCTGTTATTTTCTTGTCTGTTCTTTTTCTCTCTGAAATTTGGTTAAAAATAATAGTTTTTTGTGTTTTTTTTTTCTTAACAGATCACTTAGTTACTATAATTACTATAATTTGGCATTAAAACGGAAGCAAAGCAGCATGTTCTTCAAAGCTGGTTTAACGATCCAGCGATTAAATCAGGTAGCAGATATTCAAGCTGAATTCACGATCCAATGATTAAATTAGGATGTCAAAGCAACATACATGAATCCACGTTCTAGCGATTGAAACGAAAGCAACCGTTCTTCAAGGTGGATTCATGACCCACCGATCGTCCGTTCGTTTCATGTTAGACAGGATCTATTGAACTATCTGTAAATGGCAGTTATCTTGGTTTCAGCGTTCGCAAAGATCATAATGGAAGTTGGTACATGCATATTTACATTTGAGGATAATACATGCATATATACTTATTAAGGGTGGTTCTATTGTTGAAAGTTGTCAAGTGAACACCATTAATATACCTATTCTCCATGGAGAATATAACCTTCCGTTAAATTCTAAGTGTATGGTATTGTGGCCTGTGTTAACTATGCGTTAATCTGTATCTATTTATTGCATCTTGAGATACTTAACCAACGCCCGTTAATTAGAAAGCCCGCCTGCTGAGAGGGATCACCCAAAGTTTATGGCGTTTTCACCATTGCGAGCAGGGGCGATTGTGGGTAAAATGACGTCAGACGTCTAGCTCGCACAGCTGAAGACGTCACAAGCATTGGGTGTTCTCGGGAATGCTCTCAGCTGTTGGGCTTTCCATATAGTCGGCGTTGCTTTAACCAGGCATTAATGCGTGTCTATGAAGTGCATTTTGGGCTAATTTAATCCATGCGCTGATATGCGTGTCTTTTTTCACAGCACCTCTGACTATGTTAACCACGCAATATGTGTCTGTTACCTTGTATATATGATTTGCTTCAAGAACTTGGTGCATCTTTCACTCCCGGTATTAAGTTTCAGTGACTGGAAGTCAACTCAATTTATCATATATATGATCTACGCACTTCTTTAAGACACTAAGAACTCTTCAACGTTATTGGAATATTGCGTTTATCCTCACACATGTAGACAAAGAAAGCATTGCATGTGAGCATAGAAAACGTTGTCTGTGGACATATCACATACTGTATGTGGACAAATAAAATACTGTGAACAAATAAAACAATATGTGTGGACAAAGAAAGCATTGCATGTGAGCATAGAAAACGCTGTATGTGGACATAGGACACACTGTATGTGGAAAAAGAAAACACTGTGAACAAATACAACAATATATGTGGACAAAGAAAGCATTGCATGTGAGCATAGAAAACGTGGTCTGTGGACATATAACACACTGTATGTGGACAAAGAAAACACTGTGAACAAATAAAACAATATATGTGGAAAAAGAAAGCATTGCATGTGAACATAGAAAACACGGTGTGTGGACAATGAAAACATTGTATATGAACAAATAAAACAATATATGTGAACAAAGAAAGCAGTGTATGTGAACATAGAAAACACGGTATGTGGACAAAGAAATCGATGTCTATAAAGAAAAAAAAACATTATATGTGAACAATGAAAGCATTGTATGTAAACATAGAAAACGCTGTCTGTGGACATAGAAAACAAGGTATGTGGATAAAGAAAACACTGTCTATGAACAAATAAAACAATATAAGTGGACAAAGAAAGCACTGCATATGGACAAAGAAAGCACTAAGTTGTGGATAAACTAAAAAAAAAAAAAAACATTAACAGCAGTCTCGTTTCTCAGTTGTGCCCATTATATCATGAAGCAGTACATTGTTATTTACTTGACGTGTCATAGCCTTTAATGGATGAGATGTGTTCTATGTATGACTTTGTTCAGAACCTGCCATCTACGCAGTTTCCCTGCCTGCCCTCTGTCAATAGTTGGTATCAGATACTCGAAGGTATAACAGCGATGAGCATAACTCCTTCAAATATGCTGGCCTAGTATGGAAAAAGATTTATTATTTCATTTTCTTCCAAGATTAGGAAACGGACATTTCTTATCTCTAGGACCACGACGTTGATTCCTTCAATTCAATTTCTCTTGTGTGTTTCTGTGTTGTAATCAAGTGCCTGGGCAGTAAGATTACATGATGCTATCGCCGGGGCAACGGCGTTATCTAGGTTCTGGTGAATGTCATATGGTCAATGATATTAATCAACGTGGGTTTAATGTGAACTCGACATTTACCGTTATTGTCTGCGAACATGGAGAATAGTGCTGTTTGCTGTAGGAGTGATATATGAGTGAAGCATCAAGCGATTCGGAAGAAATTGAGGGAATCGAAGATATAAAGTGTGAGAAAAATAAACAACAGAGTGAAACGTAGAGAGACAGAATTATAACAGAACTGAATATACCAGAAATAGAATGAGAGTGGGACAGAGTGAGAGACAAGGGATAAGTGAACTGATAGAGAAAGAAAGAAAATGATTGTCTAATAGGTAAGGACGGTCATCATAAAAATGGCATGATTGCTTCAGTCACCAGTAAGAGTTAACGGTAATACGGGACTGCTTGCTCCTGCTATATAAATATAAAAATAAAATGGTAGCAAGCAGCTAAACTAGTAAAGATAAAATACAAAATACGACGTTTCGGCAAAGAGATTTTGTTTATTTTAATGTTCTCTGCAGAAGCTCAACTCGCGGCCCGCATATTATTTAATATTTTGTATTTGTGTTTATCTCCATTGCTACTGTTATGCCAACGGTGAACTAATTCTGTCTGATCCTAATACGGCTCTCTTTCGTTTTATTTTATTACTTTATTTTGTATTTATTTTTTGTTAACTGGATTAAAGCAGTTTTTATTTTCGCAGCTTTCATTTATATAACGTATTAAAATATAACCCATTTATTAATTATAAGGAGAAATTCGGACCAAAGAAAGCGTCCAGCGAATTACATTAAAACGGATGTAATGGAGCAGCCCAGTCCATGGAATCGCAGGAGAAGACTACTGGACATAGAGCACAATGGATTTACAGCAACGCCTGAATTCTCTCTCTCTCTCTCTCTCTCTCTCTTTCTCTCTATCTCCATCTCTCTCTCTCTCTCTCTCTCTCTCTCTCTCTCTCTACGATCAAGACTCAATCAGAGTAGGATTTCAGACTCTCTCATGAAGTCAGCTGTCTGTTTAAGCGATCGATTGCCCCATATAGTTTTTCTTCCAGGGAAGTGGGCGTAGACCACATTGCTCTTCTCAGGTCTGTGTACTGGGGGCAATCCTGTAGAACATGCTTTGAAGCCATATTGTCCCGTGTACAGTGGCATAGGCTGGTTGTACCTATTTTGAATTTGGTGAACATGTTCTCATTCTATTGTGGCCAGTGCGTAGGCGAAGTATGATGACTTGATTCCTCCTTGATAGTTGGTGGTATCCGTCACTCTCGTCATGCTTTGGGTGTTCTCGTTTCCATTTTTTCATGGAACTGACCCTTGAGGATGGATTTGGCTTCATCATAACTGAGCGGATGTTTCTGTTGTGGTAATCTCCCTCCCTCTTTAGCTAATTTGTATGCGCGTTCGTTCCCGTGGATATTATAGTGTGATGGTATCCACTGAATGACTACTCTCTGGAAGTTATAGCATAGTTGGTCCAGGGTTGTTCTCAAGTCATCTAGTTCATTGTCCTTAGGGATTTTTAGAGCTGATAGTACTGACAGTGCATCAGTCAGAATCACCAATTTATTGTGCATGTTATTTTTGTGTTGAGTAGCCAGTGTTGCAGCATCTCTGATGGCCTCAGTTTCTGCTTTAAAGGTGCTTAATAATTTTCCAGTAGCTATTGACTTGGTGATCTCGTCCTGATTATTCAGGGTCAAGAACTCACCCCCCTCCCCTCCATTTCTGGTGGCATTTGTAGCAGAGCCATCTGTGTATGTGTGGGACCAAGATTCATGTGGGTAGGTATCGTGTATGTGTTTTTCTGCTACGTGTTTTCTTTCTGTCTGATTGGGTGCCTTTTTTCATGATTCCTGCTATATGTTCCTTAAGTTCTGGTATTTTATGCTTTCCATGAGGAGACATATCAGATGGGACCAATGTTTCGATATTATTTGGGAAACTACTGGTTCTCCAGTAGTTAGTTCATTGGCAATTGCAGCGAAGCTGCTCCTCTTTAGTCGTACAATTCCTGAACCAGATATTCTTTGGTGCATGGGGTGGCTAAAGAGCCTTCTATATTTCTCCACTTGTTGCAATACTTTAGTGACCCGTCTGTCATCTAAGGGTTGTAAACCTGTTACTGTTTCTAGAGTCTTGATAGGTGTAGATTTCATAGCACCAGTGATGATACGGGAAGTTTGGTTCTGTGTTCTGTTAATTTTGCTAAGGTGTGATTTGGAAGCCATAGCACAGGCTGTGACTCCATACTCTAGAACTGGTCTGACTCTTCCTACATATAGTCTTTTCAAAATATTGCTGTCTGCCCCCCCCCCCCAAATCCGTTCCTGTCAATTTCTTGATAATATTTGTTCGCTTTCTGGGTTATTTCCTTGCTCTGTCTATCTGATTTTTCCAAGTCATTCTGCGATTCATGGTGACACCAAGATATGTTGGGTTTTGGTCAATAGGGAGTGTATAGTCTTTTATCTTCAAGTTTGCAGAGAGTGTGTTTCTTGATAGGCTGTTGAAAATTGTATATGTAGTTTTTTTTTTTCGTTGATTGGTAATAACCAGGTGTTCGTCCATTTTTGAAGTTCACCTAGGGTATATTGCATCCTGTATCCAGCCACCGTCATACTTTCCTCACGAGCCCATAACGCCAGATCATCTACGTATATTGCTGAGTGTATTCTGGGTGGAATATTCTTTACGATGTCATTTATGAAAAAAACGACTGAATTAAGTGGAAACATGCAGGGCGATGCGTGAAATGTTGTAGCAATGACTGGCACTGTGCGAGCATATATTATCTGTTCTGATGATAACACGCGATGCTTCTTGTTCAGAGGTCGTGTACAGTGGAGAAATAATGTTTGAATCAGCAGGGTGGATTGATGACGTATTATGGCTTTGTTAGATGATACAGTGCAAAAACACACGATCTGAACTATCACGGCGATGAGTATGTTCGTTGTCGTTCCAAGCTGCTCCAGAACAACCTAGATGGTTCATGTTCTCAATACTTCACCAGAACAACTTAGATGGTTCATGTTCTCAATAATTCACCAGAACAACCTAGATGGTTCATGTTCTCAATACTTCACCAGAACAACCTAGATGGTTCATGTTCTCAATACTTCACCAGAACAACCTAGATGGTTAATGTTCTCAATACTTCACCAGAATAACCTAGATGATTAATGTTCTCAATATTTCACCAGAACAACCTAGATGATTAATGTTCTCAATACTTCACCAGAACAACCTAGATGATTACTGTTCTCAATACTTCACCAGAACAACCTAGATGGTTAATGTTCTCAATACTTCACCAGAACAACCTAGATGGTTAATGTCCTCAATACTTCACCAGAACAACCTAGATGGTTCATGTTCTCAATACTTCACCAGAACAACCTAGATGGTTAATGTTCTCAATACTTCACCAGAACAACCTAGATGGTTCATGTTCTCAATACTTCACCAGAACAACCAAGATGGTTGATGTTCTCAATACTTCACCATAACAACCAAGATTGTTCATGTTCTCAATACTTCACCATAACAACCAAGATTGTTCATGTTCTCAATACTTCACCAGAACAACCAAGATTGTTCATGTTCTCAATACTTCACCAGAACAACCTAGATGGTTCATGTTCTCAATACTTCACCAGAACAACCAAGATTGTTCATGTTCTCAATACTTCACTAGGTAAAACTGTTCACATTATATAACATAAAACAATTAAATGGGGTTACATTAAACTTTGGTGTAGTGAAAGTAAGTACCAGCTTGAAATTAACGAGATTATTTTATTTATTCAATTGGCATATGTGGTAGTACTAGGATTCAATATATGTATGAGAGTCTGTTAAAGGTTTCGCTACATGTCTCTTAAGCAAAAAACACCGACACTATCTTGTTTTCTTTCCATATAGCATTGTATGAGCAGACATACAGGAGTTTAGATGCACTGATAGAGATATTGACAAGTTGAGTGATGGACACACTGAAAGGAAGATTGTCTGGCATCGATTTCAGCAAACACAAGGGCGACACTGGAAGGAATAGGCGAGGACACACACACGGGCAGACACAGACATACACATAAACATCCACGCACACATACACAAAACCCTGAAACTGACATGAGACTTAATAAAGAAAAGAAGACGGAACCCCGGTCAAAATGAGTTATGAACACTGAAGACACTACAACAAATACTGACGAACTGATGGAAAAAATGAACAGACATACAGAAAGGCACATAGAGAAATCACATAAGAGTATCCAAACCAACAGTGAAATAGAGACCAAGGCGGGATAAATAATCCGACCTATAGATAGTTAAGGGAGTTGTGTTTTGTGTAACGAATCTGCGAAACATTTGAGAATATCATCGGAGTAATTATAGTTCACAATACCCAGCGAGAAGTTGCCTGTGGGCGATATGATTAACATGCTGCAAATGTCAGGGTAGAGAGTCTATATGACAACCAAAGAGGATGGTTAAGGAGTAGATGTAGTCTTAGGGGTCTTCAAGTTATAGCCCGTTACATACACTCACTCTCTTACCCTTTAGATTGATACATATCTCTTTGAAACAAACATAATCCACTAAAACACAAAAATAAGTTAAAATAGAGTGGCTATTATAAACCTATATACTACTGAATATTGTCTACGTTGTACACACTAAAAGATGACGTTTATTTCCACTAAGTAAGTAAAAAGTAAAGAGCCCCGTTCCGCCAAGTTCGCGTATAGGGAATATGGTGTTAGTGACCTTACATTTTACACACCTTCAGCACATGATTTTTGGGGTTATGTGGTCGGTATTACGCCCGTGCCGCTTTACTCTCCCAGAAAAAGAAAAATCGGTACCCATTTAAGGCTGGGTGAACCCGATAGCCGTCGGTTGGGATCGAAACCTATCTCTTGTCCTTTGTAGCCCAGTTCACTAACCACTGAGCTATCGCGGCTCCGTTATTTCCACTACACAGTCCCTTAATGGTGTTCATTTATAAACATCTGTCACAGGCAATTTCCAACCCACAAGTTGGTCCGCGTCTCAAAATGTGTTAAGAGCTCTACAATAAAAGAACCCCCGTCTACTGCTCGCATCCACATGCAGCTGGGCAGACGCTGCTATTTACAAATACGCTACAGACTTCGGCGTCTGAATTCCATGGCGGTTTTAAAAGGAATCACAGACGCGAGGAAATGCCAAACAGAGCAGAATTTGATTTACTTGATTACATACATATGTATTTTGGTAATATGTGGTCCATGCAAGCAACATCAAAGTCGAAATGTCAGAGAATATGAATTCCATAAAAAAATAGGAATATATGAAAAAGGTAAAATTATAATGTTTTTATATATATATATATATATATATATATATATAATATATATATATATATATATATATATAAGGAATGTATATCATAATAACACGATTTCATCATTATTTTTTACGACCTTGTACTTTGAATAAACGTAATATACAGATTATCATTTAATAACTGGGATATATATATATATATATATATATATATATATATATATATATATATATATATATATATATATATATATATATATATATTGTCCTTTCGAGCCGAAGACGGCACATAGGGCAGAACCACAATCTCAAAAACAGAAACCTTGCGTGCCAAAATGGTACATATTGCAGAGATCACTGCTTCTAAAATATATGGTTATGTTTCCATAACAATACTTTTTACAATGACAGCTTGTCAAGCCATCGGTCAACCTCCTTAGTCGCCTCTTACGACATGCTTGGAAGATATATATATACACACACATATATATATATATATATATATATATATATATATATATATATATATATATAACATCATTTGAGAGAGATGATGTTCTGGACCGTACTTGTTGACATGCCGCATCTATAAATCTGCATTGATTTAAAAAATATGAATACAAGAACTGGATGTCGGTGTCAGGACTGATTGCACAAATCAAGCTGCACAAAACAAGAGCGTAAAAAATGCTCATCGGGACAGAAACGATAATATGAGTTCACTTGTGACAAAAAACTACAAGTTCTACATCTAAACGTTAGGCCATGACGGATAGGCGTGTCCATTACAAAGGTTAAACGTATTACACAGGTGGGAGTGGCAATATGGAACACATGATACACAATTGGTCAAGTTCATTATACAAACTATAGCAGCAGCTACTGAAACGACAGAAAGATCCCTGAGACTGACAAATAAATATAATTGTACTAATTCTGAAAATAGACCAATGAAACAATAGTGTGTAGAACGTACAATTACAAAAAGAATAATATTAACACGCACTGGAAGTACGCAGACAAAAATACAAATACAAAGAGTTAGGTTAAACATAGTGCCCCAGAACAATCAGTTTCTCGCACCTATCGAGTATGCCATGGCCATTCTTACTGTCAGTACGACTCAAATTGATAGGCTGGAGAAAATACCAAATGAAGCCATGCGCATTATCCTGGGATGTACGAGGGACACTCCCTGTGTAGCAATGAGGTATCTTCTTGACTTTCCAACCATGGATGACAGAATTAAGATCTGGAGAGCACGAGCATACCTGACGATTAGTACAGATACAGAGCATCCATTGCACCACGTGCTCAACACAGAGAAAGGTACCAGGTTAAAAAGAGGCAAATCATGGGTGGGCCGGGCAGAAGATGTCATCAAACAGGTCTGTGGGCTTACCAATATCAGCGTTGGTGAGGAGTGGATACCGGTGCCTACGTCATTCAAGGGAACTTTCTCTTGTATTGTCACACTCGACAGGAAAGTAGGGAACAGAACCCGGTCGTGGTTAATGCTGAGGTCAACGGTCTCATCTGCGATAATACCGATGAGAAAGATGCAGTCATCTATACAGACGGATCTGTAAGACGACACGAAAGAAGTGCATGGGCATTTACAGCACGCTCAGCAGGCAGAATAGCCAAGGAAGACAGTGGTGCATACGCCATGACCACGAGTAGCATGACAATGGAGGTGATGGCAGTGACCAAGGCATTCAAATGGTTAGAGTCACAAGACTACATCCACGCATGTATACTGAGTGATTCGATGAGCATGATAAAAAAAAGTGGAGGCGGGCTATGCACGCATGCAATGGGTAGAGTCGTTGCAGAAATCCAAAATACGTAAGGTCACCTTTGTCTATGTCCCTGGACATGCGGGAGTACGGGGAAATGAGAGGGCGGACAGGTTGGCTAGCTGCGCTGTCGTTGAGGACGGGCAACCGATGGATCGGGCGGACATCATCAATGCCCTCCGAGATGTTGGAAGAGCACAGGACTTCGACAAACACAGATCAACGTCACTTCTTCGGATGATGGAAATGGGAGTTAAGATGGGCACGGCCAGAAATGAGAAACTTGGTGGCCGTGTAAGAAGACTTATCAACCAACATAGAACTGGAGTCGTCAGTCGCTGGACACTGAGGAAATTGCTGAGGAGGGGATCTGAGCACCTATGGACATGTTCGGAGTGCAATGATGATGACCCGCAAATAACTCAATAACTCAATCAGTTTCTGCTATTGATGGACATGGGATATAATTGTCTGAAATAAGATTGTAACCATTACCAAAAAATCGGAAGGATGTCTACAACTGTTGGCACTAATATACGAGTATTATTATCTACATGACACATGGTGTGACGTATTCACGTACTTCTACTCTAACTTGACTTTTTTTACTTTTTAATTTCAGTTACTTAACTTTATTTTATACTTTACTTTATTACACTTTACGTTATTCTTTCAATCACTTTCCTTATTTTTTCACCCCATTCACTTCCTCTCGTTCATTCTTTCCTTCCTAATTCCCCCCCTCCCACCTTCCCGTCATCATTCTTTCGTTCCCTTTATACCTTCATCTCCTCATTTCTCTTTCTCTTCTTTCATATTGAATTGATAATTGTTCGTGATATAGTTCTAGAGCAAGGTAGACAATGCAACATATCATGTAGATAGAAAGAGATCAGAGAAAAGCTACTGAAATAGTAGATATAATAAGCAAAACTATGAGTCACGTTACAGGAATATTAAAAAAAAAAAAAAACAGCGGACAGCTGATGGATATGAGAGTATTGTATATGACGTAGCATAGCTCAGCATGAACAGGCACAATCGAAATAACGACAATTGTAAGAAGGGATCGTGTTGTCCCAACTGTTATTTGGCTTACTGATGATGAAGAGATTATCACCCCAAGATAAATATGAAGAAAAAGTAATTCCTGAATACGAAGTAAACTCATTATATGAAGCAGATTCAGAATATGACTAAATAAAATAGACAACTTCTCGGCAAGAACTGACTAAAATTGAATAAATGGAAATGAGTATAAAACACATCACCACAGCAGAAGTACACTCTATCATGACAGTGAAAAAAATATATGAAAGTGTGCATATACAAGTCATAAACTATACAGACAAGTCGATCACCTGGCCTACTTAATATTCACACCAATGGTACCAAGCAGGCTGCAGAATTGATGATCCAGAATTCAAGTGACGGGAAGTTCTTTTTTCTTTCACTGAGAATTGATGGTTCTGTAAAGAAACTGGGACTCAACTGTAGAAAATGCAAGCCAATATCGCATAACCTCTTGTCATTACTCAAGACCTGAAGGTTAAAATGACTTGAAAATCATTGGCTAAGAGTATATTATTATTTTCGTTCTTCTATTCTATCTATCTATTGACCTTTCGAGCCGTAACCGGCCCATAGGGCGTAGACCAAGATACACCTTCTCCTATATGAATTTTTGTTCTAGCAGTTTTCTTTTAAAGATATTTTATCAAATCTCGCCATCTGTCTCTGTTCTGTGCAAGCAGTTCTATCTCATTGAGGGAGCCGATTCCTGCTGCTCTTGCCTCTCTCATCAATGTTCTTCTCAGTGTCTCCCTGGGTCTTCCTCTTTTTCTTTTACCTGTTGTTTCCCATATGAGGGCTTGCTTTGCTATTCGATTATTATCTCTTCTCATCACATGTCCAATAGTTCTTCTATTAGTAATGCTGAAATATGATTCGCATTTTAAGATCAAGAAATAGCGATCACAAGATATGGCGGAGGGGGGAAGAGATTGAGGCATTAAAAAAAAAAAAATCATTAAGGGGTAGAACGATGGAAATTTACTTCCAGAATAGGAAGCTTGAACAAACAAATGCAATGCAGGATAACTCAAAAAAGAAATGATGGTCTTGTAGCAAAAGAAATTGTTGATTGGTCAACTTGGACAGGGACATTCATATCCGCCCTGACAAGTTAGAGAAAAGTGGCAAAATATACATCGTCAACAAATTTAATCATCCGGAGCTCGTGTAAGTAAAACAAAAAAGTAAAGTACCCCCCCCACCCCCTCCCGGTCACGCGAAGTGGCGTATAGGGAATATGGTGTTAGTGACCATAAATGTTACAGACCTTCGGCACATGATTTTTAGGGTAATGTGGTCGATATTACTGCCGCTTTACTTTACCAGAAAAAAAGCCGGTACCCATTACAGACTGGGTGAACCGGAAGCCGTCGGTTGGGACCGAACCCTATCTCTTGTCCTTTGTAGTTCAGTTCACTAACCACTGAGCTATCGCGGCTCTCGGAGCTGGTGTAAATTCATTCAAATAGTCACGTATTATATGTCAGAGTTTTGCGGATAAGACATGACTTTTATAACTTGCTATCACATTGTTTTGTGCATGCATCTTAGGTGAAGAGCTGTTGAGCAGATACGTTGTAAGTCGAGTCTGTCTTATTAGCAAAACTGTAACAGTCTATTGTTAGTTATTGATTCAGAATAGGTAGGTGGCACAGTTGAAGGTGGAACAAGGTATGTGCTTTAGACAGGTAACCGGCTGGTCGGTCTAAGACACAAAGTTCTTTAACAAACACAAACTAGTCGCATCATAGCTAAGCTAGAAATATATATGAGATCGCACGAAGAGATCTTCACGAAGAGATGTCTTGTTTAAGTCTCGATGTGCATAAACTGCGGTGAAGAAGTAAAGACATCACTGGTCAGACAAATATTTACCCACAGATACAACTACTTCTTCTGCATTCACTCGAGGATTATTCAGTTTTCTCGTCGGCTCTTAAAAATAGATTAAGTGGGTGTAATTTATGTTTCAGCGTAGTTTACATACTGAAGCAATATCGACACTTATCGACTTAAAACATCCCACTTCAGCATGGCATTTGTGAGGGTAGTGGGTTTATCTTTTCTTATCGATTCTCTCCCGCTTGGTCAGTCACAGTGGTACCGCTGGGAGGTGGAGACTGGTCAACAGATATGTCGTCAAAAGTCAACTTTGAGTTGCCGAATGCCTCTAGCCCATGACATATGCAATGTTTTGAATGATCAATGATACTAAATGACGATACAAAATAACTCACTACAATGATACTATTTGAATGTTGACAGAGTGATTGCAAACTGATAATCTTATCTAAACAATCAAGGAGAATGGGTGCTTCATCTAATCAAGCCTTTATCATGAAAAGGTTCAATGATGAAATAAACATATTGATAAATGAGTTCTCTTTAGACAGCATACTGGACACTTCGACTGTAAGTCTTCAGCAGATCCGATGAATCAGACGAGTTTTTACAAACTGTGACATATTGCTAGAGCGTGTCCTGTGAGAACTGACGTGCACATGTTATAACTAATCAAAATGCCAAAACTGCTCTATGACGACAAGAGGACTCTGTCCCAATAAGAAACGCGCATTCCCTTTGCATTAATCATATCATCAGCGCCATAATCAGCTTCGTTATCATTGAACTGGCAACAAAAACATCTTAATGCAATAATTTTAAAATCATTTCTTCCTCATTTGAAACATTATTTTCTTCGTTCTCCAGTCGTGTCCTCTTTCAAGCGAAGAATTTAAAGCTCTCCATTAAGGACAATTACGACGAGGGTGTTTTTGTGCTCGTCCCCTCATCATCGCCCATCTTTTCTCGCGTTCATTTCATCTTATGAATGCATTCTTTTTTATCTTCATTTGTTAAGCAACAAAACAAAATACCCTGAATTTGTAATATATAATAAAAAAGGGCCACACAATTTAAATTGGTTTATGGTTATCATTATGTGTGACGCTTATTTAAATAATAATAATAATAATAATAATCAACTATAAGCATCAAGGCTGATGATATAGGTGATAATGTATCTACACAACTTTATATTTATATCAATCATGTGCCATACCGGTTGGCGTAGGCGATCATGTCCTTCAACAATCTTCTATCTACAGTGCATTGTATCAGTTCTGTTGTTGACTGTTTTCCATGCCAAAACACCAAGCTATCCAGTATTTTCTCTCTTTGTTGTCCGCGATCTCTCTTTCCTTTTATTTTGCCAGTTGTAACCAAGTATTCCAACTTTCCTCTTCTCATGATGTGCCCGAACAAATGTTGATTGTTTCTTTCTGATGTTTTTTAAGAGCTCCCTTTTTGTGTTGGCCTCTTTCGAGAACTTCCTCATTGGTCTTTTTAGCTGTTCAGGGAACTTTCAACATTCTTCTGAGAAATCCCATCTCTGTGGCCTCTTTCATCGTCTTTCGTCTTTTCATTTGTTTGTCTATTGTCCATGATTCGCTTCCAGGTCAGAATTGGTTCTATATAGCACCGATGAACTCTCTTTCTCATTTCTATTGACATAGAATTGTTGCTTAGATATTTTTCATTTTCTGAAACGCTATTTTGGCCTGAGCTATTCTGCTTTTTATTTCAGTGGTGCATCTTCCATTCGATGTTATTATTGTGCCCAAGTATTTGACGCGTTGCACTTGTTTCAAATTTGTCCTGTTTATTGTTATGCTGCATGCTGGTGATGATTGTTTCTTCGATATGGCAATTCTTCTATTTTCTTACTATTCAGACGGAGACCTTTTGAAGCAGTGAGTATAAGGTGGGGGACAAATGGGAGTGTATGGGACAAGTTGAGGGGAGAGTGAGAAGGTGTTAACTAAAAAGAGAATCAGCGAGTCCACGAGGAAAGGTGATTAATAATAAAGGGAATAGAGAAACATCGAATCGCACGGGAAAGAATAAGACGCAAATAGGAGTGAGGTTGAAATGTAAAACGGGGTATGATTGGTCGAAAGGAGGGAAGTGAGGAAGAATGATAGGTTGGGAAGTCAGTCGAGCTAAAACGAGAACTCAGTGCGGACGGTTTTTGTTGTTGTTTGGCAAAACGGTACCGTGAGCATAGTGAGTTGTGGTGCCCATTAGGGGTTAGAGTTAGTCAGTTGGGGTACGGCGGTCGAGTAACACGGACCGTGCTGCAGATTCAAGGACAGTCAGAACTGTGTTAGAATAAGGAGTTCTGAAACTCAAACCAACGACCAAGGTAGGGCTAGTGAGGTAGATAGAGCTTACAGATTCATGGACAGTTAGACTTGTGTTAGAATAAGGAGTTATGAAACTCAAAGCCAATGAACAGTGTAGAGATAGTGAGTTAGAGAGAGTTCACAGATTCATGGACAGTCAGATTTGTGTTATTGTAAGGATTTCTAGAGTTCGCAGATTTGCGTGCAATCAGAATTGTGTTAGTGTCAGGAGTTATGAAACTCTAAGACAACGAACGAGTTACTTGACAGGGAGCTAGACAGCTTTCACAAACTCATACTCAATGATGAATACAACGTTATAATGTAGTTGCTGCATCCAGACGCAACGAACAAAGTAGGTGACATGAAGAGAGACAACTTTAGTAGAAGTTCAGGCTCAGTGATGAGTGTGAGCTTAGAATGTAGTTGTGAAACACAGTAGCAACGAACGCATTACTTGTCAGGGAGCTAGACAGCTTCACAAATTCATGCTCAATGATGAATACAATGTGGTAATGTAGTTGCTGCATCCAGACGCAACGAACTAAATAGGTGGCAGGAAGAGAGACATCTTTGGTAGAAGTTCAGGCTCAGTGATGAGTGTGAGCTTAGAATGTAGTTGTGAAACACAGTAGCAACGAACGCATTACTTGTCAGGGAGCTAGACAGCTTCACAAATTCATGCTCAATGATGAATACAATGTGCTAATGTATTTGTGGCATCCAGACGCAACGAACAAAGTAGGTGACAGGAAGAGAGACAACTTAAGCGATTTCAGGCTCATTGATGAGCACAACATTTAAGTGTAGTCGGTTCCGAACCAACATGGGTGCTGGCAAAGGCACGAGTAGACCGCAGCGGGAGAGTCAGCAGCATCGACCAGTGGCCTACCAAGTGAAGGGGTCATTTGGACTTTAGTGTGGGGAGTCAGAGGCGGGGCATGTGGGCGCCTTGTGGTTGCCATACAATGTGAGAAGGGCCTCTGAGACACATGCTGTGGGTGTGTTTGTGTAATTGTGATGCGAGATGGAAATTCTTGCAAATAAGCCTCGAGTGTATGTGTTACCTGATGTTCATTAACTATTTTCTAGCAGGCAGTATGTGTATGTCTGTGCCTAGTGAAGAACGAAAGTGGGTAGGCCACGAAGCACAGGCCTGTGAAGCAGAAGCAGTCATCACATCGAACAGCACGAAGTACCAGAGTATACAACCACATCGATCACGGGGGGGGGGGGCCAAGCAGCAGTCCAGCACTTAGCCGAGCTAACGGGTGTCAGTACCGAGAGGGCAGTGCAGCGCCAGTGCAGTGTCCAGGCAAGGCGAGCTTCAAGATTAACCAACATCGAGTCCACGAATAGGTCAACCTGTACGGAACGGGGACCGGCCTGTATCAAGTGGGCTGATTACGGGGTCAAGACGAGCTGTCCGGGGCAAGACGCCACCGGCAATCTACGTGCCTGCAACATCACAACAAGCGTTGAGGTCAAGGGTGTTCAATTCGAGCATAAGTTCTAGTTGAGGTCAGCAGGCTACTGAGTGCTGATGTGTGTAAAATTATAAGAGAGCTTACTGGTATACTTTCTTGTTGCTTTCTTTTACTATTATGTCTATCATTTCTTGTAGTTCATTCTATGTCTCTGATATTAAGACTGTGTCATCCGCATATCGCAAATTATTTATGTTGTGACCGTTGACTTCAATTCCTGTTTTGTCTACTATTGATCTCATAATATGTTCGCTGTAAAGTGAAAACAAATCCGGAGACAGAACACAACCTTGTCTGACTCCTTTTTTTTATAAATTGAGATTGTCATGTTTGGTTGTTAATTCGTATAGCTGCTGTGTGTTGCCAGTACATGTTTTTATGATTCGCTGATCATTGCCATCAATGTTTACTTTCTCCAGCATATTGATTATTTCCACATTCTTTACTTTGTCAAATGCTTGTGTGCAGTCTATAAAGCACATATATAGATCTTTATTTACCTCTATAGATATTTCTATCAATGTTCTTAAGATGTATAAGAAGATTATATTTTCTGTAGCTAAGCATAAACCACGTTGTTTCAAACCCAATAGCTACTTAATAAAAAAAAATTAAAAAAAATAAGTGCGTGAGTAAAGTATAGTAAAAGTAAAGTAAAATAAGAGAAGAATAAAGTAAGAGTAAAGTAAGAGTAAAGTAAGAGTAGAGGTAGAGGTAGAATAGAGGTAGAGTAGAGTAGAGCAGAGCAGAGCAGAGCAGAGCAGAGCAGAGCAGAGTAGAGTAGAGTAGAGTAGAGTAGAGTGGAGTAGAGTAAAGGTAAAGTACGAGACTTGAACCGGCGTCTTAGCACGCTAGTTTATGTCCATATGCTCGGCCGCCTGTATGTTCGGAGATTTCTGGATAGTGTCGCTTCAAGCATCGAAACTCACGACGCGAGGCAACATTCCTCACCTTCCCATGGTAATACCCTGGTACCCATTTATGTCAACGGCTTGGTCGACCATGGGTGTGTTTTTTTTATTTTATTTACCCAACCACGAGTACAATTCACACTGCTCCCTGCGGGAATCGAACGTCGGTAGTCCAGTCGGGTGGTTTTCCCAAGTAGGCTACCGAGGCCCCAAAGTAAAGTAAAGTAAAGTAAAGTAAAGTAAAGTAAAGTAAAAGTAAAGTAAAGTAAAGTAAAAGTAAAGTAAAGTAAAGTAAAGTAAAGTAAAGTAAAGTAAAGTAAAAGTAAGGTAAAGTAAAAGTAAAGTAAAAGTAAAGTAAAAGTAAAAGTAAAAGTAAAAGTAAAGTAAAGTAAAAGTAAAAGTAAAAGTAAAAAGTAAAAGTAAAAGTAAAGTAAAAGTAAAGTAAAGTAAAGTAAAGTAAAGTAAAGTAAAGTAAAGTAAAGTAAAGTAAAGTAAAGTAAAGTAAAGTAAAGTAAAGTAAAGTAAAAAAGTAAAGCAAAGTAAAGTAAACTAGAGTGGAGTGAAGTGAAGTGGAGTAGAGTGATTTGAAGTGAAGTAAAGTAAAGTGTTCATTCGTGCCTTAAAGGGCACAAATATGGTGTTAGTGTGTATTTTGTGCAAAGAGCAATATCGCATGTTGTAAGTGATGTGTTGGTTATTACGCCACATTATCTCAGAGCTACAATTTCAGAAACTAGATGAACCAGGAAGTCGTGTTAGTTTGAAAATTAAAATGAAAAAAAAAACATAAAATAAACAGACCAAAAATAAAACAAAATAAAGTAAAACAAAATTAAAATAAAATAAAACAAACCAAGAATAAATAAAATAAAATAAAACAAAATAAAGTAAAATAAAACAAAAATAAAATAAAAAAAAATACAATAAAAAAAATAAAATGAAATGAAAATGAAAAAAAAAAAATCGATGTTCAATCGTCGCTAGCCACGTTAATCTATCATTAGTGGTTCGTGCCACACTGATGAAAACTGAACACACGACTATTTGCCACAGTGTTAGATAGGCCATCACGATCTTAGAGTCAATTTGCAAACTCTGGAACTACATCATTCATAAGAAAATGTAATTTACTCGATAGTGTGTCTCCCTTGCACATCGGGCATCTAAGTAATGTGTAGTTCTCCTCTACAGCACCTCTCCGGAGGGCAGCTAATGACGATCCCAGCCAGGTTCCACATGTTAGCGAAAGCACTGAAGATGGTTCCAGCTCACATACACGAATTAAACATTATTGATGAAGACATGAAAATGGAGAGTGAGGAGAAAATGGGAATATTTAATTTCTTTTCTTTGCATTAATAATGTTTACCCTGCAGCGTCTATATTGGGCATCTTCTTTTCGACATTTTAACTTTCATGATTCTTTTTAACGTGTGCAGAGTACACGGAACTCCTGTTTCTTGTCCTTATCTAAAAGGGCTAGATATCAGATCTCATGACAACAAATCTATGGGGAAACAACCACTCGAAGAAACCACAGATTCGAAAAGAAAAATCAACACCGCCCCTGGCGGGATTCGAACGCGGATCATTATTGTTCAGTGGCCCGTTCCAATGAATACGATAAATATCAACGAATCAAATAACAATGTGGTATCTGTATAATAGAAGCAGACTAAGAGACAAAGTTAGAGGGGAATAACTGATTTAGAAGAATACTAAAGATTATTACTGCAGCACTGTATATAAAGGAACAAAAAAAAATGTCGCCCCTGTGGCAAGTCATAGACAAGTAAAAACAATCAACGCATCAATGAAGAACCGCCATAAAACAACAGATCAGGCTGTGTTATCGAAAAATAACGACAGAGCGCTAGAAATACCCGGAAACGTGATGGCTGAGAGGGTCAATCAACGAGAAAATAACCGCAAACTGTCTTTCCCCTTGACACTGAATGGTAAATGCGGAAAGAGAGAAGAAAAACGAAAGATTACAGCCGGCGGCAAGAGTCGAAAGATTAGAACATCAGAGACTTACAAGTATCAAAGATTGGCCACATGCGCGCGAGGTGTCTTTTTTTCCCACACACTGGCCCACTAGTTGTACTATTATGTTTGCAGTTAGTTAATGGAACAGCTGCCGACGTCTTTAGAAATCCGAACGCTCTCTTTCAATCTAATAAAAAAAAAAAAGTAAAGTACCCCCGTCACGCCAAGTGGCGTATAGGGAAATATGGTGTTAGTGACCCTATATTTTACAGACCTTCAGCACATGATTTTTGGGGTAATGTGGTCAGTATTACGCCCGTGCTGCTTTACTTTCCCAGAAAAAATCCGGTACCCATTTAAGGCTGGGTGAACCCGAAAGCCGTCGGTTGGGATCGAACCCTACCCCTTGTCCGTGGTAGTCCAGTTCACTAACCACTGAGCTATCGCGGCTCCCCTTTCAATCTAATAGTTACCTTAAATGCATCAAAGAAAGAAATAGAGGTAGAAGGATAAACAGACGAAGAGGAGAAATGAAGGGTCATGAAGCAGAATAATAAAATAACAATGAATATGAGAGAGAGAGAGAGAGAGAGAGAAAGAGAGAGAGAAAGAGATAAAATACTTATTTTAAAGTAAACTAAAAGATGTGACTATTCTTCACTTGTTTGATCTCTAATCTCGAAATTACTCGCCAGAGATGTCATTGGCTAATGGTTAACCCAGGAATTATTCAATTCTGACCACACAGTGCAAAAAAAAAAAAAAACCTAACTCAAGATGCATCAGTTTACTTTTATAACCTTACATCAAAGCAACGTTTTTTTTTATATCAAAATGTCACTATAACATAACTCCTCCTTGTTGCTCTATTGTCATCCCTTTCATCCGAGTGTAGCTGTCATATATTTCAAACCTCAAACAACAGAAGAGAACATTTGATTGTACTCATATATATATATATATATATATATATATATATTTCTTCTTAATGGGAAATTCTGAAATAGGAATTTAAAAAAGGGGAATAAAACTAAAATTCCAGGAAAACAAAATTATTAATTGAGAAACAGTATTTAGTTTTCTTCGACAATTTTGATGGGTTAAACTATTTTACTTTCTTACTTGTAAAAAATGATTAGAAGCTTCATTTCAGGATTCGTTTTTCAATAGCGAGTGTGACCTATTCCATTCGATCAAAGGTCTTTCCACATGCTCAATCTGAAAACCGAACACACTATTTCTAGTCGTTCACCGACCACATAAAACTCATGTACTCACGAGTAAAAACATCATAGAGATGCCAGGCCTACAAATTAATGGAAAGATAATCAATAACCTAAGTTAGTTATGCTGACGATACTGTGTTACTAGCAGAAAATCCTAAAGATTTACAACAATTACTTAATGAAATAAATATGACAAGCAAAAAATATGGACTAGATATGAATATCAAAAAGACTAAAACTATGATCATAAACAAAGAAAATACTCAAAACCCACAAGTGGATATCAAAATTGAAGGAATAGACATGGAGACAGTTCAGAACTACAACTTCCTTGGACATACTATAATATAACCAGTGATGAAAAATGTACAACTGAAATAAACAAAAGAATAGGAATGGCAAAAAGTAATTTTAATGTCATGAAGAACATACTAACATCAAAACAAATAACACCAGGGCTAAAACAAAGAATAGCAAAATGTTACATCTTCTCAATATTCCTATAAGGTGCAGAAACATGGACATTAGACAAGAAAACAGAACAGAGAATTGAAACCTTTGAAATGTGGATATATAGAAGAATAGGTAGAATTGGATGGAAGGAAAAGAAAACAAACGATGAAGTCTTAAAACAACTAAAAATCAAAAGAGAACTACTAAGCACAATTCAAACAAGACAAATGCGATTTTTGGGCCATGTTAAAAGACACAACAGCCTACTAAAAGTAGTCCTGGAGAGGAAAATACAAGGTAAAATAGGCAGAGGCAGACCAAGACTAACATGGACGTGTAACATCAAAAGATGGACAAGTCAACCTATGACAAGCTGCACCACCAAAGCAAGGACAGAGTGGAATGGCGCTCCATGGTAGCCAACCTTCGTTGCGGAGACGGCACTCGATGATGATGATGACTCACTAGTAAAGTTATCACAGCTGCCAGATGGAGCCCGTGCACACACAGAGCCACAGACTGATTATTATATGCCACAATAGAGAGCAAGGATAGTGCAAAATGTGTTGTTTTTCTCCTAACAGAGTCCGATCACATGAATGGCTAAGTGTGGACAAAAGATTGTCGCCTCTAGGACAAATGAAGTGTTGAGAATTACTCGTTACGTGAATTCGATTAACACCACTCGACAAACACACGATATGCAGGCAACAAGTGAGAAGGTCATTTGCCCGCAAATAGAAGCATATCAGATGAGAACGGTCTCTAGAAGCGGGAAGCTTCCGCACTGACACCTGCAATTCCCTTTCTCCCTCAATCTTTCTCTCTACTTCTCATAGATATATATATATATATATATATATATATATATATATATATATATATACGCTTTATTGTGTCCTATTTATATATAGCTATTTCGTTCTTCGTTTTGTGTGTGTGTATGTCTTTATTCTAAATTAATCTGAAAATGCATCTATATCCCTCTTTCTGGCCCTATATTCATCTCATTCATTCTATCTCGTATTTTTAATCACAGCGTATTCACTCAATCCATTCTTTCTATCCCTATTGCCCAGATCAATTTCATTGACTTCTGTTCATTCACCCTTTTAGTTTTCTCTCTAGTTCAATATTTATACATCTCTCTCACTCTTTCTTTTTCACCCTCTTCTGCTCTACGACTATTTAATTATTTTTAACGATTGCATTTTCCCCTTTCCTCCTCCCTCCCTCCCTCCTCTCTCCCCTTCCTTCCTTCCTTCCTTCCTTCCTTTCCTTCCTTCCTTCCTTCCTTCCTTCCTCCTTCCTTCCTTCCTTCCTTCCTTCCTTCCTTCCTTCCTTCCTTCCTTCCTTCCTTCCTTCCTTCCTTCCTTCCTTCCTTCCTTCCTTCCTTCTTCCTTCCTTCCTCCTTCATTCATCCTCCCTTATTTTATACCTTTATTTCTTTCTTCTTTCTTTCTTTCTTTCTTTGTATCTCTTCCTGTTCATGTCTTCCTCTTTCAACACACCCTCTCTGCATTCCTCAAGAACAGAGTAAAAGATATGATTCCAGGGACAAATTAAAGGATAGCACGTGTGAAATGAGCAGCAAGATGGCGACCAAGATGGCGGTTCTTTTCTTTTCGGAGTGTAGCTTGTGTGAATAAAGTAAATGAATATAGTGTTTCCAACGGATTATAATTTTCGAAAAGTTGTGTAAAGTTTTCTACCAAGGAGGAGGATAAGAACTGATAAGTACTTTTTTTTTTTAATGTAAACAGCTAAAGTTTTATATTTAGATCGTAAAAGATCGCATGTGAGACCTTAGCGATCAAACACGTGGGGGAAACATCAGTCGGGCTAAACCCCCTACGTGTGTTTTTCTTAGGTTAGGCCCTTAACTTACGACTGACTCAGCAGGTCGGTAAGGGATAAATGTTTTATGCTCAGAGAAATACACAGAAGATGGAGATAGATAAACATAAAGTAGAAACGATAAATATATGCGGGATAAAAAATAAAGAAGTCGAACTTATAGAAGAAATGGCAAAAAGGAAAATTAAAATACTAGGATTAGCGGACACCAGAGTAAAAGGACAACAGATAAATAAAACACACATGAACTACACGAAAATATTCTCAGGAGTCGACAGCACAGAAAGAGCAACACATGGAGTAGGTTTTATCATCGACCCAGAACACGCAAAGAACATTCTAGAAATAAAATGCCATTCAAAAAGAATTATCACAATTAAACTACTAGAAGACGATCGAAAAACAAATTACATTCAAATCTATGCACCATGCAACAGCAATGAAAGAGGCAGCGAAGAATTATATGACACATTGAATGAAATCATTAACAAGATTGACGAAAGCGACGACATGTTAGTGATGAGAGATTTTAACGGAAGGCTTGGGAAACGCAACAGTGAGAACAGTGATATCTTAGGACCCATGGCGATAAAACAGCTGAAATAAACGAAAATGGAAGCGGGCTGCTGGAACTATGCAATCAAAATGATTTATTTATCACCAACACATTCTCCAAACACAGAGAGCCGCAAGTATACACCTGGTACAAAAGGAATGATACAACATGCAGAAGCCAGGTAGCTTTTATACTAAAAAGACAACAGAGCAAGAAAAAAGTAACCGACAGTAGAGCAATCCCAATTATTACAGATGACACGGATCACAAGATGGTTATGATCACACTAAGACAGCCAAAAATAAAGAGAATATACGAAAACAAACAAAAGAAGCGAAAAGAACAGACAATAAAAATAAAGCAATTAAAAGATCAAGAAACAAGGAAAACTCTAGAAGAAAAACTAACAGAGGAATTCAAGAAACTCCATAACGAAGTATGCACAGTAGAAGAAGAGTGTAAAAAATTTAAGGAAACAGTAACCAACATCTCTAAAACAGTTTGTGGAACGAAGCTAAGAACAAGAGAATGGAACAAGAGCACCCCGTGGTGGAACGAAACAATCAGAGAAGCAATTAAAGAAAAGAAGAAGCTGTTTAAAAATTGGAGGGAGAACAAGAAGCAAGAAAAATATGAAAAATATGCCTTACTTCGAAAAAGAGTTAAAATTTTGATCAAACAATCTAAGCAAAAGAATTGGACAAAATTCGGACAAAACATAAGCAGGGACTTCAAGACAGTCACAAGAGATTTCTACAAAACAGTAAAAGTCACAAGAGCGAGAAAAAAAAAACCATGATCCGACTGGGCTGATAAATGACAAAGACTGACAGCCAATAGCAAATAACCAATGTATGCAACAGAGATGGAAAGAATATTTTGAAGACCTGTTAAACATACCAACTACCAATAAGACAACAAAAACCACGCTAGAACTCACAAATACTGAACCCAACATCATGAAAGAGGAAATCGAAGAAGTAATCAAATATGCACCAAGAAATAAAGCACTGGGGATAGATAACATACCGATAGAAATAATAGCAGCAGCAGGAGAAACAGTAGTGCAATGGCTGCACATAATATTTAATGCAGCATGGCGCCAACAACAAGCCCCAGAAGACGGGCAACAGGCAATCATCATACCAATATGGAAAAAGAAAGGTAGCAAAAGAGACTGCAATCAAAATAGAGGTATATCTCTGCTCAGCCATGTAGGAAAGCTAAACGCCAAAATCTTGGAAAAAGGCTGAGACCAATAATAGAACTACAGTTAAGCGATTCTCAAATGGGGTTCCGAAAAAAACAGAGGATGTACTGACGCACAATTCACATTAAAACAGCTTGCAGAAAAAAACGACAGAACACAATCAAAACTTATACATAGCTTTCATTGACCAGGAAAAAGCATTCGACAGAGTAAACAGAGAACAACTGCGGGAGATAGTAACAACATACGGAGTAAGCCAACATCTAACCAACCTTATTAAAAGTCTCTACATCAACAGCAGATGCAGGGTCAGAACAGCAGCAGGCTACACAGACCACTTCGAAGTAGATCAGGTGTAAGACAGGGGTGCGTACTATTCCCCCTACTGTGTATTCCATACATGGACCATATATGCAAGCTAGCCAACCCATCAGAGACAGAGGAGATCAACGAGCTTTTATTTGCAGACGACTAGGCACTAATACATGAAACAATAGAAGATCTACAAGAACACTTAAACAAACTCAACATCTCAGGCAGACAACTAAAACAAGTAGAGGAATTCAAATACCTAGGAAGTCTAATGACAAACGATAATTCTCAAACAGCAGAGATTGAATCAAGATGCAACAAAGCTTGTCAAATCATCGGACAATTATCACCACTATTGTCCAACAAGGAAATAACTCTGGAGGCAAAACGAGCACTATACAACACAATCTTCATCCCAACGTTGTGCTACCAATGCCAGACCTGGACCCTAGATGCAAGAACAATAAGAAAAATAACCTCTACAGAGATGAAATGTGTTAGACGAATGACAGGAAACAATCTGAGAGGTAAGATCAGAAATGAAGAACTGAGAAAAAAGCTAGGAAAAGCCCCCGCCATAGAATATATAAGGAAACAACAGATAAAATGGTTTGGCCACGTGACAAGGCAGAAAGAACAAAACACAACACAACGAGCCTTCAACAAACGTTGTGAGAACACAAGACCCAAGGGTCGACCACGAAAAAGATGGGTCGATGGAATATTAGAAGCACTAGGAAACATAACAGCAGCAGAGGCGAACAGAAGAGCAAAAGACCGCAAATTATATCTCCGCTCGACGCTGAAAGGCAGATGAGGAAGGAAAGAAGAAGAAGACGTGTGAAATACACAGACTTTAAACATCTTTATGCACCCATTTACAATGATCTATGCAGAAGTCGGTAGTCACAAAGAAACAAGAATAACTGAAACATAGACCTGTAATAGGTCTCGGGTTGGGAAGGGTTATATAATGAACCAGAGAGTGGAGTTAGTAGAGTTAAATATGGAACTTAGGACAGGGGAAAGACCGAGAGATAGCAAATTCTCAGCCATGTTGAACACTGGTCAGTTTGAAGGACATCTTGGGGATCGCGTTGTCAGGATATGGTCGCGTGACCAGGTAGACAAGTCAAACAAGCGGGCTGGATTAATCATTTCTCGCTGGTACCTAGAACAGAGAAGACGTATTAGGGTTAGAGCAGGAATGCGCTGGCGAGACATATGATTGCATGGAGACAATTGTTGACACCCGGATAGCAAAGGCTATATAGTTAGTTCCAAGTAGGAAGATTAACCTTCAGTTTAGGTGAGTAGAGTTAAATTAGATATAGACGATTAGAAGTTTGGGTCCACCCTGGACAATTTTAAACAACAAAGAGGATATGACAGAGTTAGACGATCAGATGCAACTCGATAGCAGAAGTTGAGTTGATTAGAGTGCTTGAGAATGTGTGTGTGTGTGTGTGTGTGTGTGCGTGCGTGTGTGTGTGTGCGTGCGTGTGTGCGTGTATGTGTGTGTGTGATTACAAGTCTCTAGAATGACTTGACTACGATGGTATACGCAATCACAAAATGTTGGAGTACTGGACAGTGCAGCGTATCTCTAAAATTGTTATATAGAGTTGTCACTCGTCTTGCTTTCTATGGATGTTTATTGCTGTCTGCATATACTTGTATAAGTTTGTAAAGTATACATAGAGGTCAAGGGAGAGTGTTCTGTCTGGAGCGATCTGGCCTTGCATCATAGCAGACAGACGCCAGCGAACAACGTTTTGATACAAGATCACACGTCGCTCGTAAGTACCATCGATGACTTAATCACGCACTTTAATAAGGCTTCGAAAGATGTCTCACATTTGGTTAGAGATAAATAAATGATAGACCATAACAATATACATGGCATACAAGACCTTTCTGACAACGCATCATATCTGATTTACGTTATAAACTGTCACTGAAGGAAAATGTGCTATACGTGTGGTATCTACGTTACGATATCATCAAAGCACACTTTATTATATCATTTGATGTTCAGGGCTCGGTTCATTTCTAAAACCATTTAAACCTGTCTCTGGTAGCTTCGAAATCATCCGATGCAAATTTCTCGCCTCTGTAATCTTTGTAGCATTTAAGAGGATTATTTTTGTGTGTTATGGTTGATGCCGTGGGTTAGAGGCGTATTATGACTGGTTTGATCATCAAATTACTCCAGCAAAAATATGTCCATATTAGCAAAAAAAAGTTTATTCCGTTCTGGTATCATTTCAGGAGATAATTGAGGGACGAAGAGTTAGAGGGAAGCAAAGAGAAAAAATAACAGACAGCTTAAGAGAATGGCTTGGCAGAAGGTCAACAACAGAAATTATAAATAGCTGCCGAGACCGAAAGTTGTGGAGAGACATGATCACCTACGCCACTAGGCCCGGTACTTGATGATGATGATCATTTCAGAGCAACTAACGTATCACTTTTAAACATAACGCCCACATTTTGCCCACAGTGGCCGCAGGGCTACAGAAGAAAACACAGGATGTGGAGATTAAATGTCATCGCAAGAATTGTGGGCATTTCTTTCTTAGATCTTATTTAACATTTTTTTTTTCAATTCCTTAAAGGGAACAATTAATAAATAATCGGGAGCACATGACAAACGTGTAAGTACAAAGAATCGTAAAATGGAATGATTTTGTCACATGTCTTGATCGTCAGGTCCAGCGAAGATAATTCCGCAGGGAACTGTGAAAGGAGTGAAAAGGAGAGGTAGGCAGAGAAAGAGCGGGAAGACAGCATCAAAGAATGAACATACCCCAACTTTGAAGAGCCCTAAATAATTATTGTAGGTGAAAAGAAATGGGTAAGGTTGACGCCCCAAGTCTGTCAGTGGTGCCCCATAGACCCATGGCGTTCTGGGATGAAGATGAAAAAAGAAATTGAAAGAGGAAGAAGCACAGAAGGAAGAAGAATTGGAGGAGGAGGGAAAAAGATGATGATGATGATAATGATGATGATGATGATAATGATGATGATGATAATGATGATAATGATAATGAAGAAGAAAAAAGAGAAGAAAAAAAAAGAAGAGGAAGAAATAAGAAAAAAAAAGAAGAAGATGAGAAAAGAGGAAGGGGGGATACTTTAAAAGACGACAGTGGGAGTTAATCAATTGTATGATCTGAAAACAAAATTAGAAAAATGGGTACATTATTAAATTTCAAATAATTTTAAAACACTTACCACAATATCACGCTACACGTCTCCCATTAGACCTCATTTATGTATCATCTCATTTTTGTTCTTTTAAATAGCAGACTTCAATGTCTTCCCTGAGCACAGATTCTATAGCAATCCCCACAGGCTTAGAGGGATCAATGACAGCGTCAAATCATTATCTCTCAATCAATTTTATCCAATAATAAAATGCGACAGATTTAACTTTTTTGTCCCTGCTAATAATTACACAACTCCATTTTTACGTATCCCTCGGACATTATACATATGTGCATTTTTTTCACCTTCTTATCCGCTTTCATTACTTAACGAAAGTGTCATTTTTTTTTCAAGAATTCTGAAACAATTATGTATCATAGGTACTAGATTATTTGTCGTTCCGCGACGTAGCATAAACTACAATAAACTATAGACACAATAGAAGAGAAAGCAACATGAACGATTTCAGTCTCAGCAGTAAGAAAACAAAAGTAATGGTCAATCGATGAAACAACCCTCTTTATCATACTACATGAATATGTAAACGGGGAAAATCTGAATGAAGTGCAGTCTCAAAAATATTTGGGCACAATAATAATATCGGACGGAAGAAGCACCACATAAATAAACAGCAGAATAGATCAGACCCAAGAAGTACTTCATAAAATGAAAAGCATTGTTGTGCTGCACGTCTACGTCAATAGAAGTGTGAAAGAGTCTTGGTCGGTGTTATATAGAGTCAATTCTAAACTATAGAACTGAATCATGATCAGTAGACACACACATATAAAGACTGTTAGAAGCCACAAACATGGAATTTCTCAGAGGAATGTTGAACATTCTCTGGACAACTAACAGATCAACGAGGAAATATGCAACTATTCCAACATAAACAAGAGAACTTCTGGAGGGAAAAAACAAAACAAAAAACTCGGACACACCCTGAGAAGAGGAACGTTGGAAAACCTGGTTACAACTGGGAAAATACAATAAAAGAGAGATCGCGGACGACAAAAAGAGAAAAAAAAATACTAGATAGCCTGTTGTCGTGGCACGGTACACAGTCAACAACAGAACCGATGCACTGTGGATAGAAACGTGCTGGGCAGTACGTGGTACTCGTAGCTGACTACTAGCGTCACATTAATGTCCATGTAGCTGATCAAGACCCTTCTTCACCTCAGCGTGGTTCCCCTAGCAACAAGATCTGGGCAAGCCAGAAGCAATCCAGAACCAACAAAAGTCCAGTCTGTGAGACTGGAAGGCGCAGATATTGCACAACCTGCTCTAACAAATTTGCATACATTGATAATCAGAACTAAAAAGCACGCAGTCAAATAAAACAGCATTTCCTACATTTCCGGATAATTAATAGGCACAGACATAAAATGACAAACAATCGGTGTGCTACTATGAGAGTTTGAATATGTACGGTACACTATAAGATGAAACAAAATAGATTAAAAGCAACGTACATTCGTCATAAGTATCTGACTTCTACGGGTTGGAAAGTGACATCTATGGCAATTACTTGGAAATTTTCTCATGTCTGCGCGACATGTCCAGCGTTGACAGCAGTCATTACCATCTAGTCGGTGATATATTCCGTTCACATTCCTCTTTTGAAGGAACAAAAAGGCTAGGAGTAATTTTCGCCACAGAATGCGCAAAGAAACAACAGATAAATACGGTTTCCTACATGGCATGGCAAAAAGATCAAAACACAACACAACGAATATTAAATAAATGTCGGGATATCACTAGGCCCAAAGGCCGACCACGACAATTTTTGATTGATAGTAGAAACACTAGGAAACGTAACAGCAGATGAAGTAAAGAAATAAAAAGACCGCAAGCAATACCTCCTGTCAACACTGAAACGCAAATAAGGAAAGAAATAAGAAATCTTATCGGTCTTCTTCGTCTTCGAGTACTTGATACCGTGATCTCCATAATGAATATACACACTTTATATGTCAAATATATATCACACAGGTTCGCTGCCTATTTTAGAATAAGTGTTATGTCTTTTACGTTATCTGTTAATTTGTTATTTATTTTTCTAAGTGCCATTGCACAAATCTGTGTAACAGTTTATTTATTATTTATGTTTGCTCAATCTCGAGTTTCCTCGAAAATGTATTTGTTTTTCTCTGCAATATATGCACGTTATATGAGAAGGGTAAATATGATTACAATCCCCGAAAAAGAGGTATATTTATTTTTTTTTTTTTTACGACATGTGCGAGGTTCCATCGATTATATCAACACTCAGAAGTGGAATGTTCAGGTAGCTGGGAAATGCTATGCAAATGAATAGCAACAGCATTTACAAAACAAAAAAACGGTATAAGGAGAACTATGAATGAGCAGCCGCCTTTAGTTAGATCGAAATTGATAACCAGGATCTCTACAAGGCATCTAAAAGTGGATTCTCCAATTGTGAAAAGACTATGAGACACTGGAAGATGATAGCAGTTCAAGGAAACGAAGTATACGAAGCAGCATTACAACACTTGAAACAGAAATTTACTCAAAAATTCAAAGTAAATGAAAAAAAAGACGCCAGAGAAAAGAGCACCTCGGTGAAAACTGCATTGTCCATCCTGCAGTCAGACATGTCATTGAAATACTGATACAATTTGAGAAAAGCTGTTCTTCAGC
The DNA here is from genome assembly GCA_032433765.1 of Megaustenia siamemsis. Taxonomy (NCBI): domain Eukaryota; kingdom Metazoa; phylum Mollusca; class Gastropoda; order Stylommatophora; family Ariophantidae; genus Megaustenia; species Megaustenia siamemsis. The sequence goes on from JAVIAB010000125.1 coordinate 34,021,790, forward strand.
AGCGAAATGCTATTGCAGATTGGCATTTGCCTGTGTCCAAGAAAGACATAAAAGGGCATATATATATATATATATATATATATATATATATATATATATATATATACACGCAAGAAAAGCTCCTGGACCAGATATATAACTAAAGAAGAGATTGAAGCCATGGGTGGTTTTGGAATAGAAATAATAACAAAATTATTAAATGATATCTACAACACCGGATATATACAAGACCACCTGCTCAAATCAATATATATATATATATATATATATATATATATATATATATATATATATATATATATATATATATACAAAGCCCTAAAAAAGAAATCTGGTGCGATTAAATGTGATGATCATCGCACAATAAGCCTTATGAGTCACATGGCTAAGATATTACTAAGAATCATCATGCGAAGAGTGAGAAACAAAATCAGTCCAGAAATTAGCGATGAACAGTGTGGTTTTGTTAGAGATAAAGGAACAAGCAATGTCATATACATCATAAGATTTTTAGTAGAAAAGAGTCATAGAGGTGAAAACAGATCTATACCTATGTTTCATAAATTATACCAAAGCATTTGACAAAGTAAAGCATCAAGAAATAATCAAAATTTTAGAAAGCATAAACGTAGACAGCAAAGATCTCTCTCTCTCTCTCTCTCTCTCTCTCTCTCTCTCTTCTCTCTCTCAGTCTCTCTCTCTCTCTCTCTCAGTCTCTGCTCTCTCTCTCTCTCTATCTATCTATCTCTCTCTGTCTCTACGATCGTCTCAATCAGAGTAGGATTCCAAACTCATTTAATGAAGTCAGCTGTCAGTTTAAGTGATTCGATTGCGCCGTATAGTTTCTTTTTTAGGGAGGTGAGTGTCGACCACGTTGTCCTTCTCAGGTCTGTGTACTGGAGGAAATCCTGTAGAACATGTTGTGTTGTCATGTTGTCCAATGTGCAGTGGCATTGGCTGGTTGTACCTATTTTGAATTTGGTGAACATATGGTTCCTGATTCTATTGTGGCCAGTGCGTAGGCGAAGTATGATGACTTGATCCCTCCTTGATAGTTGGAGGTATCCGTCCCTCTCGTTATGCTTTGGGTGTTCTCGTTTCCATTTTTCATGGCACTGACCTTTGATGATGGATTTGGCTTCATCATAACTGACCGAATGGTTCTCTTGTCGTAATGTCCCTCCCTCTTTAGCTAATCTGTATGCGCGTTTGCTCCCGTGTATATTGCAGTGTGATGGTATCCACTGAATGACTACTCTCTGGAAGTTATTGCATAGTTGGTCTAGGGGAATTCTCAAGTCATCTAGTTCATTGTTCCTGTGGCTTTTTAGAGCTGTTAGTACGGACAGTGCATCAGTCAGTATCACCAATTGATTGTGCACATGTTATTTTTGTGCTGAGTAGCCAGTGTTGCAGCATCTCTGATGGCATCAGTTTCTGCTTTAAAGTTGTTTGAGAATTTCCCAGTAGCTATTGACTTGTTGATCTCTTCCTGGTTATACGGAATCAAGAACACACCTCCTCTTACATTTCTGGTGACATTTGTAGCAGAACCATCTGTGTATATATGGGACCAAGCGTCCTGTGGGTAGTTATCGCTTATGTGTTTTTCCGCTACGTTTTTTTTCTTTCTATGTAAGATCTAAGAATAATAAAGAACATGTGCTGGCAACAAACAGCGGCCATAAGTACTGGAAACCAATTGGGAATGTTTCAATAAATAAAATAGGGTGTTAGGCAAGGTTGTGTGCTGTCACCAGATTTGTTTAATATTTACAGTGAGATTATTTTAAGATCCATACGGGGTATGCCTGGAATAAAAATCGGAGGTCATAATATAAATAATCTATGGTGTGCTGATGATACAGTCTTAATGGCTAAGAGTGAAAATGAGTTACAAGAAATGTTGGACATTATAGTGTAAGAAAGCAAAAAGACTCAGCCTTAACAGCAAAAAGACAAGTAACAGTAACAACAAAGAAAAAGACATCACCTCAGTGCAAAATAAAGACACGTGGTAGCCAACCTTCGATGCGGAGACGGCACTCAATGATGATGATGATTTTCGACAAGAGACCAGTTTGAAATCTAACTGACATACAGCTCCATCATAATACATGAAAATGTCAGGTCACAAAGAGAAAGTGTGATTCCAGAAATGATGGATCGACGGAATAAGAGAGTCAATAAATGTATTCAAGATGGCAACAACTGAAGCTCTACAACTAGCGACATCTGGAAGGCTACAAAAGCTTCGACCAGGCAACGATCTACGGTACAAGTATAATAGGAAAAAAATACTAAGGATGTAGCAGTGACAACCTACCTGCCTGCCTATCTGTCTGTTTATCTATATCATCTATTAATGTCTATAAATATCCATTCATGTATCCATCGGTTGTTGTAGACACGTAATGTTATTTGGTCTTATTATTATTATACCTACTTTGTAATATTCGTTTCTATGTATACAATATGTTATATAATAGTAACAATCTTTTTTGCGTGATCCTGTCTGACTCTTTAACTTCTGGTGTCATTAACGCCCTTTCTCAACCACTTCATTTCGCAACCCTTCTATCTTGCAACTTAGATAAAAAGTAAAGTAAAGCACCCCCGTCACGCCAAGTGGCGTATAGGGAATATGGTGTTAGTGACCATACATTTTACAGACCTTCAGCACATGATTTTTGGGGTAATGTGGTCGGCATTACGCCCGTGCCGCTTCACTTTCCCTGAAAAAAATCCGGTACCCATTAAAGGTTGGGTGAACCCGGAAGCCGTCGGTTGGGATCGAACCCTACCCCTTGTCCTTTGTAGTCCAGTTCACTAACCACTGAGCTATCGCGGCTCAACTGAGATAAAGACCACACATAACAAGATACGAGAGCTCCGGAAAGAGTAGATTATTTATCACATATCGTTGTATTACCTTATGATATTTGGCAAAGCTAAAAGAGTTAGCTTGCAGCTCGCCTTCATCTTCTGACATCTTGTTCTAATTTCTCTTTGAAGCTTCCGATCCCGAGTGAAAATGCTTCCCAGATAATCGACATCTGGCTAGGGTTGGCATTGCCCCACATGAGAGTTGAATGATGGCTTATTATTATTAATCGTTACAGTGATTTTTTTTGTCTCGATTGTACTTCTAGTTCACTTGCACAATAGAGCGTTTTCTTGCAGCTTACTTTCAAGTGATTTAATTAAATGATAATAAAGAAATGAAAGTTATCTGTGTGAATTTTTATGGAGAGGGGGGAAGGAATGGTGGGGAAAAAAAGGGGGGGGGGGCAAGGAAGGAGAGATATGGTAGATTGATCTAAATTTCAAGAGACAAACTTCTGAATCATAAGGACATTAATGTATCTAATGTGATGTCCTCTGTATCATAAGGGACATTAATTTATCTAATGTGATGTCCTCTGTATCATAAGGACATTTATTTCCCTAATGTGATGTCCTTATGTACCAGGAAAAACCATATTTCCAGTTCGGCAAATAAAATTATGAATAGGCTGATCTTGGTAAAAATGGGGACGACAAAATGTAGACCGAGAGAGGGCGATCACGTTCCCCTGCCATCAGGTCTGACTAGAACAATACTGCAGGAGACTGAAAGAAAAAGGAAGGAAGGCAGGTAAAGGAAGCGGTGGGATATCAATGAATAGATAAATCCTGATTCGCCGACTTCCGGATAGTATCTAAAAGGCAAAGAGAGATGGAGATTTATGGATGAAGAAATCCGCGCCTTTGAGCTTTTAACGATGAAGGGGCGGGGTACTCTGCTCACAGTGCGAAGTGCTGCTTATTGTCAGCGCTTTGTTAATGATTCTATCTTTCTATCTATTGACCTCTCGAGCTGTGGCCGCCCATGAGGCATAAATCCAGATATTCTTGCTCTTTTTTTTTTAAAATGTTCTTTCTAGCAGTCTCAATCCTTGCAAAAAAGAATGTATCAAATCTCGCCATTTGTCTGTTCTGTGCAAACATCTCGATCTTAGTGAGGCAGTGAACCATACATAAGGGTTGATAGTACGTTAGATTTGAACAGTCTAAGTTTTGTTTTTATGCTGATGAGTTTTGATTTCCACAACTTATCAAGGCTTCTGAAAGACATTTCTGCTTTAGCTTTAACGATTCTTGCATAGTTTCAATGTTCTTTCTTAGGTGATCATTACAAAACACTGAGTAACGCCAGCGGTACGACGCGACATATGACTCAAAGCTAAGCTGCTAGTAGTATACTCAGAGCGACTTTGACAGGGAAGGAATAAAAGTATGCGCCAAAAATAACGGGCTAATAATCTGACACGGATATCCTCTTAGTGATCTAGATCAGAAAATATTTCTGCGACCCCCAGCTCGCACGTGTTAACCCTATCAGGTTGGTGCCAATATTATTTATCTGTTTATAATAAACACTGTTTTTTTTTTTTTTTGCATTTTTATTGATTTTTATTTTTATTTTTTTGGGTGGGGGGATGGGGGGGGGGAGAGGAGAGATGTAAAATGGTGGAATATCAGGTTTGATAAGTATGGTAATGGTATAAAGTGAGAGAGGAGTAGAGTTAAAGAGTGAGATAGACGGTCAAATATGCATTAAAAAGTTAGAGAGATTGAAAGAGATGAAAAGAGAGACAGCATGAATGAAGCTAGAGTGATGGAGAGATGTAATGGTTCACCCCACGTCTTGCTAGACGTATGGGGAAAATTGTGTTAGTGACCATATTTTTCCATTACCACGGCACACTCACATTTTTAGGTGATATGGTCGGTATCACGCCAGGTCTCCTTTACTTAACCAGTTCAGTTAGTGAACTGGACTAAAAAGGACGAGAGGTCGGGTTCGATCCTGATCGACGGCTTCCAGGTTCACCCAGCCTTAAATAGGTACCGGATTTTTTTCTGGGAAAGTAAAGCGGCTCGGGCGTAATATCGACCACATTACGCCAAAAAATCATGTGCTGAAGGTGTACACAAATTATGGTCACTAACACCATATTCCATATACGCCACTTGGCGTGACGGGGCACTTTACTTTTCATTACTTTATAGCAACCAAACCATTGTAAACATATAAATACACATACTTTGTCAACTGTTGAAAATAACAGAGCACCTATTGGTTTGCCCGGAGTGTTGTGGAATCATTGCTAACAAAAATAACAAAGCACTTTAAGGGCACGTCTATTTTGCTCAATCGTTTTATATACGTGCTGCTATTACTAATTAAAGAAATTAGCGTTTCTAAAGGTATATGCGAAACAACAAAATAAACCAAAAGTAACCGTTCCAAGTGTGCATCAAATCGTGTAGATTGTGATCATGCAGCAATGTTTACAAGTACATTCAGCATAAATAAAAACACATGCAATTAAGCGTGCTTACATTTTCCTGTGTGATATGATTGTTCTCTACGTACGAAAAGAAAGTCACAAAAAGTACTAACCTTTTAGTTTATCCATAACGTGATAAACTAGACCGTTAACATTTTAATTTGATACCACAAACGTCACCCAACTACCAGAAAATATTAATTTTAACTCAGAAACTATCGTAGAGAACGCAAATACTGTTGCTAAAAGTAATTTGTGAGGTCATTAAGCAATTTAAATCGGCATTGTTAACGGCTCCCAGCGTTTACTGTTGTACATTAAATTGTCTTTCTCTTCATGCTGTAGCTAATGTGCAAAAAATTATCTGGGAATATAAGATATAGAAAGCTTGTTTTAAGAAAACAAACAACACAGTTTCTACCACATCTAAAATACAAAACACAAGAAGCAAATAGTTGCTATGCAGGAGACAAAACAAGAAAGCTATGACCTAACAGGGGAACAAAAACTACTTTAACAGCAAACACAAAATAATACTACTTTGAAAGCAACACCAAAAATAACCATCGTTTTCCTGGAATTGATTTTGTTCAGAAGTGACATAAATTGAAACCAAGGATTGTAGTTTAAATAGTAAAAAGATATCAACGGTAATCATGTGTTCAGAGAAGAGAACTTTCGAGAACGAAACATCAAAGTTAACTGAACACAACCAAATGACGTAATCTAGTCTAAACATGAAAGAAACCTAATAGTTTCAGATATTGCTTGAACTAAAAAGATATAGAATGTAATCGTACGTAAAATCAACATTACAGTTAAAAAACAACAACAACAACATTGCATTCAGTACGCGCATTGAACGGCAGTAACAGCGAGTCATCTGTGTTATGTAGATAAGTTATGTGAAGTGGAAACATTTCGTAATTGTACCTACATCAATATCACATAAATGATGCTGATGATCTGTACAATAATGTTGAAAACTGCATAAAGTGTAGAAGCAGCAAATTATTAGATAGTTAGAAAAATATCCAAAAAGAAGCAGAAACATTCAACTCGTGCATGCTCACAATCTGAAGGTGCACGGTTTGATTCACATTTGGTGAAATTGTTTTTTTTTTTTTTTAATCCGTGATCCTAACAATGAGATAGAGTGCCTAGTCTGGTCAAAAACGGTGTTGGGGTAGGGGGAGATAGAAGAGAATGAAAGATACAGATAGAGAAAGAGAAGAGAGAGAGAGAGAGAGAGAGAGAGAGAGACTTTCTGCTCCAGATAAACGAATACAACGAATCCCTGGTATTAGTTAATAATTGAGATTAGCAGATCGTATTTCAATCACAGAACCATTTTAAAAAAGAAAAGTAAATTCTCAATATGTTCCCAATAATTAACGAAGGGAAGGAGTGGTGGCAGGTACCACGCCAGTTCTGCGACACCTGCGCATTGTGTTATGTCTTGTTAACTTTGACCGAGTAGAGCAATAATGGTGCTTAGTCACAGATAGAATCATCCTGCTTCCCCCATGTTATAGATAGAATCATGCTGCTTCCCCCATGTTATAGATAGAATCATCATGCTTCCCCCATGTTATAGATAGAATCATCCTGCTTCCCCCATGTTATAGATAGAATCATCCTGCTTCTCCAATGTTATAGATAGAATCATCCTGCTTCCCCCATGTTATAGATAGAATCATCCTGCTTGCCCATGTATACAACGGTCTCAGTATTCTCGGGGATAACACACAATTCATTACACACCGGTCAGCTCATAAAGTATTTAAGACTGATTCAGCCACAGTGCGTGGCGACTGCCCGCGAGAATAAAGTTCACAGAGAATAAAATTATTTTAACATTTTTTGAATAACATGTTTTTTTAGTGAGCACATTAACTAGAAAAATGACACCAGGAACTTAAATTACGTCACTATTCATGTCTGACTTAAAATACGGTGTTGAAAAAAAGACAACAGATATCAAATACCATTTTTTAAAATATACAGATTAACATCAGCCTAGTATAGAGAAGGAAAAAAATGAACATTTTAAATATTTTTTTAATTTAAATAAATAACAGGATGTGCAAATCTACAAAAAGGAAATAAATTGATATGTCGACGCCAATGAAGTCACTGGAAAGATGGGCAAAATACAAACTACTTGCACGAACTTCTTGTCCTAAGTCCTAATAAAGTTAGCACTATCCTATTAGACCTGAACGAAACACTAGAAGCGAGAAAAGAAAAGTGAACATCGATGAAACTAGTGAATACCAATTTCTCGCAGTTAAAACTGGCCTGCTAATTAATTCTAACTAAAGATAATATCCATTGATAAAACAAAAAGCTGGCTCAAAATCATCATCATACGGTGAAGAACTTGAAATTCTTATAAACTATATATATATATATATATATATATATATATATATATATATATATATATATCCACATTCTGTGTAGCCGACCATGTTACCGCCGCCCTTGCTGCTTCTATCTCCATTCTCATGAAGGACATAGTAATGCTACACTTTCTATGTTCCCCAGCCACTTCTGTACCATGTTGGTATGCCACCCTAATCACTGCGCTGTCCGCGGGATTCAGAACGAACTATCCCAGCAGATCAACGGATTGTGAGGTGGTGAGACTTGTTTTTCGATGGATTCACTTATTATGATCTTGGTAGCTCCATAGACCCAACTGCGACACTTTCCTGCCGAGCTGAATGATTACTTTGGTTAGCTTACTTTTATCCGCTGACACTTCTGTCCAATCCTTGCCAGCCCTAATCTCATTCAGATCGCATGCTCTCCTTCATATAGTCATATAAAGGTAATTATTCACCATCAACATATCACCCCGCGTGAATCACAGGCTTTCAACAAACATACTTATCATAGCTTTGACCCAGATTATAGTATTTGCATTAACAACGTATCCACCCTATTTCTCTCATATTGTCAAGGTGCTCTTCCTATTTTTTGACGTACATTTCTTCAAGTTGATTCCAAAACAAGATTGCACGGGAAATAAAGACAAAATGTTAAGGTTGTAATCTAATATGATTAAAACCACGAATATTCTCAGAAAGATTATAACAGGGGCAGATATAGACAACCGAATTTCGTTTCTTTCTTGTTGTTGTTATGTGTGTGTGTGTGGTTTTTTTTTTTTTTTTTAAAGTTATCGTGTTACTGAAGCATTTAATAAAGATCGGCAAACCATTAACTATTATTTCTCTATTGAAGCTATATCATTATCACATAGCAATATGTTAGTTTCTAGTAGGATAAATAAAAGAGTGGTGTTATAGCTGTGATTGAGTATGTGGCAAACGTGATGTATTACTAAACTGTTAAGCGATCATCCACTGCCACAGTTACACATGTGATGTGCTACAAAATTGCTAAACTATCTCTTTACAATTTAGTTAAATTAATATGTTACTAAATTATTCATTTAACAATCACACACTGTTACATTTACATCTGCGACATGTTACTAAATTATTCATTTAACGATCACCCCCTGTTACATCTGCGACGTGTTAGTAAATTAATAAACGACCACACTTCCCATCTCAATACCTAATTGTAGTAATGCCTGTTATGTGTTAGTACCAGAACACGTTCACAGTATTTAGATGTGGGAACACCGTCCACAAGTCGGCTCACTGACAATGGTAGACCATTATTTTATACGCCCAGATACCATCAACCTAGTCTGCTAGATTTTGTTTGATACGTCACAATGGCTGCTTCTAACTGTCTGGGCGGGTGTCCGTAAGGATTCAACCGGATCTTAGACGATTTGGACGCTGTCGTGGGATCGCCATTGCTGCTGGTATAAGGATATTGATGAATGACAAGGGGCGGGAGACATATGTTACAAAACCACAGTCGAGCAATGAGAGATAAAGATAACAAGGACGAGATGTCAAGGACTAGAGGATACGAGGAGAGCGAAAGGGAGGAGAAAAACTATCTCAACCGAAAAAAGGGGGGAAAAAAAGAAATAAAATTATCCAACTTTGCTGACATTCTCATTTGATGTTCATCTACGCAATAAAAGTAGGATTTAAAAAAAAAAAAGATGACCTGGATAAACAAAATGTAAAGAGACAAGTACTAGTGAGAAAATAAGAAGACGACATGATGCGAAATACAATTTTTAATTGAATTAATATGGTAGCTATTAAGGAGAAAAATAAACAAATCTACCAGTGAAAGTGTGGGACATTAATCACAGCGCACCGTTACAATCACATAGTGACGTTAAAAAAAAAAAAAAAAAAGTAAAGTACCCCCCCCCCCCCCCCCCCGGTCACGCCAAGTGGCGTATAGGGAAATATGTTGTTAGTGACCCTATATTTTACAGACCTTCAGCACATGATTTTTGAGGTAATGTGGTCGGTATTACGCCCGTGCTGCTTTACTTTCCCAGAAAAAAATTCGGTACCCATTAAAGGCTGGGTGAACCCGGAAGCCGTCGGTTGGGATCGAACCCTACCCCTTATAGTGACGTTAAAGATCCTAGAAATTATACGATATTTACTAACGATGATGATTAAAATCTCCCACATTCTATCTGTTGTTAATAACTTGCCATTTAAAATCACCCGCATTCTATCTGTTGTTAATAACTTGCCATTTTAACTGAGAGGCTCCATTCCCTGACATTTGTCAAAATATTCTATTTCTTGCAAGTAAATTAATTTTGTGCTAATTTTAGAAGAGTGCAATCTAATTTAATATCTCAGAAGTTGAAAAATATATAAATTGTACTCTTGTCTGGAAGAGCAGATTGTTTAACCAAATGTATTTCTTGTGGTACTTATTGTAATAATCTTGAATGTAGCATATCATGTTATGTTTGTAATTCGAGTGTAAACAGAAACGAGCAAACAACTACAACATCAAGGATAAACAGCTAGTGTGTGAGATGACTGGGATAATATCATGTTTGTAATAAGACATGAGATATATAACACAGAGACGGATTTCTGATAGACGGCTGAATGGATGCATGGACAGAGGGACTGACGGTAGGACGGACAGAGAGACACGCTGACGACAAACATTTCCAACCAGGATTTCTAGAATGTTCCATTATGCTGACCTGTAACACCACACATCACACATCACTACGACCCACAACAGCAGTGATAGCTCTGTGGTTAGTAAACTGGACTAATAAGCACAAGAGGCCTGGTGTGATCCTGGTTAACGGTTTCAATGTTCACTCAGCCGTAAATAGGTACGTGATTTTTCTGCGAATGAAAACATACACCCACCCCCATCCCCCTAAAAAAATGATGTAGTTGTGTTTTTTTTTTTTGGTTTCAATATGGGCATTAACATCATATTTCCTATATGCACATTAATGTGAAGTGGCTCTAGTAATATACTTCTATGACGTGTAACATATGAACAAGTGTTAGTTATGATACATAGCTCGCAATAAGATCTACTACATCTACTGAAATTATATTATGCAGCATATCACACCACTACATTAGGTAGCGTTTCCAACTGTTATAACCTGTAACATTTAGCACCACTATGTCCGGTTACGTTTCCAACAATTATAACTTGTAACATTTAGCACCACTATATCCGGTTACGTTTCCAACAATTATAACTTGTAACATTTAGCACCACTATATCCGGTTACGTTTCCAAAAATTATAACTTGTAACATGTAGCACCACTATAGCCGGTTACGTTTCCAACAATTGTAACTTGTAACATGTAACACCACTATGTCCGGTTACGTTTCCAACAATTGTAACTTGTAACATGTAGCACCACTATATCGGTTAGGTTTCCAACAATTATAACTTGTAACATGAAGCACCACTATGTCCGGTTACGTTTCCAACAATTATAACTTCTAACATGTAGCACCACTATAGCCGGTTACGTTTCCAACAATTGTAACTTGTAACATGTAGCACCACTATATCCGGTTACGTTTCCAACAATTATAACTTGTAACATGTAGCACCACTATGCCCGATAGGATATTTTAACATTTATAACAATCAATATTGTCCACCACTAAGACTACGGGACCTGTGAAACTTTCCACCACAATGACTAGTACCATTTTCTACCATCAAAAGCTATACCATCTAGCCACTAGCGCTAAGACATGTACACTTTCCGTGCATCATTTCCCACCATTAAGACGTGCATCATTTCCCACCCACTAAGACGTACATCATTCCCCATCACTAAGACGTGCATCATTTCCCACACAGTAAGACGTGCATCATTTCCCACCCACTAAGACGTGCATCATTTCCCACCCACTAAGATGTGCATCATTTCCCATCTCTAAGACGTGCATCATTTCCCACCACTAAGACGTGTATCATTTCCCACCATTAAGACGTGCATCATTTCCCATCACTAAGACGTGCATCATTTCCCACCACTAAGACGTGCATTACTTCCACACCCCTAAGACGTGCATCATTTCCCATCACTAAGACGTGCATTACTTCCACACCCCTAAGACGTGCATCATTTCCCACCACTAAGACGTGCATTACTTCCACACCCCTAAGACGTGCATCATTTCCCACCACTAAGACGTGCATTACTTCCACACCCCTAATACGTGCATCATTTCCCACCACTAAGACGTGCATTACTTCCACACCCCTAAGACGTGCATCATTTCCCATCACTAAGACGTGCATTACTTCCACACCCCTAAGACGTGCATCATTTCCCACCGCTAAGACGTGCATTACTTCCACACCCCTAAGACGTGCATCATTTCCCACCACTAAGACGTGCATTACTTCCACACCCCTAATATGTGCATCATTCCCCACCCACTAAGACGTGCATCATTCCCCACCACTAAGACGTGTATCATTTCCCACCCACTAAGACGTGCATCATTTCCCATCACTAAGACGTGCATCATTTCTCACCACTAAGACGTGCATTACTTCCACACCCCTAAGACGTGCATTATTTCCCACCAACTAAGACGTGCATCATTTCCCACCACTAAGACGTGCATCATTTCCCACCATTAAGACGTGCATCATTTTCCATCACTAAGACGTGTATATTTTCCCACCATTAAGACGTGCATCATTTCCCACCATTAAGACGTGCATCATTTCCCACCACCAACATATATACCATTCGCTACCACTAGCTTCAAGACCCGGACCACTATCCACGACTATGTCTACGTGTACCATTTGCAACCACTATTTAACATCCTTTAACATCTGCAACCACCATTAAATCACCTTTAACATTTGCAAGCACCATTTAATCACTTTTAGCATTTGTAACAAGTAAGACTGACATTTTCCCCCACTCACACCAACAATAATAACCCACATCTACTATGACTTGTAACATTTTCCACCACTTTAACCCATATCTTTAGCAAACTATATCACTTGTAACATTTCCTACCACGTTAACCCTTATCTTTAGCAAACTATATCACTTGTAACATTTCCCACCACTTTAACCCTTATCTTTAGCAAACTATATCACTTGTAACATTTCCTATCACGTTAACCCTTATCTTTAGCAAACTATATCACTTGTAACATTTCCCACCACTTTAACCCTTATCTTTAGCTAACGACTTGTACTATTTCCCACCGTTGTATCCCTAACACTCCCAACTACCATGACAACTATCGTCTCTTAAAAGTTCTATCACAACACCTCAATCGAACGTAACCTAACCCCCCCCCCCCCCACCCCAAAATGTAACTTCCAAAATCGACCGCAACCTTGGCATGTAAGAACCGTACAGGCATGACATCATGACGGACTGTTCATCCATCAATCTTACCGCGCATTACTTTTTGTGCATAGTCCGCTTGTTTCATTCTGGTCAGGCATATATTTACCATCAATCCTTCCACACTTTTGTAGCCAATGTTTAGAACGCAACTAGCCCTTTGCCAGCTCGGTCATTTGTCTGCTACGAAGGCCGACACTATTTCTATTACATTCCTGCTATTTTGCATACAGACCTTCCCCTTTCTATCTATATACGGTTATACAAATCACTAGTAAACACTTCGTCTTTAGGCGTGTTGACAGGAATTGTGCAAGTCGTATGCAAAGGGGAAGAAATGAAATGGTATATAGTAGGAAGAGTGTCTCAAATGGAATGATTAGTTAGAAACAATAGATGTACGACCATAAGACGTATGGGCATTGGGCATCATGAATTAAGCGTGATGGTGTTGATCAGGTGAACTTTAGAGAGAAGATGATTGCAATTTGGGACAGACGACAAGAGACATTCGGACAGGTAAGAGCACAGTGGATTTTGGGCACGACAAGAGGACAGGTAAGAGCACAGTGGGTTTTGGGCACGACAAGAGGACAGGTAAGAGCACAGTGGGTTTTGGGCACGACAAGAGGACAGGTAAGAGCACAGTGGGTTTTGGGCACGACAAGAGGACAGGTAAGAGCACAGTGGGTTTTGGGCACGACAAGAGGACAGGTAAGAGCACAGTGGGTTTTGGGCACGACAAGAGAAATTCGGACAGGTAATAGCACAGTGGGTTTTGGGCACGACAAGAGACGTTCGGACAGGTAAGAGCACAGTGGGTTTTGGGCAGACAGAGGGCGGCTTGTTGCGGAGATGAACACGACCAGGGTTGCCGTTAGATATGTGTTCTCCATATTAGACTTGAATAGAAGATATCTAATTCAAGCAGCGAAATATAATAGTGCCATACATGATGATGGTGATATTCATTATTAGTTATTAGTTAACGCTGAAGTCCTGGACAATGTGGTTTATTGTGTATTATGACGTTGCAAATAATGTGTTTCACATTTGCTACCTACCATTAACCCGGGTTACTGATCAGAATTAAAAGCACAACATTATATAGTGTGGCAATGACATACAGCGTAGACTAGTTGAGTTCAGGAGTTCCCATCGTCTTGTTTACATGTAATAATTAGTAAGTCTTGCATCAGCCTAAAAGCAGAAGCCCATAGCAATGTACAATCACACATAGATAAGCCCAAGCAGTGTTTAAGACCGTAGAGACTAACCACAGCGTGAAAGGAAATAAACAGTAGAAGTCACGCTAGCTACAAACCACGATCCAGAATTAATATACGGTCTGATCATCAACTAGGATCTCAGAACAAATAAACAAAAAATTGTATTTCACGTCATCATCATCACCACCATCATCAGTATGTGTGCTGCCTTGTGACATTGATGATTAATTTATTTCACAATCTCTCTATATTCAAATGAAGGTCGTTTTAAAGTGCGGTCCGTCGACTACCGAACCTTCATCTATACATGCCGGCCGACCACATAGTTCACCTCTAACTCTAGTGCTGCACGAAGATCAGATGAAAACTGGAGATGTCAGAAAGGAGAGTTATGCGGGGAGAAACAGAAAAACAGCAGAAAAACAGCAAAACACCACAGAACTGGAGACTTTAGTCTCCACAAGCGAGGGACATACTGAGAACGAGATCTGAACACTCATGGACGTGTCCGATATGCAATGAAGATGATCCGTTAGTTAAACTATCTCACAATCACGTTTGTATTAAGAAATCACTCTATCACGACTACTTTGTTTTCACAAACGTTGTTTATCATATCTCCTATCATATATATTCATATATATACCGTCAATTATTTTAAATTGCTATATTTGTTATTATAAATGGTTGTAGATGGGTTGTGATATGATTTACATTTTATAAGATGCGATGCCTGCGTATTTCGATCCAACACATCCGATTTCCGCACATTTTAGCACTCGACTGCTTTCCACCCTTGAATACGACAAGCATTGGCAACCAGGTTAGCTTCTTTCTACAAGCAGTGCGGGCAGTTGGAATAGGGTCCTGGTTAGTTCTACTGTGTAAGTAAACTACGATATGCAGATTTCATTCCTGCTATGCGGTATCAACATCTTGGCGCTGCAGTAACACACATATCATGGAGGTTAGAAAATGTTATTCAGAATATAGCCCCGAACACGCGTAACAACAACAAAAATAAGCAAAATGTAAATATTGCAGTGTCTTTTGTTAGTTCTATTATCAGTGGTTGTGCAGTATTCAATATTAAAAATAGAAAATAAAAATAGTGCAGTAGGAAAGACAGAGGAACAAGAAGAAAACAATACAAAAGTATATAATATTGCTACAACACCGTCATACATAACTCAACAGGTGTATGTACTAATGAGAGTACGTACAAGAGGTGAATGCATAACAAAACGTATATAGTACATTAACTAATAAAATGAGCAAATACAATACTTCAAACATGGCTACATCATCCGAATATTTGCTCACACAAAGCTGCAAATAGGACTAACATTCATCTGTATAAAAATAAAATATGCATGTATTGGCGTGCCTCTGCGCTGTGTGTAGGTAGATAAGAAAACAAAGAGAGAGATAGAGAATGCGAGGGAGAGAGAGAACGTTGCGACCAAATCATTCCATGAAATACCAAAATTAGAACTATACAATAAGACCAAATAACGCCCACAAAATCCTTAAAGACGCCATTACTTCCTAAGAGACCTATTATCGAGCTACAGGACACATGGGCCCTAATGTTCATGTCGACTATAAACAACAACGAACGGTGGTAGTTTCCAGAAAGAAGACAGCTCGGTCAGGATAATAAGAAAACACAAAGCCAGGGGCACATCAACAGCACAGACAAGTCTACCGTTACAAATCTTCAGGCGTTTCCAGTAAATTCTAAAATACGCACATCTTTGTTCGTCTTCATTTCTTTTTGTTATTGAGTTATTTGCGGGTCATCATCACTGCACTCCGAACCTGTCCATAGGTGCTCAGATCCCCTCTTCAGCGAGTCTCGCAGTGTCCAGCGAGTGAAACCCTCCCCACAGCCAGTGCAGCAGATGAAAGAAAGAAGAAAATAAAGTTTTAAAAAATCATTCGTCGAGTTGTTATCAAGGACGCGTAATTTTATTTATAGGTAAAAAGCTCGCGGTGTATCCACGTGCCGGAGAGCTGATTGACTGGAGTTGGCCAGTCGATAACGTGGAAACGGGTTCTGGACCGTGCGATTGAGTGAGTGCACGTGAACCTAGACCATCCACAGTATCGACTTTCATTTCTGTTACATTCTCAAAACAAGGAGTCCATCTCTTCGATTTTTAAATGACTTTAGTTTCGCTCTGGCTGAAGATTGCACATAAGGCAGAAATAGGTATCTAGGTCTTGTTTTTTTTTTTTCGTTAATCCAAAGTTTTTGAGCTTTCTATTAACTGTTCTTTTTTATATTAAAGAGACCTTAGGTGGGCCAAACATGTCTTCTATTGCAGTTTACAGCTTTAGGTTCAACACATCAAACTTCAGGTCGGCATATTTCTTCTTCTAAATTACACATCCGTTTGTTTTTCTTCTGGAATTTCCTAGTCACACTAATGAGTGTCTTCCAGGATTATATCGGGAAAGCGGAGTGTGAATTGTATCAGTCATGACAACTATCAGTTATGAGTCGCTAAACGCTTTTTTTTTTAATTTTCGACGCTTGGAACCCCTACACACAAATATTTTTTTTTCCAGAGATAAACTACCTTGACGTTATGTTGTCTGCAATGTTCAAATCTTCACCACAAATTGTATTGAAATGTACGATACTACTTCTTTAATTATCAATTTACCATATACGAATAAAATACAGAATAAAATACACTTCTGAGATGAGCAAATAAGAACAATGTGCAAAAAAACAGTAACAACAATATGCAAAGCCAGTAACAACAATACGCAATGTCAATAAGAACAATACGCAAAGCCAGTAACAACAATACACAATGCCAATAAGAACAATATGCAAAGCCAGTAACAACAATACACAATGCCAATAAGAACAATATGCAAAGCCAGTAACAATAATACACAATGACAATAACAACAATATGCAAGCCACTAACAACAATACATAATGACAATAAGAACAATATGCAAAGCCAGTAACAACAATGCATAATGCCAATAAGAACAATATGCAAAGCCAGTAACAACAATGCATAATGCCAATAAGAACAATATGCAAAGCCAGTAACAACAATGCATAATGCCAATAAGAACAATATGCAAAGCCAGTAACAAAAATACACAATGACAATAACAACAATATGCAAAGCCACTAACAACAATACATAATGACAATAAGAACAATATGCAAAGCCAGTAACAACAATGCATAATGACAATAAGAACAATATGCAAAGCCAGTAACAATAATACACAATGACAATAACAACAATATGCAAAGCCACTAACAACAATACATAATGACAATAAGAACAATATGCAAAGCCAGTAACAACAATGCATAATGACAATAAGAACAATATGCAAAGCCAGTAACAATAATACACAATGACAATAACAACAATATGCAAAGCCACTAACAACAATACATAATGACAATAGAAATAATATGCAAAGCCAGTAACAACAATGCATAATGCCAATAAGAACAATATGCAAAGCCAGTAACAACAATGCATAATGCCAATAAGAACAATATGCAAAGCCAGTAACAACAATGCATAATGCCAATAAGAACAAAGAGACGAGAAAAGTGTCAGAAACATACTCTTGCTGGTGGTCGCTTCTTTCCATTGCTTATTTGAGACAGATCAAATGAAGTTGCCGTTACGCTAAAGGCAGCACATAAAAGGAAGCGACGATGACTCTCAAGTGAAACTGACGTTCTCCGAGCTCTAACAAAGTCTTGTAAACTCCTCAAACGTATTCACCTTCACTCTCAATGAGTCAAGTTAGAGTTGTGGTTAGTGAAACCGTCCACTGAGGTCGAGAACTCGACTGCTTCTAGGTTCACCCAGCTGTAGATTGTGATGCCTTTTTTAATGAACAGCACTGGTGTTATACTGACCACATTTCTCATAAACGGTAACAAACAAATGTGGTCCACTATATTCCTTATAGGCAACGCTCAACACGTGACGGTGGTATTTATTCATTTATTTTTCTTTCTTTTATCTTGTACACTGGCTGTACGGACGGTTTCTTTCGGTATTCATCTTTTCCATTTGCCAACGAGCAAAGAAAGAATGTATGCAATTACAAAATTTCTTTCCGCTATTTAATTTACTTTCTTTCACATACTCATTATTTATTTTTGTCGTTATTCATTCTACGTTTTTCTTTCTTTCATCTGATGCACTGGCGATGCAGAAAGTTTATTTCGGTATTCCTCTTTTCCTTCTGCCAACAAGCAATGAAAAATATATGCAATTACAAAATTTATCTCCTTTATTTAACTTACTTTCTCTCATTCTCATCATGTGTTTCTGTTAGTTCTTGTAACCTGTCTATTAGGCATGCTCTAGACATATTTAAACAAAACAAACACAAAATTATGCTTGGTGCATCAGCTCTGGTGGTGTTTTGCTTATATTCAAAGGAAGAACTTTTATATGCTCCTTATACATCGTTTTGATATGTTGCATTCAGTTGCATTCCGTGAAACTGAAAGGAGAAGTTAAAAATAACGCTGTCAAAAACTGGTAAAGTGTTTCCAGATTTCTACAGCTCAGCGTAAAGCAAAACTTTGGCCAAAACTTTAATCAAACGAAGCTAATTTTGACGGGAAACAACCAAAACTTGGATTGTGTTTCAAACTTTTCCCTTGCGCTGCCAAATTTCGGAAACGGGCAGCAAAAATAACTAAATAAACAAATCAATAAATAACAGGTTGTGTGCCATCAAGGATCAAACGTCACACAGGTTAAAAGTTCCATGCTCTCCAGCAGCCGTTAAATTACGTTGATTTGGATTGCTTGCTATTTGAATCATGTCCAACACCAAATCCCTCTAAGGATTCCAAAATCCTTCCCATGCCAGGCCAAACGACGAAATCGATGGCGGTTTTAGAATGAAGGAGGGAACCAGGTTTCTGCAGTGAAATGTAAATGTGTTTTTCTTAGTCGTTGGTGGTTTATCTTGAGACAGTATAGATGCCCGCTTCATTGTGTGCGTATATTTAGTGCGTGTGAGTGTGTGTGTATATATATATATAAAATTACTTATCACTTCTGTTGTTGACCTTCTGCCAAGCCATTCTCTTAAGCTGGTATTTTCTCTCTTTGCTTCCCTCTATCTCTTCGTCCTTCAATTTTCCCATTTGTTACAATATATTCCAGTTGTTCTATTCTCATTACATGGCAAACAAAAAATGATGATTGTTTCTTCCTAATATTTGAAATTAGCTCTCGTTTTGCTTTGACCTCTCTCAGAACATGCTCATTACTCTTCTTAGCTGTCCATGGTATTCTCAACATTCTTCTGTAAAACCACATTTCTACAGACTCCAGTAATTTCTTGTCTTTTGTCCTATTGTTCATGATTCGCATCGATATGTTAAGACTGGCTCTACATAACATTTAACAACTCTTTTTCTTGTTTCTATTGTCAAAATTGGATTGCATAGTATATTCCTCATTTTGTATATATATATATATATATATATATATATATATATATATATATATATATATATATATATATATATATATGCTGAACATTCAGAGATGATTTATACATATCTCTCTCTATATCGTAGTTTAGCTCTGCCGATTTGTCTTTTTCTGTGTTTTAGTTCACCATATAATATTCGCTTAGATAGATATATGAGAACGCGAGTTCGAATCACGGTATTTGTCCCATCTCTGTGCATTTGTTTGTGTGGATATGTGTGCGCATGCACGATCTCATGTGCATGATTGTGTAAATGTGTCTATTGATCTGATTAAAAGTACAGCATGTTGTTCACCTTTATCTCTCATCCCATCTTGGTACGCGTAGCAACAAAGTCCCAACCTAAATGAAGGTAAATTACCCGTTATTATCTTTTCATGATTTTACTAGCTTCATAATTGACCTCGGGAAAGGTATTTAACTACTTGGCATCGATTTTAACATTAAGACATTTATGTGAAAAGGTTATCGAATTCAATGATAAATTAAATACTGTATTTATCCGATCAAGAATACAGAGTTTGATCGAGTTAACAGAAACAAACTATAGCAGTGGCTTCAAGAAGATAATGTGAACGAAGAGCTATTAGATAATATGAGATCATTGGGGGGGGGAAGTAAAAATGACATAACAATTGAATCCATGGACTTAATGTTTCCAAGTAATAATATGAGTGAGACAAGGGTGTATACTATTTCTTCTTCTTCTTCGTCGTCGTCTTCTTTTCAGCTCCTTGTAGAGCATATTGCTTCAACAAACACTTTCCAAGCCATTCCGCTTCTTGCCATTCTTGTAAGATTATTTCATGTCTTCCCATCATCTTCATCTCTGCTTACATCTGTCTTCACCAAGAATATTTTGGTCTCTTCCCCTGGGGATTCTAAAAAAAAGGGCCCGTCATGTAATACTCTCACCTGGCTTGTGCAGTGTGTGTCATATCCATCGTCATCGACTTCTTTGCATGTCTTTGTCCACTGGTATTTGACTGATATTTTTCCATAATTCTACGTTAGTGATTTTGTCCTGCCATTTTCATCCTTTTATTACGCGCCGGCATTCATTAATGAAGGTCTGTATCTTCTTGATTGTCATTTTTTGTTGTTCCCCATGTTTCACTGCCTTATAACAGGACTAGTTAACTTGGAGCTGAACATTTTCATTTTTATATTTAACTTAATTTCTTTGCATTTTCATGATCCCTGGTGCAACGAGGGTTTCCCTTGCTTGTCGTACCTTATTTTTATTTCATTCTGTTTCTTCTTCATTTCTATATTACTGCCCAGATACAGTAAGATTCTACGTCTAGTAGATGTTTTTTCTCCTGTGTACATACTGTGACCAGTATAATATATCATCTACGGGTGTAATATTGAAAATGGGTTGCTTTGCGTCCGGTGAAATATACTATTGCTTGGAGTTGCCACACAGGCCATGGTGACACGTCATATTGCTTGACTGGTGGCTGTTCCGATCGCCGTCGTTTAACTATGTCCTCGCTTGTAAACTAATCTGCTGCGATTATTGCTGAGATAGCCTTGATAAGACTTGACTCAGGCGCACTAGGAACAGGACCATTGGCGTCCCGTTCCATCAGAGCTCTCTTCCCGTTACACACAAAGAGTGACGGTGGTCACCCCGACTCAGCTGGATACCGTCTGGTCTTTCTTCGCTTCGCCCACGGTAATGAGGTTCAGAACCACTCGACACTTAGCTTCGCACCTGATCGTATGCACTGCACGTGTTCATCGTCCTCAGAATGTTTGTACTTCGCGTTGTGTTGATCGGCCCACTAGAACACTCGATTACACAGCCATACACAATGGAGGTCACACAAGTCATGAATAACACAATACTTGCTTTATTTACAAGATGCTGATGATAACAAACTATATGCATGTGCTGGGCGGTCTGACTATCAGCTCCAGTCTATCCAGTAGGTCTAATGAAGTTTTTGGCTTACTACTGCCTTATGTCACCAGCTTCTGTGTTCTAAATGCTCTTATCCCGTTACACCTCCTACTATCGCCCTACATCTACAGGTGACTTATTTAGACTTTCTCTACTCACATCTGATCTATATCTGTGTTTGGAATTACCACCTAAACTCCCATTTAAGAAAGAGGGTTTTGCTCTGTTCCCACTGAACGAGACGGCGCATAGTAGCGCGGCCGTCCCCTAGCTAGATCTCTATAAGTCTTAACCACTCTATCTAGCTAAACTCCATCGGCTGGAACTTGTCTTTCCATCTAACTGGACTTCTAACTTCCACCTATACTGTACTTTTCATCACCACCTAAACTGGACTTGTCTCTGCAACCTAAATTGGACTTGTCTTTCCATCTCCCCAGCCGTTTAAGTACCTCGCATTCCAACCAATCAAAAATCACCTACGTCATCACTCAGCCAATCAAAATCAATCTCACCATTTTAAGACAACTCCCTCTAGAGATACTCATCCTTCACTTATCGCACGAGATTTCTCCAATCTCCACTCACCGCTATCAACTGTCCAGTGCCACTCTCTCAACTCAGGGCGGTTCTCAAATCTCTCCTTACCTACAATGGTTCTCCCATGGACTTTACTCTATACCCAACTACATATATTTCCTTACATCCCCTGGCTACAAAGGGACAAAATCACTAAAACTGTTAACTAAGAACCAGACGTTTTAAAGCTTAAAAGAATTGACCTTCATTCAAAGCTTATTTTATTAAAGGAAGAATGAGCATCAACACCAAACCAACTGTCTCTATTCCACATGCCAAGAGTACCACATGAATATAAACAAAAGGATAACCTTTAACGCCATATCACATTTATCTACTTCGTACGCTAAAACTATATCAACTCCAACATTATCAAAATAAGAACCAAGCGTTTTATCAACTCAAAGAGTACGAAATGAAGATAAACAGAATGATAAACTCCAGCACTATATTAAATATGTCTATTCCGTATGCCAGAGCCCAACATGAATGTAAATATCGAAATGACAGCGATAACTATAAATCCACACAAAGCTATATTTCTAACAGCAAGAGTCTAAACCAAGTGTTATATTGCACAAACTGTCGAACAAAAGTAAAAGAGAAAGAAATCAGCTGTAAGTGCAACAAGGTGTGTTATTATAATGACAGCGTATATGTGTAACAGTATTGTATACGCCCCTGTAATAGAATACGCTCCTGTAGGTTGACACCCCAAACACTGAGGGTTGTGCCAGGAATGGAGGTATGAAGAAAAAGGGAAATCACTCCTGCGTCTTCGAGTTATGCACGTGCACTGGTGATTCATAAGAAATATGATACGGTGGCCCCATAACGTTATATAGCCAGTATTGGGTTCGCGATCAAGAGAGAAGTGGGGAACCGCTGGCACAAAAGTGTCACATGATCGTGTCATGTTTGACATGTTGCGTCAGCTCTGAGTCGATCGACGGGTTTAACGATGTAGACTAAGGACTCAATGGTTGCCCATGGGTATCGGAGGACCAACAATCACCATAAGACAGAGATTCGCTGAGAAATTAGTAATGACGAAGAGAAGATCTCTTGATGCTACTAATTTTGTCGGGAATACCATGGGCTGATATATATATATATATATATATATATATATATATATATATATATATATACTTGTTCGCACACTAAATGTTTTAGTTTAGTTGGAAGCCGGATCAGACTTCGGTGGTTATTATAATAAAGGTTATAATAACCTGCAGCAAGTAGTCAATTAGTTTGCTAATGTCCCTAACAAAGGACATATATCGTGTGTTGACATGATGTAGTGTAGCAATAGGATGTTACAGGCTTAGACACAGTTCTTGGGGGCTGCAGTTAGTTAACAAGACGGAGTCCACCATACATAGAGCTATAATATTGTTACTAGGCAGTCGCCTATTATTGTAGCCCATGGGCCGGGATTGGAACTCATAGTCTCAATTTCAGATAGTAAATTCATAAGGTAGCGAGTCAATATTTAACTTGATGAGTCATTACAAAGCTGTTTTGATCAAGTGCAGATACGAACATTTCTAACTGTAATAAACATGCGTTTCATTTGTACTACCTGAACTTGATCAATCATTTGCATCTGTTGTGCCGTTGACAAAGTCACCATCAGCGGCATCACCCTTCTAACTACCGCATCTGACAACCAACACCCGGAGCCACCAGCGCCACTGGCTCATGGTGATCTCCATCACTATAACATGTGAGAGAGACAGGGAGACAGAGAGAGAGACACAGAGAGAGAGAGAGAGAGAGAGAGAAAGTTAACACATGATACCAATGATAACATCGTAAAGTTTGAATATTTAAAAAAAATATCTTAGTACCTCCATCATGAAAGGAATATAGTCTCCAAATACTATTTCTCTAGAGCCTGATGTTTTTGCGGAGCGGTGATAAATAAGTTATTCCATCAAGATACGATATATATATATCGTATACCCATTGAACTCAGCCACTTTTATTAACATGTAATAGATCAGGGCTTAGATCACTTGACATTTGACTTATTCATGTTCTTGTATGACGTAGGTTTTTCCATTAATCATCCTTTAGAATATCATCATTTCTTATAACATCTTTTCTGGTGACAATAATGCCGCTTTCCAAGCTTTTGATCTGATCTTTCCATTATTTATTAACCTAAAGTTTAAAGTCTATAGCACACTTGTTTCTGCATAAATTAAACTGGATCGCCTTACTTCTATTAAGAAATTAAAACATTGATCTGTATTTTGCATGCTTAATTTTAGTTGCTTCTTTTGTTTATGTTTTTTTTTTTAATATTAATCACTAAAATGTGAGTGCATTTAAACAGATGTGCATTATTTAAAATGTTTAACTACAAAAGTGCAGTGTATGTGAAGTGCGTATGTGTGTATGTCTGTTAGAAGTAGACAAGATTTGGGCAGACAAAGCGAGACAAAGATACAAAAAGGGAGATAAACGGGTGGACGGCCGGCGGGCGGACGATCAAGCAGACGGACAGACAAGCAGGTAGACAGACAGAAAACGAGTGAGGTATTCTAGACTTTAGGGATGTGAAATAAAAAAGAATTATCGATTAGAATGAATGAAAAAAATACAACATATGCTGATAAGTATGCAAGGTACATGTATAAGGTAAACTCATGCTAAATTATCAAAAGTAAAATAAGTAAAGAAAAACAAATACAAAGTTTTGAAAAACGACAATCCAATGAATCCTATAAATAAATCATTGAATTCACAATGCACGACCTAAACTAACGAACATGCACGTATGTCTCAGTCAGACAAACGAGAAGAAAGAGAAAAGACAAACCTATATCTAGTGACAGCCAATCCGAGGCCAAGACGAGCACAGAAACATCGGAATGGTTGCCAGGTGAGGACACGATGTGTCAACAGCGATGAGACGTTTCGAAACTCCGACATTAGACAACACGACGATCACAAATATTTGCTCTTTTCTGAAACGCTTTACCGGCATTTTAACCATTCCCGACAATTTTCAAATGTCAGGTTCCCTATGATGATGGGGGTATCTGGAATCGTTCAACGGTACGTACCCGAATACTAGAATTGTGACTGGGATAGCCAGCAGCCAATTCTAACAAGACAAGTGTGATTTGAGCATGAAAGTCAAGTACTGGGGACGTCTTGGCCACGAAAGTTGGCTTCACTCGATTGATCTCCAGTTCTACTACAATTGGTGAAAAATTGAATCATGCCCTGTAGGTGCCAGTGATAATTTTGAAATGCAAGGGAATGCCCATATGTTTAGTGTGTGATTTCGTAACATCTAGACCAACGATGTCCACATCGGCGTCCTCGTCACACTTTACTGTGGCTCAACCTTACTCAGCCAACGCTTACGTTAATTAGAATTTCACAATTGTGTAGTAAGCAAATACACTATTATTTTCAGGGTTAAATTTTCATTTCTTATTTCTAATTACCGTAATATTACTAAGAATGTTACTTTCATTATCAGTATCATCATCGCAACAGTAATTTGACGCCTAAGTCTCCACGGGCATCAGTCAGATGCACCCCATGGTCCAGTCAACATATAAATACGCTGTAGTGTACTGATCTCGACCAATTGGATTAAAACAAGCGTATTAAATACAAACGGACATACATGTAATATGTTCCTCTTTTTCTCACTTATTAGCTCATATACACCTACTTTAACCACTGACTCACATACACTTTGAACGCGAGCACATTGTTGTGCTGTCCATCAAGTACTTTCATATCTCATTGTCCAGAGCAATGATGTCTTCAAGACCAGTTTCGGGCTCTTCCAAAACGAGATTTCGGTATATGTGGGTCATTCTCTGTCACCACTTTCATATAATTTGCTTAATGTCTCACATCCACAACGAGATTTCGGTATATGTGGGTCATTCTCTGTCACCACTTTCATATAATTTGCTTAATGTCTCACATCCACAACCAGATTTCGGTATATGTGGGTCATTCTCTGTCACCACTTTCATATAATTTGCTTAATGTCTCACATCCACAACGAGATTTCGGTATATGTGGGTCATTCTCTGTCACCACTTTCATATAATTTGCTTAATGTCTCACATCCACAACGAGATTTCGGTATATGTGGGTCATTCTCTGTCACCACTTTCATATAATTTGCTTAATGTTTCACATCCACAACCAGATTTCGGAATATGTTGGTTATTTTCTGTCACCGCCTTCATATTCTTCTTCTTCTTCTTTCCATCCTCATTTGCTTTTCAACGTCGAGGGGAGATATAATGTGCAGTCTTTTGCTCGTCTGTTCGCCTATGCTGCTGTTTTGTTTCCTAGTGTTTCTAATATTCCACCCATCCATCTTTTTCGTGGTCGACCATGGGTCTGGTATTCTCTCAACGTTTGCTGAAGGCTCGTTGTGTTGTGTTTTGATCTTTCTGCCTTGTCACGTGGCCAAACCATTGTATATGTTGTTTGTTTATATATTATATGCCGGAGGTAATTCCTAGCTTTTTCTCAGTTCTTAATTTGTGATCTTATATCTCAGGCTGTTTCCTGTCATTCGTCATCTCAGAAGAGGTTATTTTTCTTATTGTTCTTGCATCTAGGGTCCAGGCATTGGTAGCACAAAGTTTGGATGAAGATTGTATTGTATAGTGATCATACCTTCATATGCTTTGCTTAATGCCACACTTCCACAGCGAGATTTCGGTATCAGTGGACCATTCCCTGTCCCCCACATTCATATACTTTGCTTAATGACACACTTCCACAGCGAGATTTCGGTATCAGTGGGCCATTCCCTGTCCCCCACCTTCATATACTTTGCTTAATGCCACACTTCCACAGCGAGATTTCGGCCATTCCCTGTCCCCCACCTTCATATACTTTGATTTAATCTAAGCGTCAACAATTCATCATGATGTCTATTTAAGAAAACTTATTTATTAAGTACATCTTAACAGGAGAGCCACGACAGTTCAGTGGTTAGTTAACTGGACTACAAAGGGCAAGAGGTAGGGTTCGATCCCAACCACTTCACCCAGCTTTTAATTGGTACCGGATTTTTTTTCTGGGACAGTAAAGCGGCACGGGCGTAATATCGACCACATTACCCCAAAAATCATGTAATGAAGGTCTGTAAAATTTATGATCACTAACACCATATTCCCTATATGCCACTTGGCGTGACGGGGGTACATTACTTTTTTTTTTTTTTTTTTTTTTGTTCATCTCAACAGGCGTGTTTTAGATCGTGAATGTAAGTATACATTTACTTAAGTGAAAGTAGCTACATGTGCGTTTACGCGCGCGCACGTGCGTGACTAAAGTTGCGAATGAATATATATAAAGATCATAATTTCACTCACGACAATATATATATTTTGAACCACACCATTTTGAACGATTTTTTCTTGTGCGTGTGTGCATTCTTCTTTATGCAACTAATACATAAGATATGTGACTCTAAGTAATAAGTATGTTATTAGTTGGGTCATTTTCTCTCGAAATAGCAATGTCTGTTTACGTGAAAAGTGATTTAATGGAAGATTATAAGACAACATATACTAATGAAACTATGGAAGTAGTTGTCTCAGAGAGTATTATTGACAGACGTCACTTTAGATTATAAGATCCGTAATTTTCTACTTTCAACTGTGCACTTTTGGTCGATTCCACCATAATATGTCATCTCAATTGTGATATAAGTATATAGTGTTGTCTGGGTTGACATAGAGTCTTATATCTGTTGCATTTAAATAGAAAGACATTTTTTTTTATGAAACAGGTTCACATGTGTGGAACAACTTGAAAATACGAATCGTCTGTTGAAATGAGTAGCAGCGCTATCGATTTTCGTATTTTTTTTTTCAATTACAGTGTACATTATATATATGGGAGCCACTATAGCTCAGTGGTTAGTGAACTGGACTACTAAAACAAGAGGTCGGGTTCCATCTTGATCGATGGCTTCCAGGTTCACACAGCCTTAAATGGGCACCGCATGTTTTTTTTCGGGGAAAGTAAAGCGGCACGGGCGTAATGCCGACCACATTACCCCAAAAATCATGTTCCGAAGGTCTGTACAAATTATGGTCACTAACACCATAACCCCTATACGCCACATGGCGTGACGGATCTAATTATTTCCTTTTTTACATTATAATATGTGCGTGTATATGTGTATATATATATATATATATATATATATATATATATATATATACATGTATATACACACACGCACGCACGCACGCACGCACGCACGCACGCACGCACGCACGCACGCACGCACGCACGCACGCACGCACGCACGCACGCACGCACGCACGCACGCACACACACACACACACACACACACACACACACACACACACACACACATATACATACATACATACATACATACATACATACATACATACATACATACATATATATATCATTTCTGATGCAGAAAACGCAACAGCTCACGAAAATAAACAAACAACAGAAAACGGCACAGCGTTAATTTAAACAATTTGTATTTCTTGTAAATGAATTGTTAATAGTTATTTATTCTTAAATAATAAATAGAGTAATAGAAGTAAAATATCAGTGCATAAGGGAACAAAACGATTATTATCAATACTGATACAGACCTTTCGAAAGATAAGCGGGGTTCAGAAGTTTGAAGGCTGCTCTGATGCAGCTGAACCAGGGTTGCCTGATCGGCAGCATGTGCTTTTCCCAGCACAATCGAGCTATCAAGGGTTAACCTTTAACCATATAAGTCTGAGCTACCACATCCAACTATATATGGTCATGGCCCGCGGTCTGGAGGGGTTCACCCAGAAGCTTGGGACATTTTTATCATTGTGAACAGAGGCGGTTGAGGGAAGAATGACGTCAGCCATCTATAGCTCGCATAGCCGAAGACGTCACAAGATCGGGGTGATTTATGGTAAACCCTCTCAGCCCGCGGGCTTCAGATATAGTTGGATGTGGTTTCAAACTCTGGTGTCAGTATATAACAGGCTAATACAGTGGAACAGTGTTCTCTTGTTTGAAGTTTCAGTGTACACCAAGCCAATACAGTGGGAAATAGTGTCTCTTATATGACGTTTCCATGTTCACCAAGTCAACACACTGGAACGATTTCGCTCTCTTTGGCGTTCCAATATACAACCGATTAACACAGTTTAGCGAATTTAGCTCTTCAATGATGTTCCAGTACACACAGGTTATTTCAATAGAACGAAATAAAACTCAAAACGTATACTTCAAGAAGCCCAAAATGAATAACTTTTTATATGTATAGTTAAGCGGATAAAGTGTACGAAAATTACATTCAAATACCTCTTCAGTGTTAGAGATGAAGAAACTCTCTGCAGGAAATATACCCTGGCTGCAAATATAGGCTGGCTAGTTAACATTGAAGACACATGTACTGGAAACGTTAATTACGAACAAAGGAGACAGTAATCGTTAATACATGTAGAAAAAACATTTACTGATGATTTGCTCTGGTTGTTACATGAATTTCACACCAAGCGTGGCACAAGGTCGATTATAAGGAGAGAAATGGGGGATAATCAACAACAATGATATTTCACATTTTCTAAATAAATAACAACCACCTTTCAGATGTCCTTGAATGTAATTATGTGTGTTCCTATAACCAGGGATCAAAGTGGGTACTTAGTTTAAGGAAAAATAACAGAAAGAACTAGCCACGCATCGAGTGTGGGGTTTAGGAAATATAGTGTTTGCGCTCATACTCTTATATATATATATATATATATATATATATATATATATATATATATATATATATATATATATTTGAACATTGACCCTATTTTGGTCATATGGTCAGGACTACTTCACGCCGTCCCGGGCCACCCTCCCCCCCCCCCATACACACACATTTACTAAATCCAGTAACTACTTCATACTGAGAGTTCCTACAAGTGGTTCGCTTATTTCATGTGTGCAATGGGAACATGTTTCAACAATACGGACACTAACAAGAACATGCTCCGTTAACACAACTAACAACATTAATTTTCCTCAACAGATTTTGCATTATTAAATTGCTTTTTTTTTTTTTTTAAATGACCACTCCAGTTTTCTGCTGGGTTAAACAGTTACTTCCTCAGATAGTATTTTTCTTTCAGTACGGCCAGTGTGCACAATTGGGACAGTTAGTCGTTTATGCTGCATAATTAAGACATTTAGTGGTTTAGACTGCATAATTGGGACATTTAGTCGATTAGACGTTAAGGAAACCACCAAAAGCTTTGAATCAAGTACTCGCATGAAACATCATTCATTAGCCACTTCCACACCAGCCAGGAAATTGCGATATTACATGAAGTCAGATGGACCAATATAATAGAATCAAAAGCGCAGTGTTTGGTTTTCTTTCTCGCTTCTTTATTGATAAATTATTAAACAAACTGGGACTGTTTTTTTCTTGCTTTTTATTCTATACGAGAGTTGGACTATACATTTTAAAATATTTCCCTCACAATCAAAAAAGAACCACAGTACAAAAAGAAAACATAAATTAAGAACCAAATGAAAAAAAAGAGCATTCTATTCTAGCCTTCAAATTTAATATTTACACAGCACAGACTTAGCTACTTGGCAATTATATTTATGATTGACTAACTTCAGACTATTTGAAGTATCTGCAATAATAATGAACTATGAAGTCTGCGAGAATTCAAGAGAAGTCATTTGTTAAGTGTTGCATTGAGTTGACTTTAATCATTCAGAGACAGCATTCACGAATTTACCCAGGAGTTCAATAAGAGAAAAAAAAACAATCTTGACTTAAGAGATCTCTTATAGAGCATTATGAAAAAAAACAAAAACGGCCATTGCTGGAATGGGAAAATGTATTAGAAAATGTAGTTGTAAGATTGTGGAAATTAAATTGTGAAACTATTGCAGGACTAATCTATCAATTGTGGTTTAAATCTGAATTGATTAGACTTGTTTTTAAACGCTACGGATTGCATTATAATGTTCTAACAAACGATGACTGTATTGATCTAGTTTAGTGTTTAAGTGCCGCTCAGGTTGACCCAGCTGTAAACGGGTACCTAACTCACTGAGTTGGGAGGGGAGAGGGAATAAATGACAGCAAGATGGAGCACTGACATTCTAACCTCTAAATAAGGTGTGATGTTTTACGTTGACATGTAATATTTCACTTCCCTACGACATAATGACCGTAACTTTACTTATTTCTTAACGTATATAGAGGCAGATATAGAGAAATAAAAGAATAGGAATGGCAAACAGTAAGTTCAATGCCATGAAAAAATATACTAACATCAAAACAAATAAAACCAGGGCTGAAACTAAGAATAGCAAAATGTTACATCTTCTCAATATCCCTGTATGGTGCAGAAACATGGACATTAGACCAGAAAACAGAACAGAAAATTGAAGCCTTTGAAACGTGGATTTATAGAAGAATAGGTAGAATTGGATGGAAAGAAAAGAAAACGAAGAAGTTTTAAAACAATTAAAAATTGAAAAAAAGAACTACTAAACACAATTAGAGCAAGACAAATGAAATGTTTTGGTCATGTTAAAAGACACAACAGTCTAATAAAAGTAATATTAGAAGGGAAAATACAAGGTAAAAGAGGCAGAGGCAGACCAAGACTAACATCGACGAGTAACATCAAAAGATGGACAAGTCAGCCTATGGCAATCTGCACCATCAAAGCAAGAGACAGAGTGGAATGGTGCTCCATGGTAGCCAACCTTCGATGCGGAGAGGGCACTCAATGATGATGAATATAGAGGCACAAAGGTATACCATAAGGATACTACCGTTGAGAAGGTGAATGTATTGTTTCCACCCCTTCTAGGGCGAGCACAGCTCAGTGATCCGTCTCTCCGACTATTCCAAGAGACCAAATTAGACTTTTTTTTAGAGTTTAGACCGGACTGGCGCCACTACAGGCGGGACATTTCCATATACGTTACGCTCCCGTTCCAGCAACCAAAAACGTGTTCATGCTGATCGTTCACATTGTTCTATTCAACGTGCAATGTTAATAAAAAAGATGCAAAGCTCAAGAAAAAACACTGTTGGTCGTCGTCGCCGCCAGCACGATCTGTATGCGCCAGCCCCGAATCCGACAATACCTCGTGATCAGTGAGCGTGTCCAAATGAAACGCAATCCCAAAAAATGAAGTCAGCTCTCCACTTAGGTGAAACATTCAATCTGACCGCAGTCCAGCTGGTGATAAATTTTCAGTTGAACACATCCTATCTCATGGAAAAGTTTTTAGACATGGTACCGTTCCACTTCAATCAACGGTCGTCGCCTGCAGCAGGAATATGTGTGCGCTGGTGCCAAAACCGTGCTGACTTTGTAATCAGATGAATTCGACCGAATTACGGCTGTCTCCGCAAATGAAAATCCAGACAAGAAGGATAATTTGAAAAAAGTAGTGCTGCAAAAATGCCACCAAACATAACCCTGATTTGACTAGGCGGCCGTCTTAACACACCGCACCAAGCTGCGCAAGTCCAATAATAATAATTATTATTATAATATAGAGATAAATGGTGCTGTACCAGATAACGTTACAGAGATGATAGGGGAGCTAATAGGTAATGAACTGTACTGCACATTTTCATAGTATAAAACAACTACGAGTAATTTAGATAAAATTCAAAGACGTTGGATGAGACGTGACACTAGTATAGGTAGATGAGTGAGAATGTTACAGTAATTACATCAGTGAAGCGTCAACCGCTATATTAGTACACGATTGTAGAGATAAATGAGTAAGAATGTTACAGTAAGTATGTCTGCCAGGCGGCTGACACGGTTACATCATTATATAATTGGTAGAGATGAATGAAACGGAAAATCAAATTGATCACATATGTATTAATAATAAGTTTAAGTCATCCTTACAGGATGTAAAAGTATATAGAGGGGCAGATATAGCTTCTGATCATCATCTTCTGTTAGCCAAACTTAAAATTAAATTAAAAAGGTATACTACAACGAATAAGGGCAGAACGTATTTCAATGTAGGGTTTCTTAAAGAACAAGGAATTAAAGATAAATTCGCAGTCACAATATCAAACAAATACCAAGTCCTCCAACAACTAGAAAATACTATAAATATAGAAGATCATTGGAAACAGGTAAAAAATATATGGAAAGAGACATGCGAAGAAACACTGGGGAAAAGAGAACGCCAGAATAAGGCATGGATGACAGCAGAGACCCTGGATAAAATTAAAGAAAGAAAGAACAAGAAAGCAGACATAAATAAAAGCAAAACAAGAAGTAATAAAGCCAAGACACAGGAAGCTTACACAAAGGTGAATAAAGAAGTGAGAAGATGCATTAAAAGGGATAAGAGGAAATATATAGATGAATTAGCTAAAGAGGCAGAAGAAGCAGCAAATAAAGGGAATATGAAAGAACTGTACAACAGCACAAAGAAATTAGGTGGAAAATACAAACAGATCAACGCCTTTATCAAAGATAAGAAAGGAAATCTGCTTAGTAATATAAAGGAACAAATGGAGAGATGGAAGGAGCACTTTGAAGAACTTTTGAACAGACCTGGCTCAAATAATCCTCCAGATATACTACCAGCAGAAGAAGAATTACACGTTAACTGCGGAAAACCAAGCAAAGAAGAAATAATGAAAGCCATCAAACTGTTAAAAGATGGTAAAGCCACAGGACCAGATGAAATTCCTTCGGAAGCCATCAAAGCAGATATTATCACCTCTACCAAGATGTTACATAATCTATTGGATACAATTTGGGAGAGGGAAGAAATACCTAAAGACTGGAGAGAAGGTTATATGATCAAACTACCAAAGAAAGGAAGTTTACAGGAGTGCACAAATTATAGGGGAATTATGCTACTATCAGTGCCAGGAAAAATATTAGGCAGAATCATTCTGGAGAGACTAAAAGAGGCTATAGAGAAACACTTGAGAGATGAACAAGCAGGTTTTAGGAAGAACAGATCATGTGCTGATCAAATAACTACTCTACGTATAATAGTTGAACAAAGTTTAGAACTAAAATCCCCACTTTATATTGGATTCATAGATTACGAAAAGGCATTTGATAGTTTAGACAGAAGAATGCTTTGGAAGTTGCTGAGTCATTATGGAATCCCCATAAAGTTTATTAACCTGATAAAAACAATGTATGAAGGAACAAAATGTAGTGTGGTGCATGAAGGACAGCTTACAGAAGCATTTGAAATAAGAACAGGAGTAAGGCAGGGATGTTTTATTCTCAATTTCTCTTTCTACTGGGCATAGATTGGATTATGAAAATAACTCAAAACAACAGAAATGGGATCCAGTGGTCACTGACCAAACAACTTGATGATTTAGACTTTGCTGATGACATAGCTCTCCTATCACACAGCCACCAACAGATGCAAGATAAAATGAGTATATTAGATGAGAGATCACAACAGCTAGGACTAAAGATTAATAGAGATAAGACCAACAATATGAGAATTAATGCAGTTGGCAATAACCAAATAAAACTAGGAGAAATACCTCTACTAGACGTACAATCTTATATATATCTGGGCAGTAATATAGATAAAGAGGGAGGAACAGAAAACGATACCAAAATAAGGATATCAAAAGCAAGAGGAGCTTTCATTGCACTGGGAAACATATGGAGATCCAAAGAAATTAGGCTAAATACAAAAATACAAATTTTCAACTCCAATGTTAAGTCGGTTCTATTATATGGCTGTGAAACATGGAGAATAACAAAATTGACAATCACGAAGGTACAGACTTTCATTAATGGATGCTTGCGCAGAATAAAGGGATGGAAATGGCAGGACAAAGTCACAAACGTGGAATTATGGAAATGTACCGGTCAAATACCAGTGGATAAAGAAATACAGCGAAGACGATGGCGATGGATAGGACACACACTACGGAAACCAACTGAGAGTATTACACAACAGGCCCTTTTTTGGAATCCCCAGGGGAAAAGACAAAGAGGAAGACCAAGGAATTCTTGGAGAAGACAGATTGAAGCAGAGATGAAGATGATGGGGAAGACATGGAATGATCTTAAAAGAATTGCAAAAAACAGAACGACTTGGAAAGTGTTTGTTGAAGACCTATGCTCCACTGGGAGCTAAAAGGTAGAAGAGAAAAGAGAGATGAATGAGTGGAAATGTTTTAGCCTTCACATCATTCAAGCGGCGACTATTACAGTGTTAAACAACTCTAGGGATAAATGAGTGAGGATGTTACAAACATCACATCAGTCAAGGGTAACAACAACTTAATTACCGCACAATTGTAGATATAAATAAGTGAGGATAATACAGCAATTATGTCAGTCAAATGGCGACAAACATTCAATTAATACACAACTGATAACACGTAGATTCATTATTTATATACATGTTGTGGGGTTGTATCTCTAAGGACTAGTACAAACATGTCCTAGGCATCTCGTCCATTCTGTGCAAAGCTTTTTTTTGAAATTTGTCACAAAGTGAAAAGTGTGCGTAGATGAACAAAGAAAAAGGTAGACAAAGAGCATTACCTTTTGGTCGTCTCTTCTGACTGCACTCGACGAGCAAAGCCCCTCTGACATAGCTGTCCATATATTTATATAAACGGAGATCAATAAAAGGAAATGATAAAGATTACATCACAAATCGCGAAGACCACCAAGCAATATTTCAAGACAGTCGATGAACTAAAATCTAC
Source organism: Megaustenia siamemsis (assembly GCA_032433765.1). Classification (NCBI taxonomy): domain Eukaryota; kingdom Metazoa; phylum Mollusca; class Gastropoda; order Stylommatophora; family Ariophantidae; genus Megaustenia; species Megaustenia siamemsis. Next base: position 34,057,908 of record JAVIAB010000125.1, read on the forward strand.
AAGGAACTTGGAAGGTTGAATGGTCGAAGCAGACCTGGAGAAGAACCTTCCGTGCAGAATAAGCAGCTGCAGCATTTACGTGGACTCAGTTGGAGAAGATAGCACAGATCCCCGCGATAATCTGCAAGGTGTAAGCCACGTCCGGTGATGTTACTATTTCATTGTGTTACATTACATATTGAGAGACATCATTACACGTGAAGTGGTCTACCGAACATAAGAGGTTGGGTTCATTTTCTCAAATGAGGGCTCACTCAAATTGAAATGGAAATTTTGTTCTGGCGTATTGCTGACCATATTACTTAACAATATGCCAATGGTTAAAAAATTATATAAGCACTAGAAACTATTCCTTATACATCTCGTCCCAGGAGTGACGGGGTTCTTTCTTTCTATGATTTAAGTGAACATAGTATTATATGAAGATGTTCGAACATTTAGAAAATGGTATGAATCTAATGCCCTGAACACAAAAGAATGCAGATCAAATGACAAATTAAATTAACAGACAAGTTGACCAGTTAGGTTCAAATGCACCACATATGAGACATTACGATTGTGAACAAGAATCACAGAAACAAACACCCAGTCATTAAATGATCGCCATTTCAAATGTTTTCACGATTATGAAACCATATTCTTGAGGCAGTAAAGTAAGTAAATGTAAGTAAATGTAAGTATTCCCTCAACGTATTAAGGTGGATGGTGGAAATGCTGCATGTATCACTAATGTGTATTATCCAACGAACCATATGATTGGTAATGTGATCGGTATCACGCCGCCCTACTTCCCGAACACGATTTCCGGTACTCATTTTCAGATGCTGGGTGAACACTTCAAAGTCGTGTTGGTGTGTGTGTGTGGGGGGGGGGGGGAAATCGCCAACTTATAAGGATTAGATAGAACCCAAACTCTTTCTGCTGGTAGCAAGAGCGTTGACCACCCAAGAACCGCGGCTTCACATTGGGCTGTGTGGAATTTAATCACGCGTGTCATGTGTAAGAGGGACACATGAGTGAGCATATAAGCGACGTTAATTATTTCTAACATTTGAAATAAGATTCTTTCGTATGGGCTAGGGGATGTCAGACACAATTACCAGCAACGAAATCAAGCACTTAATCCAGGCAGAAATGTGCCAATACGATGATCTTATCAGTGCGAAGAAACAAAAGCTGGGATTGCATATAACCTTATCAAACGCTCCTCTGATCTAGTAAAAATCATCAAAAGAAGAAATGTGAAAGGGAAAAGTCTAGAAGGTCGAAAGTGAAAGAATTGGAATGACAACCTCAAGGAATGGGTCTACATCGACTTCGTCAAATCACAGCAGCTAGTCAGGTGGAAGAGTGCAGGAGACTAACATGCGTCTGTTGATGTTTCAAATAATCAAGATATAAAAGCTGATGGTACTCCAAATAATAATGTAATCAAGGACAGGTGACATGAGGTGAAGTAATAAGATTTAATCCATGACCTGATGAAACAATGAACACACATTATTTCTGCATCTGCTAAAAGTGACTTGGATAAGAATCTACAGAGTAGCTTGTACTACAGTACAGTGACGTGGCCTGAGTAATCAGCCGGTACAGGCAAATAATTGCAGTGCTGATGTAAAGCTGGAAGAGAGGAGCGAGTGGCGGGGTGTAACGTACACTCCTACAAGGTGTGGTGACAGTAAGTAGTGGGTGGTAACGTACACTCCTAATAGGTGTGGTGACAGTAAGTAGTGGGTGGTAACGTACACTCCTACAAGGTGTGGTGACAGTAAGTAGTGGGTGGTAACGTACATTCCAACAAGGTGTGGTGACAGTAAGTAGTGGATGGTAACGTACACTCCTAATAGGTGTGGTGACAGTAAGTAGTGGGTGGTAACGTACACTCCTACAAGGTGTGGTGACAGTAAGTAGTGGGTGGTAACGTACACTCCTACAAGGTGTGGTGACAGTAAGTAGTGGATGGTAACGTACACTCCTAATAGGTGTGGTGACAGTAAGTAGTGGGTGGTAACGTACACTCCTAATAGGTGTGGTGACAGTAAGTAGTGGGTGGTAACGTACACTCCTACAAGGTGTGGTGACAGTAAGTAGTGGGTGGTAACGTACATTCCAACAAGGTGTGGTGACAGTAAGTAGTGGGTGGTAACATACACTCCTACAAGGTGTGGTGACAGTAAGTAGTGGGTGGTAACGTACACTCCTACAAGGTGTGGTGACAGTAAGTAGTGGATGGTAACGTACACTCCTAATAGGTGTGGTGACAGTAAGTAGTGGGTGGTAACGTACACTCCTACAAGGTGTGGTGACAGTAAGTAGTGGATGGTAACGTACACTCCTAATAGGTGTGGTGACAGTAAGTAGTGGGTGGTAACGTACACTCCAACAAGGTGTGGTGACAGTAAGTAGTGGGTGGTAACGTACACTCCTACAAGGTGTGGTGACAGTAAGTAGTGGGTGGTAACGTACACTCCTACAAGGTGTGGTGACAGTAAGTAGTGGGTGGTAACGTACACTCCTACAAGGTGTGGTGACAGTAAGTAGTGGGTGGTAACGTACACTCCTACAAGGTGTGGTGACAGTAAGTAGTGGGTGGTAACGTACATTCCAACAAGGTGTGGTGACAGTAAGTAGTGGGTGGTAACGTACATTCCAACAAGGTGTGGTGACAGTAAGTAGTGGGTGGTAACGTACACTCCTACAAGGTGTGGTGACAGTAAGTAGTGGGTGGTAACATACACTCCTACAAGGTGTGGTGACAGTAAGTAGTGGGTGGTAACGTACATTCCAACAAGGTGTGGTGACAGTAAGTAGTGGGTGGTAACGTACATTCCAACAAGGTGTGGTGACAGTAAGTAGTGGGTGGTAACGTACATTCCAACAAGGTGTGGTGACAGTAAGTAGTGGGTGGTAACGTACATTCCAACAAGGTGTGGTGACAGTAAGTAGTGGGTGGTAACGTACACTCCTACAAGGTGTGGTGACAGTAAGTAGTGGGTGGTAACATACACTCCTAATAGGTGTGGTGACAGTAAGTAGTGGGTGGTAACGTACATTCCAACAAGGTGTGGTGACAGTAAGTAGTGGGTGGTAACGTACATTCCAACAAGGTGTGGTGACAGTAAGTAGTGGGTGGTAACGTACACTCCTACAAGGTGTGGTGACAGTAAGTAGTGGGTGGTAACGTACACTCCTACAAGGTGTGGTGACAGTAAGTAGTGGATGGTAACGTACACTCCTACAAGGTGTGGTGACAGTAAGTAGTGGATGGTAACGTACACTCCTACAAGGTGTGGTGACAGTAAGTAGTGGATGGTAACGTACACTCCTACAAGGTGTGGTGACAGTAAGTAGTGGGTGGTAACGTACACTCCTACAAGGTGTGGTGACAGTAAGTAGTGGATGGTAACGTACACTCCTACAAGGTGTGGTGACAGTAAGTAGTGGGTGGTAACGTACACTCCTACAAAGTGTGGTGACAGTAAGTAGTGGGTATAACGTACACTCCTACAAGGTGTGGTAACAGGAGCCAGTAGTGGGGTGTAACGTACACTCCTACAAGGTGTGGTGACAGGAGCCAGTAGTGGGGTATAACGTACACTCCTACAAGGTGTGGTGACAGGAGCCAGTAGTGGGGTATAACGTACACTCCTACAAGGTGTGGTGACAGGAGCCAGTAGTGGGGTATAACGTACACTCCTACAAGGTGAGGTGACAGGAGCCAGTAGTGGGGTATAACGTACACTCCTACAAGGTGTGGTGACAGGAGCCAGTAGTGGGGTATAACGTACACTCCTACAAGGTGTGGTGACAGGAGCCAGTAGTGGGGTATAACGTACACTCCTACAAGGTGAGGTGACATATTTACAAAAAAATGACAGAACAAAATAATGACGTTTCGGCCTACATGCGGCCTTCTTCAGAAAACGAGACCAACAAAAACGGACAACGAAATCAGGATAAACTCGACTACATTTATTATGAGCCGGACAAGTAAGTCAAAAGAGAAAGGAAAGAGGAAAAGGATAAGAAGTGAGATGATAAAATAAAAGCAAATGTACTACATATTAAGAGAATAAAAATTGATGATATAAAATGTGTAAGTTAAACAATATTGTGAGACTTATTTCAGACGTTCCAGGAGTATACTGTGTTGATGACTGACGTTTAATGCGGATATGATCCCTTGATGAAGGAAATCTTCATTATCCTGGCAAAAGCGACGAAATCTCAGTAATTTTTAATAGGGAAGAGAGTTCTTGCAAGATGTCTGATGAGAAGAGTAGGGGAGAAAACTATGGGAGTCTGTAGGGACAACTAGGGAAAGTGTAATATCTAGGAAAGAGACAGAGTGGGTGAAAATGTAGGAGGTAATGCGAATCGATGAGTGAATGTCTCCCACATGCTCGATGTATAGGAGATTTTCTCCCATGGAAAGGTCCGTCAGACGGATGCAGTTGTCAATGTATTCACGGTGCATAAGGGAAGGAGGTCCTTGGTATATTATTGAGAATTCCTTGAATATGTAAATATATATATATATATATATATATATATATATATATATATATATATATATATATATATATATATATATATGAAAAAAAAAAAAAGACCAACGAGGAAATGCTCAAAGAGGTCAACACAAAAAGATAGCTCCTTAAATAAAAAGAAATAAGAAAGAAATATTTACATTTGTTGGGGGTACATCACAAGAAGAGGGAAATGTGATAACTTGGTTAGGACTAGCTAAATATCGGGAAAGAGATATCTTTTTTTTCCTTTCTCATTCGCCTGTAAGCGTCGAAGGGAAATATCATGTGCGATCTTTTGCATCTCGTATTGGTCTCACCAGGTGTTGTTTCCTATTTTTCTAATATTCCATCAATCCATCTTTTTCGTGGTGGACCCTTGGGTTTGGTGCTCTATCACCATTTATTGAAGGCTCGTTGTGTTTTGATCTCTCTGCCTTATCACATGGATAAACCATTTCATCCGTTGTTTCTTTATGTTCTCTATGGCGGGAATTATTCCTAGTTTTTTTTTTTCCCTCAGTTCTTCATTTCTGATCTTATCGCTCAGGCTGTTGCCTGTCATTCATTTAACACATTTCATATAGGTAGGGGTTATTTTCTTACTATTCTTTGCAGCTAGAGTCCAGGTCTGGCATTGGAGTACAAATTTGGAATGAAGATTGTACTGTGAAAACGATATCACGGACGTCAAAGAGAGAACGTGCTTGATAGATATATTGTAGGAGCAAGGTAAAAAGTCAATAACATAATATATAAGATACACTCTGAACAGAGAGTTGTGAAAGGACAAAATCGCCTACTCCAACTGGTATGGTACACGATGATGATGATGATGATGAGAATATTGAAAGAAAAACATTATATGCACTGCTTACAATAATACTTCAATGTGAAATGGTAAGATAGCGTTATAATTGCAGAAAATATAAGTTGTACACGTAAAGAAGCGTACAGGAACTGTGGATGCGCGCCAATCTCAGCAAACATGTGCAGTCAAGTGGTGCGCACAGTGTGACATCAATTAGCAAGATGGTGGCTATAGTATTTCAGGATACGTTTTGATAGATAGGGGACTGAAGAAAACACGTCAGCGGTGTTGCTTCAATAATAGCGGCTGTGCCGGCGATGGAAACAAAGTACGAGATAGAGACAAAGAGAGACAGAAAGATGCGAATAGAGGAAGAGAATGAATGTTTAGTCATCGACGGCAGTGAGTGAGTGAGTGAGTGAGTGAGTGAGTGAGTGAGTGAGTGAGTGAGTGAGTGAGTGAGTGAGTGAGTGAGTGAGTGAATGAGTGAGTGGATGGGTGAGTGAGTGAGTGAGTGAGTGAGTGAGTGAGTGAGTGAGTGAGTGAGTGAGTGAGTGAGTGAGTGAGTGAGTGAGTGGGAGGGTGGGTTTTGGGTGGGTGGGTGAGTAAGTTGAGTGAGTGAGTGAATGAGTGAGTGAGTGAGTAAATGAGTGAGTAAATGAATGAGTGAGTGAGTGAGTGAGTGAGTGAGTGAGTGAGTGAGTGAGTGAGTGAGTGAGTGAGTGAGTGAGTGAGTGAGTGAGTGAGTGAGTGAGTGAGTGAGTGAGCGAGCGAGCGAGCGAGCGAGTGAGTGAGTGAGTGAGTGAGTGAGTGAGTGAGTGAGTGAGTGAGTGAGTGAGTGAGTGAGTGAGTGAGTGAGTGAGTGAGTGAGTGAGTGAGTCAGTGAGTCATTGAGTCAGTGAGTCAGTGAGTGAGAGCTAAACAGAAACCGAAATATGAGCATTTATTTCAGAACTTCGAGCCGCAAAAGCTGCTACAAAAATAGCAATGCTGAATATTAAACTGAGATGAGTCCAGCCACTACAAAAATTGTATGTGCAGATTGAAATGTTTGACCTTTCCCCACCCCCTCATGTTTTAAAAACATCATCATATTATTCGGACAATACATGTTTGTATTATTTTCCCTTTCTTGCTCGAACAGGAAATATGCAGATCGGGAATTATGACATGGAATAATGGTGGATTGAAGTGTTGCATAGAGTGTGGTTATGACATGGAATGATGGTGGATTGAAATGTTGCACAGAGTGTGGTTATGACATGGAATAATGGTGGATTGAAGTGTTGCATAGAGTGTGGTTATGACATGGAATGATGGTGGATTGAAATGTTGCACAGAGTGTGGTTATGACATGGAATAATGGTGGATTGAAATGTTGCACAGAGTGTGGTTATGACATGGAAAAATGGTGGACTGAAGTATTGCACAGAGCGTGAGTTATGACATGGAATAATGGTGGACTGAAGTATTGCACATAGTGTGAGTTATGACATGGAATAATGGTGGACTGAAGTAGTGCACATAGTGTGAGTTATGACATGGGATAATGGTGGACTGAAGTATTGCACAGAGTGTGAGTTATGACATGGAATAATGGTGGACTAAAGTATTGCACAGAGTGTGAGTTATGACATGGAATAATGGTGGACTGAAGTATTGTATTGAGTGTGGTTATATGACATGGTATAATGGTGGACTGAAGTATTGTACTGAGTGTGGTTATATGACATGGTATAATGGTGGACTGAAGTATTGTACTGAGTGTGGTAATATGACATGGTTTAATGGTGGACTGAAGTGTTATACAAAGTGTGGTTCTGAAATGAAATAATGGTGGACTGAAGTATTGTACTGAGTGTGGTTATATGACATGGTATAATGGTGGACTGAAGTGTTACACAGGGTGTGGGTTAGACATGGTATAATGGTGGACTGAAGTGTTGTGCAAAGTGTGGGTATGAAATGGAATAATGGTGGACTGAAGTGTTGCATAGAGTGTGGGTTATGGCAAGTTCTCTGGATTATGACATGGAATAATGGTGGACTGAAGTATTGTACTGAGTGTGGTTATATGACATAGTATAATGGTGGACTGAAGTATTGTACTGAGTGTGGTTATATGACATGGTATAATGGTGGACTGAAGTATTGTACTGAGGTGTGGTTATATGACATGGTATAATGGTGGACTGAAGTATTGTACTGAGTGTGGTTATGGCATGGTATAATGGTGGACTGTAGTGTTACACAGGGTGTGGGTTAGAGATGGAATAATGGTGGACTGAAGTGTTGTGCAAAGTGTGGGTATGAAATGGAATAATGGTGAACTGAAGTCTTGCATAGAGTGTGGGTTATGGCAACTTCTCTGGATTATGACATGGAATAATGGTGGACTGAATTATTGCACAGAGTGTGGGTTATGACATGGAATAATGGTGGACTGAAGTGTTGTACAAAGTGTGGTTATGAAATGAAATAATGGTGGACTGAAGTATTGTATTGAGTGTGGTTATATGACATGGTATAATGGTGGACTGAAGTGTTGTACTGAGTGTGGTTATATGATATGGTATAATGGTGGACTGAAGTGTTATACAAAGTGTGGTTCTGAAATGAAATAATGGTGGACTGAAGTATTGTACTGAGTGTGGTTATATGACATGGTATAATGGTGGACTGAAGTATTGTACTGAGTGTGGTTATATGACATGGTATAATGGTGGACTGAAGTGTTATACATGGTGTGGGTTAGACATGGAATAATGGTGGACTGAAGTGTTGCACAGAGTATGGTTTATGACATGGAATAATGGTGGACAGAAGTGTTGCACATAGTATGGTTTATGACATGGAATAATGGTGGACTGAAGTGTTGCACAGAGTATGGTTTATGACATGGAATAATGGTGGACAGAAGTGTTGCACATAGTATGGTTTATGACATGGAATAATGGTGGACTGAAGTGTTGCACATAGTATGGTTTATGACATGGAATAATGGTGGACAGAAGTGTTGCACATAGTATGGTTTATGACATGGAATAATGGTAGACTGAAGTGTTGCACAGAGTATGGTTTATGGCATGGAATAATGGTGGACTTAAGTGTTGCACAGAGTATGGTTTATGACATGGAATAATGGTGGACTGAAGTGTTGCACAGAGTATGGTTTATGACATGGAATAATGGTGGACTGAAGTGTTGCACATTATATGGCTTATGACTTGGAATAATGGTGGACTGAAGTGTTGCACAGTATATGGCTTATGACTTGGAATAATGGTGGACTGAAGTGTTGCACATAGTATGGCTTATGACTTGGAATAATGGTGGACTGAAGTGTTGCACATAGTATGGCTTATGACTTGGAATAATAATATGTTACAGTGCTGTATAGAGTTTGTGCTGTGATACAGAATAATGATACCACATTGTTATATAAGTGTTGTTTTGTGATATGGAATAATGATACCACATTGTTATATAAGTGTTGTTTTGTGATATGGAATAATGATACCACATTGTTATATAAGTGTTGTTTTGTGATATGGAATAATGATACACTACTGTTGTATTGAATATGTTTAGTGGCGTGGACTAATGATACAATCCTGTTGTAAAGAATGTGTATTGTGATACAAGTATCCATACAGAATAAAGATATTGTGTAGAGTGCGTTTTGTGGCGTAGTGTAATGATATACTGCAGTACTGTATAAAGTATGCGTTTGATACAGAACGATGGCATATTGCAGTATTGTATTGCATGTACATTGTGATATAGAGTAATATGTACCAGATGTCGAATGTATTCCGTCAAACAACAGCTTTTAAGTTCAATCAATCAATAAATTAATCAATCATTGCCCGTTACACCCCATTTTGATATATATGTCACAACAAGGTATGTCCATCCACCCTAATATTCTTGGACAATTTCTCTACTTCTCTCCAGTCTAGGCCAATATTCTAAAAAGCTCCCATGTCTGGGCCTCCCTGACTTTCTCTTTCCATGTGGATTCCACGACAGTGCCAATCTTACTATATCTCCATCTGGTTTTTCTTGTTATGTGTCCAATCGATCTCCATTTTCTACTCATTATCTGCTGTCCGATTGGCCCATGTCTTGTTCTTTCCCAGATATCATCATTTATAATGTTGTCATACCATCTGTTTTCAAAATGAGCCTCACATTACTCCAGGTTCACCCATTTTTAAATGGCTTCCTTTTTCTGAAGAAAGAGGTCATGCCCTATTGCAGACCGTATTAGCAACAAAAGTGACGACTGCCGAGAGAGATCTGCCATTAAATTCATATTTTCTTTATACATCGAGCTAAAAGCGTTCTTTCTACCCCTCTCCATTTTAATTTATGTAAAGAATGCGGATTATGACATGAAATAATGCCGTACTGTAAAATTATAAAACCTGAATAATGATATGGAATAATGTCGTACTGCACTATTGTACAAACCTGAATAATGATATGAAATAATGTCGTGCTGCACTAGTGTACAAACCTGAATAATGATATGAAATAATGTCGTACTGCACTAGTGTACAAACCTGAATAATGATATGAAATAATGTCGTACTGCACTAGTGTACAAACCTGAATAATGATATGAAATAATGTCGTACTGCACTAGTGTACAAACCTGAATAATGATATGAAATAATGTCGTACTGCACTAGTGTACAAACCTGAATAATGATATGAAATAATGTCGTACTGCACTAGTGTACAAACCTGAATAATGATATGAAATAATGTCGTACTGCACTATTGTACAAACCTGAATAATGATATGAAATAATGTCGTACTGTACTATTGTACAAACCTGAATAATGATATGAAATAATGTCGTACTGCACTATTGTACAAACCTGAATAATGATATGAAATAATGTCGTACTGTAAAACGTGAAAACCTGAATAATGATTTTTTTTAATGTTTTTTTTTCTTTTCTGTTCGCCAGCTTTTACCTCTGACGAAGTCCCTAGAGACTAGGAAATGAATATTGCATGTTAATCGATTTTTTTCGGGGAGCCGCGTTAGCTCAGTGGTTTGTGAACTGGACTACAAAGGACAAGGGGTAGGGTTCGATCCCAACCGACGGCTTCAGGGTTCACCTTGCCTTAAATTGGGTACCAGATTTTTTTCTCGGAAAGTAAAGCAGCACGGGCGTAATACCGACCACATTACCCCAAAAATCATGTGCTGAAGGTCTTACTTTACTAATCGGTTTTTTCCCTGGCAGCCGCGTGCACAGGGATTCCTCGCCGCACAGGCAGATAACTCCGTATTCGGAGGTACTCATATTTTTTTTCCGCCGATGAATAATTGACGTTTCAAGCCGAGCCTCGCTGCTGAGACCAAGGGTGGTTGCCGCAGAGAGAAATCATAAATAAAAATCCCAACTGGTGCAGCCGGAATTTAAACCCACAACCTCTCTGCCTCGAGGCCAGCGTTTTGCCTCGAGACCAACCAGTCCCCGAATTATATGAAATAATGTCGTACTGTAAAATTGTACAAACCTGAATAATGATATGAAATAATGTGGTACGGTCGCATTGTACAAACCTGGATAAAGATATTAAATAATGCCAAACTGTAGCATTGTACAAAGGAAGAGGTATGTTTACCGCACTCGGAACAAAAACTCACAAATAATCAACAAGAGAAGAAAAAAAACAAAGAACAAATGATGGTCAGAAGTTTGAAACCGTACTCCTCGGAATGCGCCTTGCCACGATAAATCAAAAGCTAGAGCACAAGACCAACTAGGCTATCTTGTAGATATATAAATTAGATAACCTAATTGGCTCTGTGCTGTATCGTAGGGAGAGTGTATTCTATGATGGTAATGACATAGGTTCAACTACCTTGAACATATTAGTACTGGGTATTCCATAACGAGTGATGGAAAATGTAAAACTGAAATAACAAAAGAATAGGAATGGCAAAAAGTAATTGTAATGCCATGAAAAATACATTAACATCAAAACAAATAACATCAGGGCTAAAACTAAGAACAGCAAAATGTTATATCTTCTCAACATTAATGTATGCTGCAGAAGCATGAACATTAGACAAGAAAACAGAACAGAAAATTAAAGCCTTTGATATGTGGATTATTGAAGAATATGAAGAATTGGATGGAAAGAAAAGAAAACAAATGATGAAGTCTTAAAACAGCTAAAAATGAAAAGAGAACTGCTAAACTCAATTCAAACAACACAAATAAGATTTTTGGGGCATGTTAAAAGACACAGCAGCCTACTAAAAGGAATTTTGGAAGGGAAAATACAAAGTAAAAGAGGAAGAGGCAGGCCAATACTAACATGAACGAGTAACATCAAAAGATGGAAAGGTCAGCTAATGACAACTTTCGTCATCAAAGCAAGAGACGACACTCTATGATAATGACGTGGAAGAACAATAATTATGTGCGAGTAATTATTACTGATAAGTGTTAATTCGAGTTTTAGTGTGAGTAATTATTACTGATAAGTGTTAATTCGAGTTTTAGTGTGAGTAATTGAAAGTGCTAGACAGAGATGTAAAAAATAATAAGAATAAAACAAATCATTTTCAACAATATGCAAGAGAAGCTGACATCAAAGTACAAACATCAGAACTAAGACTGAGAATAATGAGTTATGTCTACCCAACATTCTTGTATGACATAAATAAGAAAATAAAGAAGAAAATTGAAGCATTTGAAATGAGGTTTTATAGAAGAACGAGAAGAGTTGGATGTACAGAGGAGAAAAATAATGAAGCACTGAAAATAATGAATAGAGAAATATTGAACAAAATGAAAATAATGAATAGAGAAATATTGAACAAAATGAAAGTAATAAATAGAGAATTGTTGAACAAAATGAAAGTAATGAATAGGGAATTATTGAACAAAATGAAAATAATAAATAGAGAATTATTGAACAAAATGAAAATAATGAATAGAGAATTATTGAACAAAATGAAAATAACGAATAGAGAATTATTGAACAAAATGAAAGTAATGAACAGAGAATTATTGAACAAAATGAAAATAATGAATAGAGAATTATTGAACAAAATGAAAATAACGAATAGAGAATTATTGAACAAAATGAAAATAATGAATAGAGAATTATTGAACAAAATGAAAGTAATGAATAGAGAATTATTGAACAAAATGAAAATAATGGACAGGATAACCTAACACAGACTAAACCAGGAAGACTTTAGAGATGGCGAAACGGTGATCGGTGGTAGGCAGCCTTCTATGCGGAGACAGCACAAGATGAAATCGATGATTACAGAAAAATAATCCCACATTCTTCCGTGTTGTAGGCCAATAATTATGACAAGGAAAACTGGAGCAATATGTTCTGTTGAATATGCATAGAGACAAAGAGCAGTAACGTAGGAAGTTGCATTCTATGAAGAGGGAAACGAACAATGGAAAATGTATAATAAATAAAGAACGAACTATATGACAAAAACAAAAAAAAACACATATTCAAGGAATGACACATATATATATAGCCATTCACAGGAGATTAAACAGTTTAAGGTGAATGGGATTAATCAATAAATTGAGCTGGCCGAATAACGACAGGATATTAGCGAGTTATGTTTCCTTTCTTATTGGACAAGGATTGATTGCCCAATCGCATGATTCTATTTCAAGCTCGTGTCATTCATACTCCAACCACGTGGCAGACCTATCCCAACCAAACTATAATTACCCGTATGTTAATAAACAACCAAATGTAACTAATTCGGCGTAATTAAAGAAACAAAAGATCAGAGATGTATTTAGATAAGGATATCAAAATGATAACACAAAAAGAAATGGGAAATAAATTGTATTGAGAACGTGGAAATCCATGGCAACCAGGTCTAAAATAAAGTAAACAATCTTCACTTAAAGCTGCACGGTTGTATGACTCAGAAAATAGTTCGCGAACAGCAAAATGTAAAATTGCAGACTTTCATGGTTAGGTAATGGTGTGTGCAGAAATGGTCTACTTAGCCTTCACCCGTTAAGTGGGAACGGGTGCGTTGTGGCGCTTGTGATCTTATTAGATCATGTTGAAGTGGGCTTATTTGCAACATTATTATTATTGGACACCCGTCATTGTACACGTGCATTATCCACTAATTCTCCAATCTCTCGTATACAAGACCATCACTAGTGTCCTCGTGTGATACCTATTAGTTTTTTTTCCTTCTTCTACCTTTCAGCTCCCTGTGGAGCATCGGTCTTCAACAAACATTTTCCAAGCCGTTCTGTTTTTTTTGGCCATTCTTTTAAGACCATTCCATGTCTACCCCCTCCTATTCATCTCTGCTTCCATCTGTCTTCTTCAATTTTGATATTCCTTTTGGTGTCCTTCCTTGAATATTCCAAAATAAGGGTCTGTCGCGTTACTATCAACTGGCTTCCGCAGTGTGTCCTATCCAGCTCGATCGCCTTCGTTTATCTCCTTGCCCACTGGCATTTGACTGGTACATTTTCATAACTCGACGTTAGTTATTTTGTCATGCTATTTCCATCATTTTATTCTACGCAAGATTCCATTAAAGAAGGTCTGTATCTTCGTGTCTGTCATTTTAATATATCTATTAGTACTTCAATCTATTTCTCGATCACATATGTATTCCTGCATATTAAGTTTTCATATATAATATTGCCATTTGTAGTTATAAATGTAAAAACGTAACGCCACTACCTTTCTTTTACAGGTAAGAATTGCTTCTGCAAATATAACGATTACTTTCAACTAATAACAGAAATACAATTGTATATTAGATACAATATGTCCCACAAAACATTGCTGACTATTTGAAAGATGTATGGAAGTAAGAGATTAAAGAGTTCACTTATTTCAAATGAGAACAATAATTATCAATATACAATCATTTATTACGGGGCTATCATGCAAAAGACAAACATAGTAGATGCAGTAACACAACCCTATCTGTGTTAATCTGTATTAATTATGTCTCACTCAATACAAGATGACTGACATGATAAGATGCTACAGGCAAAAGGGCCTAACAATAAAGCAAGTAAATATAAATTCTTCTAACTATATCGCATTCGTTATTAATGTTATTAATGCCATCACAAACAAGACTCGTCAAAAACGCCGTAATATTATGAGGCTGATAAAAGTAAATCAACATTTCTTTGTGAAAGAGCAACCATCATCCCAAATTCATCATCACAGGTCACATTATTCAAAGCACAAATGATTACATAGATTTGCATTAAAATGTATTGCTGGATGATTCCCCTAATTTGATTGACAGACAACTATTAAAGGAATTTGTTCATACCTACTTTGTCTACTTCTACTTGCCAATAGAAAAAAAAGCCAAAAAAATAAAAATAAAAAAGAAATCGTTGATTAACACATCAAATATTCATATTATTTTGCACTGCAACAGCAAAACATCTTCATATAAGTCTCAGCCTTAGTAGAGTGCCATAATTCTGCCCCACACTGCACATATATATCTGCACTACTTGTAATATATAACGATGCACATGATTTTCTTAACATAGAATAAAAAGGGCCACCTCTTAGATGACATTTGCAGTCCAGGGTTGGCACAACCCAGCATAAACATGACCCCAGATATTGTATATCCGTAAGAGATTCTATTTTTTGCATGGAGGATAATGTCAGACTCTCCAATCGGATTATGCGTTATTTGGACAGGAGATCTCCCATATGGCTGATGACAATCTTGTGCCGTGGTAATATGTGTTCTTCTTATCTCAACTTGCCAGATCATTCAAAACCCGATCATATAATTAGGCCCGTTCTTTCTTTGGCCGTGTTAGGATTTCATAAGGTTGAAACGGTGATCTGAACACGATGAGCACACAAATCGGTGTGCTCTTTCGAAAATATGTGAAGTAGGTGGGTGGGTGAGAAGGTGGGTTGTGAGGGAGTTGAGTGGAGTGAGTGAATCGGTGGGTGAGAGAGTGGATGAGAGGTGGGTTGGGGTGTGAGTGAATGGGTGGGTGGGTGAGAGGGTCGGTTGCTGAGAGAGTTGTGTGGATTGGGTTACTGGGTGAGTGGGTGGGTTGGTGTGTGAGTTTAATGGAGTGAATAGGCTGGTTGATTGGCGTGTGAATTGAGTTGAGTGAGTGAGTGTGTGATTGAGTGAGTGAGTGTGTGATTGAGTGAGTAAATAAGTGAATGAGTGAATAATTGAGTTCGTGCCAGATGAAGAAAACTCACGCATTGACGATAATGCAGTTATTTTATAACACCACTAACGCTAAATCAATTAACTGTACAGAAATAAATAAAAACATTTCTTTTCATCTTCGAATTTAATGAAACAAGATAAACTTCGCATAATGTACCCACGCAATAGAACCTATTTTACTTCTCTCAACAATGCTGAGACAGGACACTTCTTGTTGGACTCCCATAAATGATGAACAAAAGGAGCTTTAATCTCAGTCCCTATCAGCGCTGATACAAACCCACGTTTCTCTTTTATAACGACTTCTCCTCAACTGGAAACAAAAATGTTATTCTGTAATTGTTATTATGTTATATGTAAAAATCTGTATTTATTATATTTATTATATGCATCTTTAATTACAGTGACAAACTCGAATTAAGCATTCACCCTGTCTTGAAACACGGTAAATTACATCATCACCACCATCAACTATGATAAGACAATCTAAACTTTATGTACGGCCTCAACTGTGTTGCGTTCATACAATCGAAACTATCTTTATTTGTCCTCAACTGCGTTTATACAATACACAATTATTTAAGGTTTCTCCGTCATATAGGCATATGTTCTCCGACTTCAGAGGTGCTCTAATTTCTTTGATTTTTTTTTTTTTAAACGAAGCGAATTTTGACGTTTTGGGAGTAGAATTTTTGCTATCAATTATGCCCAGACTACGCCCATTTTTGCTATCAATTGTACCCAGACAGCCCATTTTTGCTATCAATTGTGATCAGACAACGCCCATTTTAGCTATCAATTGTGCCCAGACAATGCCTATTTTTGCTATCAACTGTGCTCAGACAACGCCCATTTTTGCTATCAACTGTGCCCAGACTACGCCCATTTTGGTCAACTCTCGCCGATTTCCATCCGTCAAGGACTATTTAAGGTGCAGAGAATGCACACGAAACTTCCTATTTTGCCTTTAATCAGAGAGGGCTAGACATCGGGTCTCAATACTCGCTGACAACTGGAGGGTAAAACCACGAAGAAATCACGGATTCATAGTCAACAATGCAAACCGACTATGGTGCGACTCGAACCCAAGACATTTTTAAGCAGAGGTCGACGGTTGATCTATAGACCACACAGCCCCCATATGAACTTACGTAATTGTGCTTGAATTTACTCAAAAGTGTTGAAGATTCTATAAATGCAGCACACCATTTAAAAAAAAAAAAAAACTTATTAAAGCTGTATACGCTCGTTACTAATGTGTGGGTCTTGATAATGACGTTGATGATGATGATGTTGATGATGATAATAATGATGATGGGTCTGAATGTTATAGAACAAGTGGAGAAAATTTCAAATTGGGCAATACTGCACACAATCAACCTGTGGAAAATACTTGTAAATTTTGACCAAAAAGAATCAACAATCAAGAACTGTTCGACAGATTTGACAAAGACTGACACGTGCTAAAATACAATATGAGTCTAGTGATTAAAGCAAGACAAGTCATAAAATACAGACCAACGTAAAAAAAAAAAAATATTTGTGTGAGTGCATGCGCGCGTGTGTATTGAGGGGGTTAAGAGAGATAGCGCCAATACGTTGAATTAAAAAAAAAAACCAAGCACAGGGAACAGAACAGGAAGAGTCGAGGCTGAGATATGTGATATTGCATACTTCACGATGGGATTCACTGACAAAGTAACCAGCGATGTTCTCACAAGACGCCAGCTGACGGGGTATCGGTTAAGTAGTAGTTCTATCAGTCGACGGCCAAAGTTTGGAAGAAAACGAGTGAAAACGATAATCATTCTGCACATTTCGATAGATTAAGACATTCAATTCTAAAATCGCCATTATATACATTAAGAAATCCTACCATGACAAATACAGTTATCCCTCGCTACTTCGCGGTTCATTTATCGCGGCCTCAGTACATCGCGGATTGTTCAAAAATTCAAAATTGAGGAATTATTATAAAAAGAACATTATTTTATGTATGTTATTTATACTATTAATATGTTATTTACATGTTTGAAACTATTCTTTAATGTTCTAATGATAACATATGCAGTTATATGGTTTCATATACACTTATTGATATTATACATACACAAAAAATGTACACTACTTCGCGGTTTTTCACTTATCGCGGCCGGTTCTGGTCCCTATTAACCGTGATAACTGAGGGATTACTGCACATAAATTAAGAAATTATAACTTAACATATACATAGATTAAGAAATTACATTTTAACAGCAGCGATAATATAGATTAAGAAATTAAATTTTAACAGCAGCGATTAGGTAGATTAAGAAATTAAATTTTAACAGCAGCGATTAGGTAGATTAAGAAATTAATTTTAACAGCAGCGATTAGGTAGATTAAGAAGTTAAATTTTAACAGCAGCGATTAGGCAGATTAAGAAATTAAATTTTAACAGCAGCGATTAGGTAGATTAAGAAGTTAAATTTTAACAGCAGCGATTAGGCAGATTAAGAAATTAAATTTTAACAGCAGCGATTAGGTAGATTAAGAAATTATAACATGACAATTACACATACTAAGAATTTCTAAAAAGTGGCATTCATCATCATGTGCCATACCGGTTGGCGTAGGCGATCATGTCCCTCCCCAATCTTCTATCTACAGTGCATCGTATCAGTTCTGTTGTTGACTGTTTTCCATGCCATGACACCAAGCTATCCAGTATTTTCTCTCTTTGTCGCCCGCGATCTCTCTTAGTGGCATTAGCTAATGAAAAACAACTGGCAGTAATCGTGTCTCTAAATTCGATAATTTAAAATGTCATGTGAGTAAATAAAAACTAAGACTAATGATTTGCTATTGTTGAGTATTTTTTTTTCGTTCCCCCAGCTTTTACGTCTGACGAAGTCCCTAGACTAGGAACTGAATTTTGCGTGTTAATCCATTTTTCCCTGGCAGCCGTGTGCACAGGGGTTCCACGCCGCACAGGAGATAACCCCGACTTCGGAGGTACTCATATTTGTGTCCGTCCTTGAGTAATTGCGTTTCAAACAGGGCTTGGCTGCAGAGACCAGTGGTGGTTGCCGCAGAGAGAAATCTTAAATAAAAATCCCAACCAACCGGGATTTGAATCCACAACCTCTCAGTCTCGAGGCCGGCGTCTTGCCTCGAAACCAACCAGTCCCCGTGTTGAGTATTAAGAGCAACCTTTCGCTAATGACTAGAAGGTTTCGTGTTTAATTCCGAATTTTGGGGAATACCAACACGGCTTCGAGGATTACCCAGCCTTGGAAAAATAGGTACCATAGGTACCATAGGATTACCTGGATAATTCTGGAAAATTATGGAGGCTAGGCGTTACACCGAACACATCACCCACAAAATGTACTGTTTATTGTGAAAATAAAGCCCATTAGAACAATATCCCCTACACGTCATACGATGTGGGGAGAAGATTTACTCAGAATAAAAGCTATCGCCAAGCATTAAGACTGATGTAACTGGTGGCAGAGGTAAAGGAAAATCATTTGGAGTAATATCTGCAACTAGACAAATGGTTAAAGTCGTGGAGTTAAACAATAATAAACTCGAATGAGAAATTTCAGCGAAGACAGGCTCACGCTGTCTGCAGAATGGAAATATACTAACCATAAATAATAAGTTATGTAGAGCCAGTCTTAACATAAGGATGTGAATCATGGACAATAGGACAACAGACAAGAAAATACACTGGAGACTGTAGAAATGTGGTTTTACAGAAGAATATTGAGAATACCTTGGACAGCTAAGAAGAGTAATGAAAATATTCTGAAAGAGGTCAAAGCAAAAAGAGAGCTATATTCCAATATTAGGAAGAAACAATCATCATTTTTTGGCCATGTAATGAGAAGAGAACAACTGGAATATATTGCAACAACTGGAAGAATTGAGGGCCGAAGAGATAGAGGGAAGCAAAGAGAAAAAAATACCAGACAGCTTAAGAGAATGGCTTGACAGAAGGTCAACAATAGAAATGATCAATTACTGTCGAGATCGAAAGTTGTGGAGAGACATGATCACCTACGCCAGCAGGCCCGGTACTTGATGATGATAAATAATTGCTTGGAAATCCGACAGCAGGCAAACTAGACATTCCAGATAAACGTCAATTTATGCGGTAGAATAATTCAGTCATTCCTTGAAATATCAATAGAAAAGTTGGAATCTGGTAAAAGAGGGTGCCATTGAAATGACTGGATATGCTCTCTGTGAGAACCAACACTGGTAAGAACAACAGAAAGGCAACGTTGTAGCTTGTCATAACAAAAAAAAATCATCATCTTATTTACTTCATGTTTGATTTGTTCTGGTATCAAAGGATATACAAGAATCTAGCTTGTTTGTCTGACACATGCATTGTCGAGTGATACTTTAGTAGCCTCCTCGAAGTTGGCCCTACATCTTACTTTGGGTCTGTTTCAAACTCTATTCCCTTCACTTCTACTGAAGTATGTTATAGTTGGTATAGAACTATACAAGATTCAGTTCAGGGTAACATGAAATAGAAGCCAGTAGTGGAGTGTGGTATACACTCCAAGGTAGGTGACAGATTTACAAAGAAGGAACACAATAAGATACTCACGTTTCGGCCTGCGGCCTTTTTCAGAACACGGGGACAACTACAACAAACAGTGAGGCACAAATATCTATAGCTACATGTCGGATGATAAAGTTAGGGAGAGGTAGACAGAGAGAGATGAGGGATAGGGTGGTGAGACAAAGAAGAGATGTGTTACATATGGGAGGATTGGTGAAGTGAAGAGATATATTTTTAAAATGTTGAAAAAAATTGTGATGTGTTCCTTCTTTGTAAAGCTGTCACCATACCTTGGAATGTATACCACACCCCACAACTGGCTCTTTGCTACCAGCTTTACCGCAGCATTGCAATTATTTGCTTGCTCCCCCCTCAACAAGAAATAACAAATTTAAAGCAAAAGGTTGCTTCCGCAATGTGTCATAATCTAGAATGGAGAAAAATGTGACTACAATATAAGTTAAGCTGCAAGAGCAAGCTATAGAAATAGTGATCTATCTCTCAAAGCTATCACTACTGTTTGTTTGCATGTCAGTAAAGTAGCATATTTAGGCAACATACTTATAACATTATTACTATACTACAATATATTACACTGCTAGTCTATAAGGAAGGCGAAAATAGCATTTCTTTAAAAGATGTAATAGGGGGAAAAAATGAACATCCAAATGTAATGTAATCAGAGAAGTTTAAGAGAGACAAACAATTTCATAAAATAAATAATCATTTTGTTATATGATAATGCGAGGGTAAAAAAGCAAGTGAAAAGGAAGGCAATTGAAAAAGCCGTCTCGAGGTCACATTCACATTTCCATCATCATCATTGAGTGCCGTCTCCGCATCGAAGGTTGGCTACCATGGTGCGCCACTCCGCTCTTGTCTCTTGCTTTCATAGTTCAGGTTGTCATTGGCTGACTTGCCCGCTGACTTGCCCATCTTTTGATGTTACTCATCCGCGTTAGACTTGGTCTGCCTCTGCCTCTGTTACCTTTATTTTCCCGTTCAAGATTACTTTTAGTAGGTTGCTGTGTCTTTTAACATGCCCCAAAAATTTCATTTGTCTTGTTTGCATTGTATTTAGTTGTTCTCTTTTCATTTTTAAGTGTTGTAAGACTTCATCGTTTGTTTTCTTTTCTTTCTATCCAAATCATCCAATTCTTCTATAGATATACATTTCAAAGGCTTCAATTTTATGTTTTGTTTTTTTTTGTCTAATGTCCATGTTTCTGCACCATACTGGAATATTGAGAAGATGTAACATTTTGATATTCTTAGTTTTAGTCCTGGCGTTAATTGTTTTGATGTTAGTATATTTTTCATGGCATTACACTTACTTTTTGCCATTCCTATTCTCTTGTTTATTTCAGTTGTACATTTTCCATCACTGGTTATAGTAAGTCCAAGATAGTTGTAGATCTGTTCCTCCAACTATTTTCATCTCCACTTGTAGGTTTTGAATGTTATCTATTTTGTGATCATAGTTTGTCTTTTTGATCATCCAATTTTTTTCAAAATAATCCATATTTTTTGCTTCTCATGTTTTTCTAAAATTAAGTAATTATAGATCTTTAGGATTTTCTGATAGTAATAAAGTATCATCAGTATGTCTTAGGTTATTGATTATCTTTCCATTAATGTTTAGGCCTGGCATCTCTGTGATGTTTTTAAAGAGTTCCTCAGTCTTTAGATTGAGCAAGCTTGGTGATAGGATGCATCCCTGTCTTACTCCTCTTTTTACATCAATAGAATTATCTTTGTCATATATTAATATTTCTGTTTGCTCTCAGCATAAATTACATATCAATCGTATGCCTGTATCATCTAGATGGATATCTTTTAGGTAGTTTATAATTTGTTTACGGCGTATTCTCCCGAAAGCTTTGGTGTAGTCTATGAAGCAGGCATATATTAGTTTGTTTACTTCTGTGTACTTTTCGATTGGGAGATGCGATAGCTCAGTGGTTAGTGAACTGGACTACAAAGCACAAGAGGTAGCGTTCGATCCCAACCGACGGCTACCATTTCACCCAGCCTTTAATGGGTACCCGATTTTTTTTTTTTACTGGGAAAGTAAAGCGGCACGGGCGTAATACCGACCACATTACCCCAAAAATCATGTGCCGAAGGTCTGTAAACTTTATGGTCACTAACACCATATTCCCTATACGCAACTTGGCGTGACGGGGGTACTTTACTTTTTTTTCCGATTAATATCCTTATGCAGAATATGGCTTCTTTTGTCCCACTGTTTTATCTATATCCAAAGAGCTGTTCTTCTAATTCCATATTGATTTTATTATGAATCCTTCCTTGTATAACTTTTAACAAATTTCTTTTGTAACATGGCTCAGTAGGCTTACTGTTCTAAAATCACTACATTCAACTGCACCATTATTTTTAGGCAATGTAATGAACGTTGATGTTTTTAGTTCATGTGGTATGTATCCTGTATGGTACATGGCGTTACATATGTCTGTAATCACTTCAATACCAAAGTCGTCTAATGCCTTTATCATATTTATCAGTATGCTTTCATGTTCTGCAGTGTTTTATTTTCTCTTTTTAATTGTTTGTAAAGTTTTTTCCACTTCCAATTTTAAATAGCCCGATGTACATTTAATAATTGGTATATTTTCCCTTTCGTTATAAAATAATTATGTTATATATCCCTCAACACAAAAATGGAGCTCATAAAAAACATCAGAAAGAAACAATCAACATTTTTCGAGCACATTATGAGAAAGAGAAAATTGGAATACTTAGTTACAACAGGCAAAATACACGGAAAGAGAGATCGCGGATGACAAAGAGAGAAAATACTAGATAGCTTGGTGTCATGGTATGGCAAACAGTCAACAACTGAACTGATACGATGCACTGTAGATAGAAGATTGTGGAAGGACATGATCGCCTACGCCAACCGGTATGGCACATGATGATGATGATATACTCCTGCCATCTATTAATTATTAATTTGTTGTCTGTTAGCATTTTTTGTTTGCAATAAATTCACTTTATGTGGCTTTTTTTTTTTTTTACTAGTAATTCTCTTTATTTGTTTGTGCATCTCTCTTAAATCTTACTTATGCTCCATAGTTTCAATACATCTTTGGCTGCGCCAGTCTGCTTTTGTTTTTGTGCACATTGGGCGTATTACATTATCTAGTTTGTTGTACTGGGTAGTGTTCTTGCTCTTACTATCATTTTTTTCCAAAGATGGCGTCAGTTGTCCATTTTTGTTTCTTGTTCTTTTCCTTTGTGGGTAAGATGTCGCAAGTGTCTTGTATAGTTTTCTTTATGTATTGCCATTTCATTGTTACTTTTTCATCTGCTGTACTGCTCAATCACTTTTTCTAGCTGCTTTAGATATGTTGTTCTTTACTTGTGTTACATAAGTAATTGGAGATTGGAGTAATTGGAGATTGGAGTAATGAGTAATTGGAGATTGGAGTAATTGGAAATTCGAGTAAATGGAGAATGGAGTAATTGGAAATTGAATTATGACACGTTTTCTAACATTAATTGACAATGATTTGTTACATAGAATGTTTTTCACTCGATGGATTTTTTTTTTCGTCCTTTTCTGCTTCTAATTTCTGCAGGGCATCTGCCATCTGATATTATTATTGATCCCAGATATTTGAATCTATGCACTTGTTTCAGGACTTTTCTATTTAGTTTTACTCTACATTATTGTGCGTTTGTTTTCTATGGCAATACCATTTATATCATCCTTTTTTTCAACATCTTTTTTTTAAAACTGTTATGCCTAGTGGTAATGTTGACGAATTAGTCTTTTATGTTTTATCTTTAGTTTGACTTTCATTTTAATCATTACAGGATTGTGATCTGAGTTAATATCTACTCCTGGATAGGTTTCCGCTTAGTTTTCTATCATTATGTATTACATTTTATTCCTCTTCGTATTTATCTACAGTGCTTTTCCATGTGATAAGTCTCCTTTTCTCTTGCTCAAAGTAGGTTATCAGGGAACATACAAATAATTTCTGTGATGCGATATTGTCAGGCTGTTTTCATCACAAATTCGTATTAATCTTTCCCCACTTTCATTTCTTTTTCACAAACCATGATTCCCTATAATGGTCGTACCTTTTCCAATTTAGCAATTACATCACCCATAGCAATCAAGATGTCCGAAGATCTCACTTGCTTCATAACTTGATTTAGATCTTCATATCATGCTTCTATTTATTCATCTTACTTTGACTGATATAAGGAAAAAATAATAACAAAACATCAGACCAGTATGGAGAGAAATAAATCATCAATATTTATGATAGAAGAATAAACAAGTGAAACGAGCTCTAATAAAGCAGTTTACTGATATATAACAAAAAACGAGCAGCGACGATAGACTCGAAAATACAGTTACGTATATCAGACTATTGGTCGCATGAGACCACAATTGGCCAACAAAGAAATTAACAATAGAAGCAAGAAAGAGCTTTCTTTAAAAAAAAATAAAATAAACATTCATTCCATTCTTTGCTATCAATGTTAGACATGAACATTAGAATCTAGAATAATATATATGAGAAGTTCTACTGAAATGAAATGTGTCAATGGTGGCAGTCAGCTTGAGAGGTGAAAGTGAAAGACTTAGAAGACAGTTAGAGATCACATCGACAGCGGAATAAAGACACAGCAAAATAAATTGTTTGGTCACGTGTCTAGACAGGTTAGACAGAAACAAGTAAAAGCAAACCACACCCACACATATATCTTCTATAACAAAAAGTATTATTACGGCATTTTTACCCATATCGGTGTCATTGGGGGGGGGGGAGGAAAAGAGGGGGGAGGAGGGGGGGATTAAAGAGCAAGAGACATATAGGGCCGAAGAATAAGAGCCGCTCGCCATTAAGAGTCGTCACGATGTATTCGGGTCTCAGTGTTATTTTACCCCCACCCAACACCCCCAAATAAAAAAAAAAAACTTCTGACCCTACTGGTAATCGAACCTCCGTTCTCCAGGTTTGGAAAACGACGAGCTATTAATTTTAACAAACTAACAGAAACAATAGATCGAGAGGACGTCCTGAAAAAAAAAAAATATGGAATACTAGAAACACTCGGAAAGGTGACAACAGAAGAAGTTAACTAAAGAGCAAAAATGCGGAGACAATCTCTCCCCTCAACGATGGAAGGTAAAAATGAAGAGAACAAGCAGGAAAAGATGAAGAACTGAACAAAACAAACGAGGAAAGACGCCATTCTAGCAAATGAGATTTGGTTTGAACTAAAAGGCTGGCGCATTTATGCTACAGGAAAAATATTAAATTAAGCGACTAATAATAGGAGCCAAGGACAAAGTACCACGTACATGTACTGTCTAACGTCCCATGACAGGCCGTTGTCTGGTTCATAGGAACCGATCGATGTCCGGACAGGCGAAGACTTCAAGTAACAGAGAAAGATTGATTCACAGTATTATACTTCAAGTCAGCTGTTCAAAGACAAATAGATCATGTACACTCACAAAATATATCATACACACACATACATATACACACACACACAGAGAGAGAGAGAGAGACCACACATATACACAATGAATGTTCTAAATAACAGGAACATTATTCTAAAGTGCACTGAGAAGTGTGGACGAGTAAAAAGCTTATTTTTCAACACAAAATGGCTCCTTAGAAATACCTTATATAAGTGTCATGGCGATCAACATGGCCGCTTCCCTCTGACTTGCATCGCTGAAGAAAGAGTATTTTTTTTTTTTAATCCGGAAAGGTGTGCGTGTGCGTGTGTGTGCGTGTGTGTGTATATTTCTCTGTGTGTGCATGCGTATTTGTGTGTGTGAAATGTTTCAACCAATTTATACTTTTCCCGGACCTAAATGTCTCCATACAGAACATTCATCGTTTTGTACATTTCAGAAGGTATCACTCTGTGATCATTACAAAGAAAACGAATAACACTTCGTTGCTTTTCCCCGGTGCAAGTGACCGGCCATGTTGTATGAGCTATTGCGCTGCCGCATGCTGATGAATCGTCACCATTGCGTATATAGTCATCCCTCGCTACTTCACGGTTCATTTATCACGGCCTCAGTACATCGCGGATTGTTCAAAAATTCCAAATTGAGGAATTATGGCGCGAAAGTTGCCCGCACGCTCAGAAGAAAAAACAACAGTCACAACTCCCCATCACGATGTTCCTTGTGCGCCGAAAACGTTCTGCAGAAGCTCTTCGCCTGCTCCCTCTACGCCGCCTCCTGCTGCATCTATGCCATCTACTGCAGCTACCCCAGCTCTATCCGAAGCTACCCGCGACGATCCAGCGCCCCTATCACCTGATGATGAGGCGTCATCTGATGAGCAAGGAGCAGTAAAGTTCTCATTAACCTGTGCAGTAAATCGTCTCCATCTTCTTCACCTCCAGCGTACTGCACAGGTGTTTCATCGATATTTATAAATATCAAGCGAAGAGAAGCTACTGTCAGAGGTGAGTTACGGACCTTCTAACAAAAGAAAGTTGTTATAAGAATAAAAGAGTTCTAAAAACATATTTACAGTATGTACACTTTAGTTACATCTACGTATGTTACACACACACGTATCATATTTATATCATTTATACATTATTTTATGTATGTTATTTGTACTATTAATATTGTATTTACATGTCGACTTGTATAACTATTCTTTATTGTTCTAATGATAACATATGCACTTATATGGTTTCATATACACTTATTGATATTAGACATACACAAAAAATGTACGTATGTTAAAAATGAGAGGGTTACACTACTTCGCGGTTTTTCACATATCGCGGCCGGTTCTGGTCCCTATTAACGGCGATAACTGAGGGATTACTGTATATGGAGAACTTATAAAGAGTCAGAGGAACAAAGTCTGCACGCTGTTGGAAAAAAAAATGCAAATAGAAAGAGATATGCAGTGAATATCAGCACACTGAGGCATTCATTGAAACGAAAATGTAGACAAATTTGCAGAAGAAGGTGAGAATCTTCAAGAGTCCAACAACTGCTAGAGCCTCAAGAAAGTAAGCAGTATCACGGATCAAGCCATGCAAATAGAATGGAAAGAGTTAAATGACAAACTGGAGCAAGAACATGACAGCTTACAAAAGCTCAGCGGACATGAGTAGACCAAGATATTCAGACTCAGAATAGGTCACCAAGGTCACAGAGCACACTTAAACAAAAGAGCAGTCAATGACTCTGCAACATGTGATTGCGGAGCACCCAGACTGACTCCAGAGCATATCCTACATATCTGCAGCACTCTTAACACCCTAAGAACACAAATATGGCCCACAGAAGCAACCCTGCATGACAAACTATGGGAGACCGGTGAATACCTGGCACCGTCTTATTCGTGACTTGCTGGTCTTGGCGTCTGAATGCATAACAGTAGCTGATTGCCGAAGAAAAGAGCCACTATGACTAGAAATAAGTAATTTCGTTGCACAATTCTTCTATGCACTTTAGAAAATAATGTATGTTATTTAATCGGCTTTTGAATATAACAAGCCAAACCTTCAACATCAACTGCACACGTTTTCAACGTCCAATGATCTGTTCTGATTTCATGATTTTGATTTATATACTTTTTTTTTAGTTGTGACTACCTGACTTCGACTCTCACTCCCTAGATCCAACTCTTGTGTCCTCTCTATTATATGATTCCTTTAATATTCAAGACATACATCAACATCTCTATTTCTTCATAATCTGATATGATTATGAAGAAACTATCAATTATTTCTACTATATATATATAGACCATTGCCCTATTTCCATTCTAGGAGACATCAACTTTCTGTTTATTTTGTCCAAAGCTCTAATTTCAAGCTACCAGACAGTGTCTCCTTCAAAAATTGCTTCCTACTAACTTCATCACGACTCACAACAGCAACTTCACTTACATCCAAACAAACCTCATTACTTTGGCTCGATTTTTTTTTCTTTTACAACCACAGCACTACAGTATAACTTACACACTTGCTTCCAGAAATCAGAATCATAAACTTATTTTTCTATCAGAAAATATTCACGCCATATATATATATATATATATATATATATATATATATATATATATATATATATATATATAAGAGAGAGAGAGGGGGGGAAGAGGCAGACATACCGACACACATGCAATCAACGCCATACACAACAGCTCATCGTATTTTCGTATTTGTTGTGTTTCTTTCTAATCATCAACACGGACTCTACGACTTATCCTACACCCCCCCCCCCCTCCTTTTTCTCCCATCAACAACTCATATTTAATTTCATATCATCAACTCCGACTCATCGACTCCAGATATTTGCTTTTCTTATCTTAGTTTTTTTTTTTTTTTTTAATAATTCTCGTTCACAGAGATGGAAAGAGAAACCCAGAGCGAACGGGCAGTTGAAAGAGTAGACGTGTAACGAGTCCCCACATCTCTGTCTGGCTTGGAGACCCTCTAAAGTGGCATCAAATGGAGCTTAAACTTGTAGCAATTACGCCCTCAAAACCAGGCCGGCAGTTCTCTTCGCTTCCATGAGCAGCTCGGAAACAACAACCTGCTCGAGTGCGACAAGGATGAAGCTGGCATTCCTAGGCGCCCAGGCATCCTACACAGGTTTGATGTCATCGAAATAGACACATTAAACAGAGTTAATTTATTAAATACAACCCGCTCGAATTTTTCATACACAGATGATAAAGGTATTTCATTACTGTGACCTGTGACATTTATACTAATTTACAAATCAGTGAACTATCCTGTAGTTTATATTTATATTTTAAAAATGAAGAAAATACAAGTCTTCATTCAGAACAACAACTACATTATGTAATGTGTGGACGTAAATGTGCTTGATATCTTTAAAGACATACTAACATTGAACAATAGAAAAGCAATTAAATCCCTTCATCGAGAACATGTAATATTCAATCATTCTTTTATTTCTAATGTTCTACACTGGACAAAAGGGCGCAGCGAACGGAGCCAATGTTATCTTTTCATTCCGCTTCTCGCTCCCACTCCTTCTATATATGGGTTCTACATAGAAATTAGATGCATTGAGCATATTCTGTTTTATTTTGCTATCTACAGTAGTAATACAACAACTAAAATAGTGTTTTTGTTAACAAATGACTTGTGGCACTTTTACTTATTCTATCTTCCACTGGTATGAAAATCCTCCTATTTAATTAAAGGAGCGCTTGAGAGAGTGTCATATACTCTCAACATTTCTCACAAAAAACATGGTAGCCTAACTAGAATGTATCTTGCCAACATTAAAAAATATTAGGACTATTGGAATGGACGAGACAACCTAAGTTTGCACAAAGGTCAGGAACATCAGCTTAATCAGTCAGAAGAATGTGATGTTTCAAATGATCAATGTCTCATTTTGCCCTGTGTCATTGACAGCTCTCTTCAGCTCAATCAATCCGAGGACTGACTTTGCACCATTGGTGACCTCGGTCAGATAGGTCAACCTGAAAACTGCTGTTGAAGGAGGCATTTGGTCTTTCTCTCAAACGTTCCGCACCCTCACTAATCCTCGTCAAGTAGGTCAATCCGAAGACGAGATGACACCGTTTTATCCCCCCCCCCCCAACCCCTTCTCCCCAGATCGACTGCTCTGCCCTACCCATCTTCCATAACGTATACGCTCTAATCTAACTGCACTAATGCTCGCTTGGACATTGAAGTCGTTCACTTATTTTTAACTTCCCCATAAAATCTAAATAAAAGTTTTCTCTTAAGTAGTCATCCAGGTCTCATCAAATAATACTACTAGAACAGACTACATTTTAACATCACTACAAATATATATTTCATAATTCACCCTGATCATATTAGATGTGCAATGTAAATAATAATGGACCTTCGAAAACAATTTGCCGCTTTAAATGTCTTTTAGTGCAAACTCTACAAATAAATTCTCTTCATGTATGGATTCTCTATTTTGATTGTCTGTCTGCATTCATCAAAACTTGCACTAGTTATACCTGATATACTCCATCAAACCTGTCCCTGCATGGCTTGCAATAAAACGGACTCTCCGACGTCTTTAACTTCAAACTGCTTTATAATGCAATCTGTACATCTTTTACTTCACTTATTTTTATATTGAACTTCAACCGCGATTTTAACGTGATAATTTTTGTTGGTGATGTTAAAAGGTTTTGAAGAAAAATGACTAATAATGACACTCTTTATAAATGGAATGAATACAAGATTAACATAGAAATAATAGAAATGGCCTTGCAACCAACGATCTCATCTACAGTTACGAAGAGAATATGGGCGTGTTGAGAAGAGACAACCAAATTTCAAAATAGTCTCCTCCTAATAATGATAGCAAATCAATCATCTAATGAAGAAACCGACTGCTTACAATTTACTTAATACACCTGTAAAGATCATTCACATTCATACAACATTGAATGATATATAACAATGAGTAAAAAGTAGCAGTCGTACCGTGTGGCGTGTACTAGTGCCATCTATGTGCATGTTAATGGTTGATGTGGTCATTGCCACAACAAGCCGGGGAACTTTCCTAAAGATCGCCGGAACGCCTATATCGCAATCTCGAAAACTAGTTACAGCGCGTACTAAAATATTATATTCATGAATATTATACAGATGCCAGATATACCAGTCTCAATAATGTTATGTTACAGGTACATGACATCATCTCTAAGTGTTACGGTTAATGACGTGTGTAATCTTGCTTCTCTACAACTCTCTATCTCTCTCTCTCTCTCTCTCTCTCTCTCTCTCTCTCTCTCTCTCTCTCTCTCGTGGTTGTTTGTAACTTCTACTAATCACTTCCTACTCACTCCTCCACTCATACGGTTAATGTTTAATATATTCTCCTTCTGTTTCTCTCTATCGTTTCTTCTCTCAATTATTTTATATCTGTGACATTATGTTTTCTTACTTTCTCATGACATACTCTGCTCTGCACAGATGAATGATTTAAATTGTAGTAGTCTGAGACAATCAAGTGTTAAATCATGAAAACATATTTTAAGATGAAGGAAAACAAATACAAAATAATATATTAGAAAGATTTTAAAAAAGAAAAAGGCAAAACCCCAAAAAGGAAAACATCGTCACATGCGAGCAAATTTGAAAATAATTTCATAGAGAAAACACAAATAAATGCTCATGCAACATTTCTCATCATTACTCCCTTCTTGTCCAAGATATTCACAACGTTTTTTTGTTGTTGTTGTTTTTTTGTAAATCAGCATTTATGCTTCTAATCATCTGCTTTGTTTATTCATGAAATGTCCATGACTCACTTCTTGGATCTATTCAAGAGCTATTTCTCATGTGTCTACTGACAACACACAAATTGCAGAAAATACTTTGCATTTTGTGAGAGGCCGCCTCTGTCGGGGCTATTCTGCATTTTATTTCACAGCCGCATCTCGTAAATAAAACTATTATTGTGCCAATAGAATAAGATTTGTTGATCCGTTTCAGAAAGACTCCATTTGTTTTCATCCGACATTTTTGTGAATACTTTTTTTTCTTAGAGACATCAGTAAGTCCCCCCTCCACCCCATTCCAATATTTATACTATTAAATAATTAAATAAATATAGGATATCATTAATCATTTATCATATTTTTGAGGTCTGCAGTGAGGATTATGGATGTAGAAAATAAAGGCCGAATGCCAGTGCAGGCGTCACGAGGTATTCAATTTACTGTTTTAATCTTATATGATTTTTATATATACACGCTCGCGCGAGCGATCAATAAGATTTACATTGACCTCTGTCATCCAATGACTAGGGGGCTACAACATAATGACGAGAAAATTCGATAGTTATTGTATATGGTTGTCTATATCAACGTTTCTGTACTTCCCTTTTAGCACCAGTTTATGATTTTCAAAAAAAAAAAGAGTCGTGATAATTCTTGCACAGCGACGTAAATGCAGTTTTACTGATAAATAATGAAATGACTAGGAAAAGTCTAGAAGCTCTCAATGCACAACAAAGGCAGGTCAGGGATGAAATAGAATGTATTTATCTCTTAGCTTCAAATGTATTTAGCATGAAATGAACATAAATTGGAGCACCACTTGTCTGCAACCAGCGCTAAATGTGAAAGAAGCAGCAGGAAAATTAGCGCATCAAAGAGAGAAAATAGGAAGTAGCGTAGATCACTTGGCTCACTTAACATTCACGGTGGTGATCATAGCAAACATAAGGAAACCCCATGTTTATAGTACATGGAAAACATTTCGACAGAGAATGGACAAATCTATTGAGAAACTGAAACGCCAAAACATGAAAAATGGATATAAATACATAAGATAAAATAGTTGACTATTGCTATGTCTTAGTTTCAATAACAAATGTGACCGTAATAAAGAGAAGAATCCAAAAGAATCGTGTGAGATAATAGGATAAAATTAATCATAAATTTCATCAGAAATAACGATCACAACATGAGAACAAGGTCGTAACAAATATCAGCTGCAAAGGAGAAACACTGAAGCAAGGTACAAACATTAATGATACACCGACTGCTAAATACAAGTGATCTTGTACAATGTGTGTACGCTTAGCCCGCAACCATTATGCGCCTACAGCGGTGGACAATCCGAATTTAGGGTAGGAAGGCTTGAATCGATAGATCAAAACACATAAATATGAAATTGAAGTGGTACGGACCTAGCAACTGACAAAGTGGCACACCTGACCCTGGTAGATAAATGCAGCAGCCCACTACACTTTATGACAGGTGGGATACATCTGAACCGTCCAGCGAGCTTCATTTGAAAATTGCTGTAAACCCCATTCCTTGAGCTAACAAAAATAAATAGGCCTAAGTAAAAAAGGAATACATAAATACCCTAACCAGTAAGCTTTTTATTTATAATTTATTGCTGATTTGTGTCTCTCTCCACTTTTCTGTCTTGCCTCTCTCCCTTTCATTCCACGTATTTGTGTCATCCACTCTACATCACTAATAATATGCATACATTACAATCAATTGTGAATACAAATTAGGTCATTTATATAATGACTTCATTAAGTGATTGGATCTGGACCTCGACGTCTTCAGAGTTTTCAAATCTGGCTCTCGGAAAATAAAAAGTTGTCCTGCTTTATGATATGGAGCAGGATAATATAAGTTAACATTGCAAAACTTAATGACATATAAAACTCAATGTCATGCTTATACATAACATGTTTGGAAGCATTGGTCATCCTACACCTAAATTACTTAGGCGATGTTTAAAACTTCACTTCTCTACCATGCTTTGCATCATGAAATAGTTTTACCAAATCTTTATCTCGCATACAAGAGCTTTCATTCATCTTGTTTTCTATTGTGTGAACAGCGGTTGCTTTACACAGACAATAAAGCATTTTACAAGTCATTCATTTCTGTCAATTCATTAACTTCCCACGCTATATATTCCTATATAAAAATTGCATCCAGAGAATACGCTATTTCTATTTCCATTTCATTGGTTTTTTTTTTCATTGTTTTAAAGATGTTCTCACAATAAAATTTCATTTGAATAAACATGTACTTTATTTTTGCTAAGAAAATATGCAGACGAAGCTCCATTATCAAGGGGACCACATAAAAAAAAAAGAGGTCAAGGCTTTCCTTCACAAATTAGTGCGTACGGGAATATATAACGCACATCATCGAGTGCCATCTCCGTAACGAAGGTTGGCTGCCATGGAACGTCATTCTGTTGTCTCTTGCTTTCATTGTGCAGGTTGTCATATGCTGACGTTTCCATCTTTTGATGTTACTCGTCCACATTAGTCTTGATCTGCCTCTGCCTCTTTTTACCTTGTATTTTCCCCTCCAATATTACTTTTAGTAGGCTGTTGTGTCTTTTAACATGGCCCAAAAAATCGCAATTGTCTTGTTTGAATTGTATTTAGTAGCTGTTTTTTTTTTCATTTTTAGTTGTAAGACTTCATAACGCACATATTGTTTAATAAAAGAAAACGTAATGAGCCTCGTCCCGCCAAGTGGCGTATAGGGAATACGGTGATAGTGACTATAAATAATTTTTACAGACCCTCGGCACATGATTTTTGGGGAAATGTCAAAATGAAAATGAAATGTCTTGAAAAAAAAAAAGAAATAAGAAGAAGAAAAAAGAAAAGAGAAGAAGAAAAAAGGAAAGAAAAAAAAGAGAAGAAGAAAAGTTTCTAGTCCCTCACTAAATTTTGACATTTCAAAATACATTAGGCATGGAACACAAACGCGATCACCACACAGGAAATGCTACATGACCGAGAAACCCTCCATCTGATCGAACCACACACTTCTCCTCAGCAGATTTGTTAACAGTACTATTTGGACCAGTACTAATCGCGCTTTTCAAGTCGTACCATGCATAGTGTCAACTTTCTGTAGTCTATGTCATTAAGTAAACACGGACTTTGCTTCATAAGGAATGTGGCGTTAGTAGTATAGCAGGAAGGATTTGGATATTATTTAGGCGCTAAATTAACAAAGATATATAGTAGGCGCGCGGCGCACCTAATGTACACGCTAGACAGGGGGAGTTGACCGTGACATTTCGTGGTCGGATGTTGACCTCTAGGCCCGGTGACCCCGGAAGTGCGCTGTGTATGTCTGGTGTGTGCTGACTTTTGTGCGCTTGGTGTACTTGAGCGATAGTGATAGGTTAGTAGATTATACAACATCAGGTTTCTCATAATGAGGTTTCTTCTGGGCGCCTAATGTACTGTAGGCGCAGGGGGAGTTAACGGTGACATTTCGTATCGGGATGTTGACTGGGGGTGTCTGTCGGCGTGACCTCGGCGCTCCGTATTTTAAAAATTCCGAATTATTTTTGAACTGTGACATTTCGTGTCGGGATGTTGACTGGGGGTGTCTGTCGGCGTGACCTCGGCGCTCCGTATTTTAAAATTCCGAATTATTTTAAAAAAACAGTCTCCATCTGATTTCGAACACGGGTCTACGGCGTGCCAGGCCAGACACTTACCACTATGCTACAGGCGATCACAGAATTAGAGGCTGAATGAGACAGGTGAATCGTGAGGCTTTTGTTGGTGCCTGACAGCTAGCTAGTAGTAGAGAAAGATTGACCCGCATTTAGGCGCTAAATTAACGAAGATATATAGGGCAGCGCCCCGCGCGCATAACGCGTGCCGCGCAGGGGGAGTTAACCGTGACATTTCATGTCGGGATGCCCGGTGACCTCTCGTTGACCTCTCAACCTCTCGGCGCCATGGTCGGGGTGAGCTCTCCCAGTAGGGGACCTGTTATGATCAAAGACCCTATTTCTCTGTGAAATTTCTCACTTGGGTAACTTAAGCTGGTCTAGCCGTCTAACAGAGAGACAGTAAATTAATGTACTTTTGATATTCTATTACTGTAGTGTTTTTTTTTTTTTTTTTTTTTTTTTTTTTTTTGTAGTGGTTGTAGTAATAGTAGTACATGTAGTAGTTAAACTACTACTTTTTTTTTCATGTATAGTAGAGAGACGGTAGAGTCTTATAGTTATTTTTATGCATGACAACTTTAATGTATCTATAAAATTCATTTTGAAATATATTTAACCCGTGGAAACATAAGCATCATGAGACTTATTAATGTCCAAATTGACCGCTTGTTCATAACACGGATACGACAGCGATGATGACTTTAACGGGTACACAATCAAAGATCCCGTGGGTTTTGTTTTAGTCGATGACAACTTTTGAAATAGTAGCTGACAACTTTTGTATTAACAGATGACAGCTTTCAATGACTGTTTACATGCTATGTCATTGTAGCAGTCATGTATGTCATGTCGAGGTAGTAGACACGTATGTCATGTCATTGTAACAGTCATGTCAATGTAACAGTCATTTCGTTGTAATAGTCAGCTCGTTGTAACAGTCACGTGTGTCATGTCGTTTTATCAGAGACGTATGGTATGTCGTTGTAACAGTCATTTCATTGTAATAGGCATCTCGTTGTAACAGTCACGTATGGCATGTCGTTTTATCAGACACGTATGGTATGTCGTTGTAACAGACATGTTGTTGTATCAGTCATGTCGATGTAGTAGACACGTATGTCATGTCATTGTAACAGTCATGTCAATGTAACAGTCATGTCAATGTAACAGGCATTTCGTTGTAATAGTCATCTCGTTGTAACAGTCACGTATGTCATGTCGTTCTATCAGACACGTATGGTATGTCGTTGTAAAAGACACGTCGTTGTATCAGCGATGTCGATGTAGTAGACACGTATGTCATGTCATTGTAAAAGTCATGGCAATGTAACAGTCATGTCAATGTAACAGGATTTCGTTGTAATAGTCATCTCGTTGTAACAGTCACGTATGTCATGTCGTTTTATCAGAGACGTATGGTATGTCGTTGTAACAGACATGTCGTTGCATCAGTCATGTCGATGTAGTAGACACGTATGTCATGTCGTTGTAACAGACACGTATGGTATGTCGTTGTAACAGACATGTCGTTGTATCAGGCATGTCGATGTAGTAGACACGTATGTCATGTCATTGTAACAGTCATGTCAATGTAACAGTCATGACAATGTAACAGGCATTTCGTTGTAATAGTCATCTCGTTGTAACAGTCACGTATGTCATGTCGTTTTATCAGACACGTATGACATGTCGTTGTAACATACATGTCGTTGTATCAGGCATGTCGATGTAGTAGACACGTATGTCATGTCATTGTAACAGTCATGTCAATGTAACAGGCATGTCAATGTAACAGTCATTTCGTTGTAATAGTCATCTCGTTGTAACAGTCACGTATGTCATGTCGTTTTATCAGAGACGTATGGTATGTCGTTGTAACAGACATGTCGTTGCATCAGTCATGTCGATGTAGTAGACACATATGTCATGTCGTTGTAGCAGACACGTATGGTATGTCGTTGTAACAGACATGTCGTTGTATCAGGTATGTTGATGTAGTAGACACGTATGTCATGTCATTGTAACAGTCATGTCAATGTAACAGTCATGACAATGTAACAGGCATTTCGTTGTAATAGTCATCTCGTTGTAACAGTCACGTATGTCATGTCGTTTATCAGACACGTATGGTATATCGTTGTAACAGACATGTCGTTGTATCAGTCATGTCGATGTAGTAGACATGTATGGCATGTCAATGTAACAGTTATGTCAATGTAACAGTCGTGTCAATGTAACAGTCATTTCGTTGTAATAGTCATCTCGTTGTAACAGTCACGTATGTCATGTTGTTTTATCAGAGACGTATGGTATGTCGTTGTAGCAGACATGTCGTTGTATCAGGCATGTCGATGTAGTAGACACGTATGTCATGTCATTGTAACAGTCATGTCAATGTAACAGTCATTTCGTTGTAATAGTCATCTCTTTGTAACAGACACGTATGTCATGTCGTTTTATCAGACACGTATGGTATGTCGTTGTAACAGACATGTCGTTGTATCAGTCATGTCGATGTAGTAGACACGTATGTCATGTCATTGTAACAGTCATGTCAATGTAACAGTCATGTCAATGTAACAGTCATTTCGTTGTAATAGTCATCTCGTTGTAACAGTCACAGATGTCATGTCGTTTTATCAGACACGTATGGTATGTCGTTGTAACAGACATGTCGTTGTATCAGTCATGTCGATGTAGTAGATACGTATGTCATGTCATTGTAACAGTCATGTCAATGTAACAGTCTTGTCAATGTAACAGTCATTTCGTTGTAATAGTCATCTCGTTGTAACAGTCACGTATGTCATGTCGTTTTATCAGACACGTATGACATGTCGTTGTAACATACATGTCGTTGTATCAGTCATGTCGATGTAGTAGACACGTATGTCATGTCATTGTAACAGGCATGTCAATGTAACAGTCATGTCAATGTAACAGTCATTTCGTTGTAATAGTCATCTCGTTGTAACAGTCACGTATGTCATGTCGTTTTATCAGAGACGTATGGTATGTCGTTGTAACAGACATGTCGTTGCATCAGTCATGTCGATGTAGTAGACACGTATGGTATGTCGTTGTAACAGACATGTCGTTGTATCAGTCATGTCGATGTAGTAGACACGTATGTCATGTCATTGTAACAGGCATGTCAATGTAACAGTCATTCAATGTACAGTCATTTCGTTGTAATAGTCATCTCGTTGTAACAGTCACGTATGTCATGTCGTTTTATCAGACACGTATGGTATATCGTCGATGTAGTAGACATGTATGGCATGTCAATGTAACAGTCATGTCAATGTAACAGTCATGTCAATGTAACATTTTCGTTGTAATAGTCATCTCGTTGTAACAGTCACGTATGTCATGTTGTTTTATCAGAGACGTATGGTATGTCGTTGTAGCAGACATGTCGTTGTATCAGGCATGTCGATGTAGTAGACACGTATGTCATGTCATTGTAACAGTCATGTCAATGTAACAGTCATTTCGTTGTAATAGTCATCTCTTGTAACAGACACGTATGTCATGTCGTTTTATCAGACACGTATGGTATGTCGTTGTAACAGACATGTCGTTGTATCAGTCATGTCGATGTAGTAGACACGTATGTCATGTCATTGTAACAGTCATGTCAATGTAACAGTCATGTCAATGTAACAGTCATTTCGTTGTAATAGTCATCTCGTTGTAACAGTCACAGATGTCATGTCGTTTTATCAGACACGTATGGTATGTCGTTGTAACAGACATGTCGTTGTATCAGTCATGTCGATGTAGTAGATACGTATGTCATGTCATTGTAACAGTCATGTCAATGTAACAGTCTTGTCAATGTAACAGTCATTTCGTTGTAATAGTCATCTCGTTGTAACAGTCACGTATGTCATGTCGTTCTATCAGACACGTATGGCATGTCGTTGTAACAGACATGTCGTTGTATCAGTCATGTCGACGTAGTAGACACGTATGTCATGTCATTGTAACAGTCATGTCAATGTATCAGTCATGTCAATGTAACAGTCATTTCGTTGTAATAGTCATCTCGTTGTAACAGGCACGTATGTCAAGTCGTTTTATCAGAGACGTATGGTATGTCGTTGTAACAGACATGTCGTTGTATCAGTCATATCGATGTAGTAGACACGTATGTCATGTCATTGTAACAGTCCTGTCAATGTAACAGTCATGACAATGTAACAGTCATTTCGTTGTAATAGTCATCTCGTTGTAACAGTCACGTATGTCATGTCGTTCTATCAGACACGTATGGCATGTCGTTGTAACAGACATGTCGTTGTATCAGTCATGTCGACGTAGTAGACCGTATGTCATGTCATTGTAACAGTCATGTCAATGTATCAGTCATGTCAATGTAACAGTCATTTCGTTGTAATAGTCATCTCGTTGTAACAGTGACGTATGTCATGTCGTTTTATCAGAGACGTATGGTTTGTCGTTGTAACAGCCATTCGTTGCATCAGTCATGTCGATGTAGTAGACACGTATGTCATGTCGTTGTAACAGACACGTATGGTATGTCGTTGTAACAGACATGTCGTTGTATCAGGCATGTCGATGCAGTAGACACGTATGTCATGTCATTGTAACAGTCATGTCAATGTAACAGGCATGACAATGTAACAGGCATTTCGTTGTAAAAGTCATCTCGTTGTAACAGTCACGTATGTCATGTCGTTTTATCAGTCACGTATGGCATGTCGTGTAACATACATGTCGTTGTATCAGTCATGTCGATGTAGTAGACACGTATGTCATGTCATTGTAACAGGCATGTCAATGTAACAGTCATGTGGCCAGTGTGCCACGAGGGATCATGTAGGTTGTCTAGTTGGCCATGATGGATCATGTAGGTTGTCTAGTTGGCCATGATGGATCATATAGGTTGTCTAGTTGGCCATGATGGATCATGTAGGTTGTCTAGTTGGCCATGATGGATCATGTAGGTTGTCTAGTTGGCCATGATGGATCATGTAGGTTGTCTAGTTGGCCATGATGGATCATGTAGGTTGTCTAGTTGGCCATGATGGATCATGTAGGTTTGTCTAGTTGGCCATGATGGATCATGTAGGTTGTCTAGTTGGCCATGATGGATCATGTAGGTTGTCGACTGTTCCATCTCGACACAGTCGACAACATACAAACAGCCATCATGGAACAGTCGACAACCTACATGATCCATCATGGCCAACTAGACAACCTACATGATCCATCATGGCCAACTAGACAACCTACATGATCCATCATGGCCAACTAGACAACCTACATGATCCATCATGGCCAACTAGACAACCTACATGATCCATCATGGCCAACT
The DNA here is from genome assembly GCA_032433765.1 of Megaustenia siamemsis. Classification (NCBI taxonomy): domain Eukaryota; kingdom Metazoa; phylum Mollusca; class Gastropoda; order Stylommatophora; family Ariophantidae; genus Megaustenia; species Megaustenia siamemsis. Next base: position 34,098,361 of record JAVIAB010000125.1, read on the forward strand.
AGACAACCTACATGATCCATCATGGCCAACTAGACAACCTACATGATCCATCATGGCCAACTAGACAACCTACATGATCCATCATGGCCAACTAGACAACCTACATGATCCCTCGTGGCACACTGGCCACATGACTGTTACATTGACATGCCTGTTACAATGACATGACATACGTGTCTACTACATCGACATGACTGATACAACGACATGTATGTTACAACGACATGCCATACGTGACTGATAAAACGACATGACATACGTGACTGTTACAACGAGATGACTTTTACAACGAAATGCCTGTTACATTGTCATGCCTGTTACATTGACATGACTGTTACAATGACATGACATACGTGTCTACTGCATCGACATGCCTGATACAACGACATGTCTGTTACAACGACATACCATACGTGTCTGTTACAACGACATGACATACGTGTCTACTACATCGACATGACTGATGCAACGAATGGCTGTTACAACGACAAACCATACGTCTCTGATAAAACGACATGACATACGTCACTGTTACAACGAGATGACTATTACAACGAAATGACTGTTACATTGACATGACTGATACATGACATGACTGTTACAATGACATGACATACGTGTCTACTACGTCGACATGACTGATACAACGACATGTCTGTTACAACGACATGCCATACGTGTCTGATAGAACGACATGACATACGTGACTGTTACAACGAGATGACTATACAACGAAATGACTGTACATTGTCATGACTGTTACATGACAGGACTGTTACAATGACATGACATACGTGTCTACTACATCGATATGACTGATACAACGACATGTCTGTTACACGACATACCATACGTCTCTGATAAAACGACTTGACATACGTGCCTGTTACAACGAGATGACTATTACAACGAAATGACTGTTACATTGACATGACTGATACATTGACATGACTGTTACAATGACATGACATACGTGTCTACTACGTCGACATGACTGATACAACGACATGTCTGTTACAACGACATGCCATACGTGTCTGATAGAACGACGTGACATACGTGACTGTTACAACGAGATGACTATTACAACGAAATGACTGTTACATTGACAAGACTGTTACATTGACATGACTGTTACAATGACATGACATACGTATCTACTACATCGACATGACTGATACAACGACATGTCTGTTACAACGACATACCATACGTGTCTGATAAAACGACATGACATCTGTGACTGTTACAACGAGATGACTATTACAACGAAATGACTGTTACATTGACATGACTGTTACATTGACATGACTGTTACAATGACATGACATATGTGTCTACTACATCGACATGACTGATACAACGACATGTCTGTTACAACGACATACCATACGTGTCTGATAAAACGACATGACATACGTGTCTGTTACAAAGAGATGACTATTACAACGAAATGACTGTTACATTGACATGACTGTTACAATGACATGACATACGTGTCTACTACATCGACATGCCTGATACAACGACATGTCTGCTACAACGACATACCATACGTCTCTGATAAAACAACATGACATACGTGACTGTTACAACGAGATGACTATTACAACGAAATGACTGTTACATTGACATGACTGTTACATTGACATGACTGTTACATTGACATGCCATACATGTCTACTACATCGACGATATACCATACGTGTCTGATAAAACGACATGACATACGTGACTGTTACAACGAGATGACTATTACAACGAAATGCCTGTTACATTGTCATGACTGTTACATTGACATGACTGTTACAATGACATGACATACGTGTCTACTACATCAACATACCTGATACAACGACATGTCTGTTACAACGACATACCATACGTGTCTGCTACAACGACATGACATATGTGTCTACTACATCGACATGACTGATGCAACGACATGTCTGTTACAACGACATACCATACGTCTCTGATAAAACGACATGACATACGTGACTGTTACAAAGAGATGACTATTACAACGAAATGACTGTTACATTGACATGACTGTTACATTGACATGCCTGTTACAATGACATGACATACGTGTCTACTACATCGACATGACTGATACAACGACATGTATGTTACAACGACATGTCATACGTGTCTGATAAAACGACATGACATACGTGACTGTTACAACGAGATGACTATTACAACGAAATGACTGTTACATTGACAAGACTGTTACATTGACATGACTGTTACAATGACATGACATACGTATCTACTACATCGACATGACTGATACAACGACATGTCTGTTACAACGACATACCATACGTGTCTGATAAAACGACATGACATCTGTGACTGTTACAACGAGATGACTATTACAACGAAATGACTGTTACATTGACATGACTGTTACATGACATGACTGTTACAATGACATGACATACGTGTCTACTACATCGACATGACTGATACAACGACATGTCTGTTACAACGACATACCATACGTGTCTGATAAAACGACATGACATACGTGTCTGTTACAAAGAGATGACTATTACAACGAAATGACTGTTACATTGACATGACTGTTACAATGACATGACATACGTGTCTACTACATCGACATGCCTGATACAACGACATGTCTGCTACAACGACATACCATACGTCTCTGATAAAACAACATGACATACGTGACTGTTACAACGAGATGACTATTACAACGAAATGACTGTTACATTGACACGACTGTTACATTGACATAACTGTTACATTGACATGCCATACATGTCTACTACATCGACATGACTGATACAACGACATGTCTGTTACAACGATATACCATACGTCTCTGATAAAACGACATGACATACGTGACTGTTACAACGAGATGACTATTACAACGAAATGCCTGTTACATTGTCATGACTGTTACATTGACATGACTGTTACAATGACATGACATACGTGTCTACTACATCAACATACCTGATACAACGACATGTCTGTTACAACGACATACCATACGTGTCTGCTACAACGACATGACATATGTGTCTACTACATCGACATGACTGATGCAACGACATGTCTGTTACAACGACATACCATACGTCTCTGATAAAACGACATGACATACGTGACTGTTACAACGAGATGACTATTACAACGAAATGACTGTTACATTGACATGCCTGTTACATTGACATGACTGTTACAATGACATGACATACGTGTCTACTACATCGACATGCCTGATACAACGACATGTATGTTACAACGACATGTCATACGTGTCTGATAAAACGACATGACATACGTGACTGTTACAACGAGATGACTATTACAACGAAATGCCTGTTACATTGTCATGACTGTTACATTGACATGACTGTTACAATGACATGACATACGTGTCTACTACATCGACATGCCTGATACAACGACATGTCTGTTACAACGACATACCATACGTGTCTGTTACAACGACATGACATACGTGTCTACTACATCGACATGACTGATGCAACGACATGTCTGTTACAACGACATACCATACGTCTCTGATAAAACGACATGACATACGTGACTGTTACAACGAGATGACTATTACAACGAAATCCTGTTACATTGACATGACTGTTACATTGCCATGACTTTTACAATGACATGACATACGTGTCTACTACATCGACATCGCTGATACAACGACGTGTCTTTTACAAAGACATACCATACGTGTCTGATAGAACGACATGACATACGTGACTGTTACAACGAGATGACTATTACAACGAAATGCCTGTTACATTGACATGACTGTTACATTGACATGACTGTTACAATGACATGACATACGTGTCTACTACATCGACATGACTGATACAACAACATGTCTGTTACAACGACATACCATACGTGTCTGATAAAACGACATGCCATACGTGACTGTTACAACGAGATGCCTATTACAATGAAATGACTGTTACAACGACATACCATACGTCTCTGATAAAAGGACATGACACACGTGACTGTTACAACGAGCTGACTATTACAACGAAATGACTGTTACATTGACATGACTGTTACAATGACATGACATACGTGTCTACTACCTCGACATGACATACATGACTGCTACAATGACATAGCATGTAAACAGTCATTGAAAGCTGTCATCTGTTAATACAAAAGTTGTCAGCTACTATTTCAAAAGTTGTCATCGACTAAAACAAAACCCACGGATCTTTGATTGTGTACCCGTTAAAGTCATCATCGCTGTCGTATCCGTGTTATGAACAAGCGGTCAATTTGGACATTAATAAGTCTCATGATGCTTATGTTTCCACGGGTTAAATATATTTCAAAATGAATTTTATAGATACATTAAAGTTGTCATGCATAAAAATAACTATAAGACTCTACCGTCTCTCTACTATACATGAAAAAAAAAGTAGTAGTTTAACTACTACTACTATTACTACAACCACTACAAAAAAAAAAAAAAAAAAAACACTACAGTAATAGAATATCAAAAGTACATTAATTTACTGTCTCTCTGTTAGACGGCTAGACCAGCTTAAGTTACCCAAGTGAGAAATTTCACAGAGAAATAGGGTCTTTGATCATAACAGGTCCCCTACTGGGAGAGCTCACCCCGACCATGGCGCCGAGAGGTTGAGAGGTCAACGAGAGGTCACCGGGCATCCCGACATGAAATGTCACGGTTAACTCCCCCTGCGCGGCACGCGTTATGCGCGCGGGGCGCTGCCCTATATATCTTCGTTAATTTAGCGCCTAAATGCGGGTCAATCTTTCTCTACTACTAGCTAGCTGTCAGGCACCAACAAAAGCCTCACGATTCACCTGTCTCATTCAGCCTCTAATTCTGTGATCGCCTGTAGCATAGTGGTAAGTGTCTGGCCTGGCACGCCGTAGACCCGTGTTCGAAATCAGATGGAGACTGTTTTTTTTAAATAATTCGGAATTTTTAAATACGGAGCGCCGAGGTCACGCCAACAGACACCCCCAGTCAACATCCCGACACGAAATGTCACAGTTCAAAAATAATTCGGAATTTTTAAAATACGGAGCGCCGAGGTCACGCCGACAGACACCCCCAGTCAACATCCCGATACGAAATGTCACCGTTAACTCCCCCTGCGCCTACAGTACATTAGGCGCCCAGAAGAAACCTCATTATGAGAAACCTGATGTTGTATAATCTACTAACCTATCACTATCGCTCAAGTACACCAAGCGCACAAAAGTCAGCACACACCAGACATAAACAGCGCACTTCCGGGGTCACCGGGCCTAGAGGTCAACATCCGACCACGAAATGTCACGGTCAACTCCCCCTGTCTAGCGTGTACATTAGGCGCGCCGCGCGCCTACTATATATCTTTGTTAATTTAGCGCCTAAATAATATCCAAATCCTTCCTGCTATACTACTGGCGTTAGCGTAATATGCTTTTTTTTTTTCTCTAATCAATGGTCAAAAGATCCATAGTCAACTATGACTGACGGAGGCTATTACTACAAGATCCATAGTCAACTATGACTAACGGAGGCTATTACTACAAGATCCATAGTCAACTATGACTAACGGAGGCTATTACTACAAGATCCATAGTCAACTATGACTAACGGAGGCTATTACTACAAGATCCATAGTCAACTATGACTAACGGAGGCTATTACTACAAGATCCATAGTCGCCTATGACTGACGGAGGCTATTACTACAAGATCCATAGTCAACTATGACTAACGGAGGCTATTACTACAAGATCCATAGTCAACTATGACTAACGGAGGCTATTACTACAAGATCCATAGTCAACTATGACTAACGGAGGCTATTACTACAAGATCCATAGTCAACTATGACTAACGGAGGCTATTACTACAAGATCCATAGTCAACTATGACTAACGGAGGCTATTACTACAAGATCCATAGTCAACTATGACTAACGGAGGCTATTACTACAAGATCCATAGTCAACTATGACTAACGGAGGCTATTACTACAAGATCCATAGTCAACTATGACTAACGGAGGCTATTACTACAAGATCCATAGTCAACTATGACTAACGGAGGCTATTACTACAAGATCCATAGTCAACTATGACTGACGGTGGCTGCAACTAATCAATGACATTGGTAGATTGCATAGGTCATGGGGTCGGTATCACACCAAGCTGTGTGGTGCCCGGAGCCGTGTCGGTCCTCACATCTGGGAACTGAAGCTCTGGACTTTTGAGATCCGTGGCGAACGCAGTATCAAATTAGTCACCGCTACTAGCCCGTCTATATATTGACTTTTATTGCTAATAATACCCCCATCCAAACTATTATTATTAAGTGATATCAGTATCTACCTTATCTATGTTTATTTTAATAAAGGTGCCTATATGGTGGTTCACTTTTGCACTGTCTGCCTGTAGAGTCTATGAAAACAAATAAAGGAAGAATTTTGAGTATTGAAATAAAGATGTTAATGCCCATATATTTTGCACGTCCATTTATGGTTTATTTACTTTTTAATCACACCAGTCTGACCGAATTCTACCAGTGAATGCACCGGGAAAACTCGGGTACCCAATTTCAGAGACTGGATTCTGGGTGACCCCTAAATCCATGATGGTTGAGATAGCTTTGTCACATTTAAAAACTGAACCCGCCGGAACGCGTTGCTAACAAATGATTGCACTAACTACTTCCTTATCGCGACCTCTCTGTCGAAAGCGATGGTCATTTATTTCCTTTCAGGCACAAATATCTCCAGGAAGACTTAAAATACTTTCTCTGGTGTTCATTTTTATTTTCTCCCGGTGACCCACTTTCCGGGGATCTAAATATAGAAACGAATTTTCCATTCTAAAGTTATACTCTTATCCCTGCCAGTTTATGAAGACACTGTTAATGTTAGCCTCCTTCGTGTGTGATGTCCTATGTTTACGTCGTGCACAAGCCGGCAGCTTATCTGGACTGCCTTCACAACCTTCAGACGCGCATTTTATTTTTTATGCTTTATTTTAAATGAGTAAATTGTCCGTGTACTCGTGCATGCAGAACCAGCATCATTGTTCCCTGGGGGATGCCCATTAGTGCTTCGATCTCGTCTTCCATTACACAAAAGGATGTCAGCTCATTGAGCGAGATTTGTAATGCCTCCAAGGGACCGTGGCTATTTCAAAAACGTAGTTAGCATTGTTTCAGTTCATACATACGAATTTTATTTCTTTGAAAGGCTTACACGACAAGGGTAATTTGTCAGACGTTTTCTATTCTCAGCTGTTAGAGGGTTCATTTACGTGATCAAGCTGAACATCAAGAATACGTACTATGTTCTGTCTTCGATTGGACTTGGCAAGCGATATTAAACATGCTGATAATAGATCACTTGAAAAAATACTGAAGACTGACGTTCCATATTATCTCCACCATCACAATTTTAGGGAAAGCGCCAACAAGAGGGAGATGAGTTTGGCGGATATAAATGATTATTGAAGAAAAGTAAATAAACATATATCTCCTTGGTAGCAATCAATTTTGATTTATTTTAAAATTGATTGATTGGTTACAAATTGATTTAAAGATTGAGGAGAGCTGGTAACTGAATAGAGAACCTGTCGGCTTCCAAACCAGGAGAAGGTGGGTTTGAATACCGGTAGTGTCACTATCTAGTTTCTTTTCTATCGGAGGATGAAACAAAGACTCACACATTGATTTATTGATATTTTGAATAACTTATTAAACATATTGAATGCTTGATTAACAGTTCCAAGCAGTAAGCTCAAATTTACGTTTTTATTTTCCAGCGCCTGCTACAATACAGGGTAGTGCAACATTAGGTCTTCTATATCAGAAGATATCAGAAATGTGCGTTATGTGCACATTTCTACACATATATGAATTAACATTAAAGGTATTGTGCACAGTCGTTTGTCATTGATACGTTAGTTGATTTGCTAATGTGTGTCTTTCAATGGAGAGTAAATACACAAGCTATTTCACTATTATACACATTCAATGCGCTTAGAGGAAACTGTGTCTTAAGATGATGTGGGTAAAACGGGAATACTGAATCAGCGGAAACTCTCATATATGCCAATTTTTGATCTTTTTTGTTACGATCATCAACTACTAAAATATCAACCACAAATATTTACTTTTGCTAAAAACGTTGCTCTTTGTGTGTGCTGTCACAAATTGAAGTCACTTCCATTAAAATAACAGTTTAAAGACTGCGTTGAATTTACTATGGTCAGGACATTTTCATCTCAAACATTGGAACTAAAATGGCACTTTCAGATTAAAACAAGCAGATGTGTATGTCGTACATGTTTCTATAAGTTCTGGTGTCATTACTAACTGTGCAACAAACACTCGTAGACAATAACTGCCTCTACCATTTCTTATTTACGCATCGTTATTGGAGCACACAAGACTACGAAACATTTTCTAAAAGCCTTGAAACTGATCAGATAGATAAATGTGTACAGTGTACAACAATGCCAGCTATCGCATTTCACAATTTACACAGGTTTCGGCTCCGCCAAGACAAACAATATAAATGTCTATTGGTCAGGAACCTGCTTCCCTAACTGAAGCGCCATGACAGATTTCAGAGATTGAGTAGTTTATAGACACTATTAGTTTTTCTTGTTTAGCAAATGATGTCAAATCGACAACGAGGGAGAAATGTACTTTTTTTTTCTTGTGGTTCTATACTTTAAAAAATGATTTCTTCATGACACAATTTCTTTCTTTACGCATGCATATTTTATTTTGTGGGTGTGTGTTTGTGAGTTTCAGCGAGAGAGAAGATGCAAGTACACAAACAACTGGAAACATTCGTAACGATCTCGGGTAATGAAAGAAAGCATCAGGGATGAATAATTTCACTATCTCAAGCTGCTATGGTAAAGTGAATGATAACGCCCCCAACCCCCTTTTCTTCTCTCTCTCTCCGACGTGCACGCATAAAATAAACAGCATGCAACGCGTTTATATTTAAACACAACATTCCTAATTCATCACGTCGCTATATATAACTCAACACAACGACTATGTCATCGGGCACTATTTAGTAACTTATTTCTTTCTTTTCTTTTAGTAACTTATTTCTTTCTTTTCTTTCTGCGTTCGCCCCGCAACTTCTCGTCACGTTCCACCATTAAAAGGACGATAAGTGGCCGTTGAGTGATATGTTATTGTTTACAGCAGGCTGTGATATCTGCGCATTTCGACCCAACTCATCCGACTTCACCTCACCCTTTGATCGTAAAATCAGCCCAGCAATATATAATTAACCCCCCCCCCCCCGCCGTTTTGCTTCCACCTCCACTCCTCCCCCGCACCTCCGCAGCAAACTGCGACACAATCAAACATTCAGTGATGCTAACACGAGAACGTACGTGTGACAACACAACAAAAAGAGTAACAATTCGTCTTAATGACAATAACCAATATTTATTTTTTTCATCTGTGGATAGGCGGTAGGGAGGAGGGGGTTTGGAAAAATAGGAGGAGGGGTTTGAGTGGTTTAAAACATACTCATCCAAAAACAAAGGGGGGGGGGAGACAGAATACACGAGAACAAATACAACCTGCATACAAATAAAATAGTACAACAAATGTGCATGTTACATAGCTAGAACTTGTTGAGTCCCTTCATTCCAGCTCAGAACGAATAAGGATTTGTATTAGCTATAAGATGCATTGTCATTTTTGTTCTGTCTATCAATCAACCCATCCAACAACCCACCCATCCACCTTTTATCAATGTATCCATCCATATATCTATCCATCCACTCGCCCTGTTCATTACCTCTCCATATCTTCAAATCGTCTTACTTGTTATCTCCATCATATTAACATACGCTTTAACGTTCCAGATGCGCCACTCTGCATATGTGTGTGCCCGTGTGTATGTGTGTGTTTAATCTCCGAATATATATATATATATATATATATATATATATATATATATATATATATATATATATATATATATATATATATATATATATATATATATGTGCCAATAAAATCCTACAATGGGATACCAACTTACAAAGCTGAAGAAACGTGTAAACAATGAAGGGGATAATCTCGATGTAGACTATTGTTTCATGCAAACAATAATCAATTTCAATCCGCATTTTAATGTTTATAACAAGCCACTCAGTAAGAGCGGGAAGACGGAGTAGGATATTGTGCGCTGGCTTCATAAACAGGAGATCATCGAAAGGCAAAAGGAGGGAGGGAGGGAAGGAAAGAATGAGAGAGGGAAGGAAGGAATGAGGGAGAGAGGGAAAGAAGGAAGGAATGAGGGAGGGAAAGAAGGAAGGAATAAGGGAGGTAGGGAAAGTAGGAGGGAGGGAGGGAAGGAAGGAAGGGAAGGGAGGGAGGGAGGGAGGGAGGGGAGGGAGGGAGGGAGGGAGGGAGGGAGGGAGGGAGGGAGGGAGGGGGAGGAAGGAAGGAAGGAAGGAAGGAAGGAAGGAAGGAAGGAAGGGAAGGAAGGAAGGAAGGAAGGAAGGAAGGGAAGGAAGGAAGGAAGGAAGGAAGGAAGGAAGGAAGGAAGGAAGGAAGGAAGGAAGGAAGGAAGGAAGGAAGGAAGGAAGGAAGGAAGGAAGGAAGGAAGGAAGGAAGGAAGGAAGGAAGGAAGGAAGGAAGGAAGGAAGGAAGGAAGGAAGGAAGGAAGGAGGAAGGAAGGAAGGAAGGAAGGAAGGAAGGAAGGAAGGAAGGAAGGAAGGAAGGAAGGAAGGAAGGAAGGAAGGAAGGAAGGAAGGAAGGAAGGAAGGAAGGAAATAAACTAAATGTTCCTTATCTGTTTGAGATTAAAAAGTAAAAAAACAACTCCAATGCATGACTATCATCACAATCATCTAGCACCGTACGAGTTGTCCATCCACAGTTCTCTTGTCCTCAGTAAATCGTATCAATTCAGTAGATTTGTTACCCTGCCACAACACTAGTTTATCTTCTCTCTGTGTCGCCCGCGACCTCTCTTTCCCTGTATTTCGTCAACTGTAACCAAGTATTATAACTTTCCTCTTTGACCCTAATCTCTGAATGTCCACAACTTCAAAGATTTCTTAAGTTCTGTCAAAAAAGGGTTTACCCAACATTAGGAGTGGGTATGAGAGAGAATCGGAGAGATAACTGTCTCAGTGAACGTAACAGTGTATCTTCTCATCCTGTCCTACCCCTCTAACTTGCTCTCTCTTTCTCTATATCATTATCTCTCCAACTATTCATTGGCCTGTCCACCTGTTTATCCATCATTTCGCTTAATGTGAATCGTCGGGGCAAGAAGGTCAAAGAGCGCAACTAACTAATGCATTTTCAGTTTCATCTGTCTCTCTCTCATTTTTGTTACTCGCGGATTCGAGACCCGACCGTTTATATTCCCAATCCTTTCTTTGCTCTACTACTGGGTCTAATAATCACTTCCGCATGTGTCCTGCATGATGATATTTGCCAGATATGTGGAGCGTGTGGCAATGCTCTTCTTTATCTATTTCTTCTTGCACAAGATTATGACACTGATTGTCTGGCAAGCCGGAAAAGAGTAAACTAGAATAGAAACTATTTATATCAACAAAACATACTAGGGGTAAATTGTAAAGTGGTTCATTTCTGCTGGCAAAAATAAAATAACAAAAATACCAGTAAACGAGGGGCCCGTATTTTATACGTCAAATAGTTTCGCTTTAATGATCGCCGAGAAGGTCGGTGTGGTCCTTTCAATAATATATTTTGTCATGTAACTTATTCTAGAAGCAATTTGAGAACTCGTCTGCAAAAGTAATTTTTAAATGTAAGAAAGATTTATTAACAAGCACACGAATAAGGGCTATACAACAAAGACCGATCATCTCCACTAGATAGTGTTTAGCTATACAACACAGATCACTTTTCTCGACTAGGTAGTGTTTACACATACAACACGGACCACAGACCTCCACTAGGTAGTGTTTACCCATACAAACACGGACCACAGACATCCACTAGGTAGTGTTTACCCATACAACACGGAACACAGACCTCCACTAGGTAGTGTTTACCCATACAACACGGACCACAGACCTCCACTAGGTAGTGTTTAGACATACAACACGGACCACAGACCTCCACTAGGTAGTGTTTACCCATACAACACGGACCACAGACCTCCACTAGGTAGTGTTTACCCATACAAAACGGACCACAGACCTCCACTAGGTAGTGTTTACCCATACAACACGGACCACAGACCTCCACTAGTAGTGTTTACCCATACAACACGGACCACATACCTCCACTTGGTAATGTTTACCCATCCAGCACAAGGCACAGTCCCCCACTAGGTAATGTTTGGCCATACAGCACAAGCCACAGTCCCCCCCCCCTCTATATGTAATGTTGGCCATACAGCACAAGCCACAGTCCCCCCACTAGGTAATGTTTGGCCATACAGCACAAGCCACAGTCCCCCCACTAGGTAATGTTTGGCCATACAGCACAAGCCACAGTCCCCCCCCCTCTATATGTAATGTTTGGCCATACAGCACAAGCCACAGTCCCCCCACTAGGTAATGTTTGGCCATACAGCACAAGCCACAGTCCCCCCACTAGGTAATGTTTGGCCATACAGCACAAGCCACAGTCCCACCACTAGGTAATGTTTGGCCATACAGCACAAGCGACAGTCCCCCACTAGGTAATGCTTGGCCATACAGCACAAGCCACAGTCCCCCACTATGTAATGTTTGGCCATACAGCACAAGCCACATTCCCCCACTAGGTAATGTTTGGCCATACAGCACAAGCCACAGTCCCCCACTATGTAATGTTTGGCCATACAGCACAAGCCACAGCCCCCCCCCCCCACTAGGTAATGTTTGGCCATACAGCACAAGCCACAGTCCCCCCCCACTAGATAATGTTTGGCCATACAGCACAAGCCACAGTCCCCCCCCCCCCCACTAGATAATGTTTGGCTATACAGCACAAGCCACAGTCCCCCCACTAGGTAATGTTTGGCCATACAGCACAAGCCACAGTCCCCCCCCCCCCACTAGATAATGTTTGGCCATACAGCACAAGCCACAGTCCCCCCACTAGGTAATGTTTGGCCATACAGCACAAGCCACAGTCCCCCCCCCCCAACTAGGTAATGTTTGGCCATACAGCACAAGCCACAGTCCCCCCACTAGATAATGTTTGGCCATACAGCACAAGCCACAGTCCCCCCACTAGGTAATGTTTGGCCATACAGCACAAGCCACAGTCCCCCCACTAGATAATGTTTGGCCATACAGCACAAGCCACAGTCCCCCCACTAGATAATGTTTGGCCATACAGCACAAGCCACAGTCCCCCCACTAGGTAATGTTTGGCCATACAGCACAAGCCACAGTCCCCCCACTAGGTAATGTTTGGCCATACAGCACAAGCCACAGTCCCCCCACTAGGTAATGTTTGGCCATACAGCACAAGCCACAGTCCCCCCACTAGGTAATGTTTGGCCATACAGCACAAGCCACAGTCCCCCCCCCCCCACTAGGTAATGTTTGGCCATAGCTTTCAACACTTTCTTCGCGGAGTTCACTGCAGAACAATAGTTATAACTGTTGTAGGATCTTTTATTTTCTAGCACACTTGTTCAGCTTCACCAGTCTACTATTACGTTTGTGTATTTCCTATTGTCCGCACTTCTTGAACAGTTTTTAGTGTTTTGCTTATTGTATTTGTCTAAATATTATGATAACGTTTCCCTACATCGGTTACATAAAGGTATTACAATCTCAAGTGTGTGTGAGCATGTATAATGCAATTGAAAACAATACAGTACAATACAATGTATTTAAATATATATATATATATATATATCTCATATATATATATATATATATATATATATATATATATATATATATATATATATATATATATATATATATTGTGTTTTATATGTGTATTATAATGTATTTAAATATATATATATATATATATATATATATATATATATATAAATGGCCTTTGACGTCTTGACAGATGGTTGGTAGCAAACAATCATGATAAGTCAGTAGTTTGGCAAAAAAGTTAGTGTCTTATGCTGGATACTGCTTTGCTGAATAGCTTATCTCGTGGCTGAATCTGCCAATATTGGATAGACAGATTCGGCCACAGAACGAAGAAGAGGTGTTCGTGGTTCTTGTCATCATCTCTTTTCTCCTGCGCTTTTTGTCTTCTAAATTGGATATCAGCGCTGCTTCGAACGCTGCTGTCCTATTTTTAAATATTTATTCCCCATGTGCTCTGATCTGTAGCCACATTTTCACAGCTTCTTTCACTGACAGAGAACTCCCCCAAGGAAGCCCTGCAAACATTCTAATTTCTCAGCACTGGTCTGTCCTTTGATCTTTTTCCGTTCTTAAAATCGCTATACAATATTTATTTGGGAATGCGATTGTTTGCCATTCTTCTTACATGACCCAGCCACCTTACTCTACGACTCCTACATGTTGCCATGATTGGGTGGGAGCATGACTCGTTGTAATACACTAAAGTTGGTTACCTTGTCCTACCGTTTGATGTTCATTGTTCATAATCTTTCGAAGTTAACACCTATTAAAGCTTTTACTTTTCCTTCTGTCCTGCATAGGTAGTCCAAGTTTCTGATCCGTATAGAAGTCCACTAAGCACGCAACTTTGGTAAATTTGAATCTTTGTTGTGAGTGTTAATTTGGTGTTGGATCATGCTCTATCTTTAAGTTTACCAAATATAGATAAGAACTCCGACATATATATCTGCACATGCAGATTTCATACACTCATCAGAAATTATATTATTTATGAACTATTTTTACTTTCCTTTATAACACGGGCATTAAGCAAACTAGCTTTATAACACGGATATTAAGCAAACTAGACATATACGTCAAAAGCACATTATTTAATATGACGATTGCGTCAGTTGTTACAAATTGCGCCACATATCGTTAGATAAGGTTAATTGTTAATTGAAAAATCATTCACCCGATTTAGAGTTTATTGCCTAATATTCTCCATTTTCACACACGAAATAGCGCTCTCGTACATCTGACGACTTAATGATTCAGCAATTAAATCCTATACAACCCACACAATTGTTGTTAAAAGCAACGAAAACATATGTAAGATGTGCTTGGCGCGATCGTATCTAAAAGTATATTCCGTCAAACAAAATTCAATACTACCTTCGATTACAGAAAGAAAATGACAATACCTATTTATAAGTTAAACACACACACATAAACACACATCTATATATATATATATGTGTGTGTGTGTGTGTGTGTGTGTGTGTGTGTGTGTGTATGTATGTGTATGTATATATATATATATATATATATATATATATATATATATATATATATATATATATATATATATATATGTATATATATATA
This sequence comes from Megaustenia siamemsis, assembly GCA_032433765.1. Classification (NCBI taxonomy): domain Eukaryota; kingdom Metazoa; phylum Mollusca; class Gastropoda; order Stylommatophora; family Ariophantidae; genus Megaustenia; species Megaustenia siamemsis. The sequence continues at coordinate 34,113,824 of JAVIAB010000125.1, forward strand.
TATATATATATATATATATATATATATGTTTAACTTATAAATGGGTATATATAGAAACAATAGGTTTTACAAATTTGTATTCGCTTTTTTAACGATGATGCAAACGTTTGTGAGATAGGCTGAAATCACCAACAATTGAACAAATATTACAGTAACACAGCAGTATGTTTTAGCGGCTATTAAAGCTTCTTTCTACAGCTGTTACAATTCTAAGAAGTGTCCACAGTTTACAGTTTTAAAAAAAGTGTCAGTTAAATCCAAAACAGGTCAAGTTGTAACAAATTTGGAAACATCACCTTTCACAGTATTTTGAGTTTAATAAATGGTGAATATTCACCCTTCACGGTAATTTGAATTTAACCAATGGTGAACGATCACCGTTCACAGCAAATCCAGTTTCAAATAATGTGCAATATAGTTCTCTTCACAGTTGATCCAGTTTTAACACATGGCGGCCAATGACCTCTTCACAATTGGTCAAGTTTTAACACAAGGCGGTCAATGACCTCTTCACAGTTGATCCAGTTTTAACACATGGCGGTCAATGACCTCTTCACAATTGGTCCAGTTTTAACACATGGCGGTCAATGACCTCTTCACAATTGGTCCAGTTTTAACACATGGCGGCCAATGACCTCTTCACAATTGGTCCAGTTTTAACACATGGCGGCCAATGACCTCTTCACAATTGGTCAAGTTTTAACACATGGCGGTCAATGACCTCTTCACAATTGGTCCAGTTTTAACACATGGCGGTCAATGACCTCTTCACAATTGGTCCAGTTTTAACACACGGCGGTCAATGACCTCTTCACAGTTGGTCCAGTTTTAACACAAGGCGGCTAATGACCTCTTCACGGTTGATCCAGTTTTAACACATGGCGGCCAATGACCTCTTCACGGTTGATCCAGTTTTAACACAAGGCGGCTAATGACCTCTTCACGGTTGATCCAGTTTTAACACATGGCAGCCAATGATCTCATTTCAGATGATTCAGATGTAAACATCCGATTGTTTTTCCTCCTGCTGAAATAACAAATAAATCTTTGAATTGTGGATTTATAGAAGAATAGGACGAATTGGATGAAAAGAAAAGAAAACAAACTATGAGGCCTTAAAACAACCAAAAAGTCAAAAAGAGAACTACTAAACACAATGCAAACAAGATAAATACGATTTTTGGGGGATGTTAAAAGACACAGCAACCTACTAAAAGTAACCTTGTAGGGGAAAATACAAGGTAAAAGGCGCAGAAACAGACCAAGACTAACAGGGATGAGCAACTTCAAAACATGGACAGGTCAGCCTATGGCAACCTGCACTATGAAAGCAAAAGACAGAGCGGAATGGAGCTCCATGGTTGTCAAACTTCGATACGGAGACGCCTTTCAATGACGATGATGATGATGTTGATGATGAGAGTAACAAATACTGCCCTTCTATTATTTTCGCCATAAATCATCCAAAATCGCGTCTTGTTTTCACAACTTCACTTACAATAACAGCAAACTGTAGTAAAATCGTCAGAAGCGGGCCCTGAGCACTACGGATATAGGCGGCGCACACCATTGTTGCCGAAGGTGGATTTCTTGACAATGTGATTGCTATACAATAGTAGTTAGATGCCGGACGTTTCTAGATTGTGTCAGGAACCTTCTGGCAGACTGCAGTTGGAACTCATAGAGTTGGTGAATTAGTTAATTAGGTTCATTAAATTACTTAAGTTTAAGTGTTTTTTTTTTCAGTTTAAGTTAGGTTTTAAGTTAAGTTAAAGTTATAGGTCAGTTTAGCTTCGTTCATTTTAGTTAGTTCCTTTTCGACCGAAGACGAAAGAAACCACAACACTCCTTGTCATGAGATTTATTGCTAGCTCTTGAATTAGGAGTGTATTCGAGAGTATGATTGGCCTAGTGGTTTTTTTTTTTCTTGTTGTTTCTTTTTCTTTAGGCCGTCCATCCTTAGGCGTTGCCTTCTAAACTATTTTTGATCAAACAAACTCTCATATGGAAATCACGAGGACCTAAGGGACAAGGAAAACCAAAGAACACATAGAAACGAAACTACGAGATTACCAAGATAAATTACACCAAGAAATTATGATGGGATATAGAAAAGGACTGAAAGGATCGATGAGCTTATGTTGATGACTTCTCTCACCCACCCCTCTCTGCCCAACAAAGGGTAATAGATGCTAGAACAAACTATAGTTATATTAGACCTAGATCCAACTGCCATATTAACAAGCTGTAGTTAAAAGTATTCTTTTAGCGTAGTTGTACTTCAGATAAAGATTGTACATTCAATGAGAGGATACTGGATGCTTATGTGTTAATGGATTTAGCAGGAGATAAACAACAAGCAATCATGGCCAAACTCTCTTTCTCTTACATAGTACTGGAATACTTGGTTACAACTGACAAAATTTAGGAAAAGTGAGATCGCGGACGACAAAAAGAGAAGACGCTAGATAACTTTGTGTGGAACGGTAAACAGTCAACAACAGAATTGATACGATGCACAGTGCATAGAGAATTGTTGACGGACATGATCGTCTAAGCCAACCGGTATGACACATTATAATGATTACAGAGCATCAAGAAGCTAAAGGGTAAATGTGAAAATACGTGATCGACGAATCTACAGGTTGGCTTCTGCTAAAATGATCTGTATAAAGAGTTATCAATCACTGACGCTGCAGATGTTCAGCTCGTCCCTTCTCCGGGTTCATTAAACACGTGAGTAACGTGGGCATGGCTTTCTTTGGAATGTTACGTGATGATGCTCCAATCTCTTTCACTGTGGTCAGCCATATTCGTCTTTCGTGTCCTGAATATGCCTCATTGAAAAGAGAACTACTAAAGACAATTAGAACAAGACAAAGGATATTTTGGGGACATTTTAAAAGACACAACAGTCTAATAAAAGTAATATTGGAAGGGAAAATACAAGGTAAAGGAGGCAGAAGCAGACCAAGACTAGCATGGACAAGCAACATCAAAAGACGGACAAGTCAACCTATGACAATCTGCACCATCAAAGCAAGAAAAACAGAGTGGAATGGCGCTCCATGGGAGCCAACCTTCGATGCGGAGACGGCACTTGATGATGATGACAGGGGACATAAATCCTTCTCTAATTTCTCTTTCCCTTTGAAACTTATCTCCTACAATTCACGTCTTATTCTCCCGTTTGCCCTTCTCTAATTCAAACACAAGCTCGCAATTCCCTCCACAAATAAGACAAACAAAAGACAGGACCGAAGGTAAACATTCCTGAAACAACCCTATCATGCCACGCCGTACTAATGGTGGTCGGCGATCAATGTTTCTCAATATTCAGAGACCTCTACAGAAATCAGACGCCCTCTCTGGTGTGTGTTTGAAAGTTAGCAGCAGGAAAGTTGCGGCTGGGTGGTTATGCTTGTTTTGTGTGATTGCTTCAGTTTGTGTTGCTTTGTCTGATTGTGTGAATTTCGCTTCCCGTTTGTTTGTCTAGGTATGGTTGTGTTTTGATATTGTCAGAGTTGTTTTTCGTTTTCTGTTTTTATTAGACTGTCCGAGTTTTCCTTGAGTTTTGCTGTCTTATGAATTTGGATTTGTATTTTAATTAGAGCTCTACATGTTTCAATTAAATTCACTAGAATATGTAAAGTACTGTTTGCTTGCATTTTTTAAAATTGGGTTGTGTTTGTATAACTGCTTATTTCGGCTGCTTTTTTTATATACTTATTTATCTTTATTAATGTAATGTATTTTCTTCTTTCATTTGTCACTACATTCATCATCATCACGTACCGTGCCTACTGGCGTAGGTGATCATGTCTCTCCACAATTTTCGATCCCGGCAACCATTTATCATTCCTGTTGTTGGCCTTCTACGGAGCTATTCTCTTCAGGAGTTATTTTTTCTCTTTGCTTCCCTCTATCTCTTCGTCCCTCAATTTTTCCAGTTGTTACAATATATTACAGTTGTTCTCTTCTCATTACATGGCCAAAAAGTGATGCTTGCCTCTTCCTAATATTGGAAATTAGTTATCTTTTTGCTTTGACCTCTTTCAGAACTTTTTCATTACTCTTCTTAGCTGTTCATGGTACTCTCGACATTCTTCTGTAAAACCACATTTCTACAGACTACGGTGATTTTCTTGTCTGTTGTCCTATTGTCCATGATTCGCATCCATATGTTAAGACTGGCTCTATATAACATTTAAGAACTATTTTTCTTGTTTCTATTGTAAAAAATGGATTACATAGTATCTTCCTCATTTTTTGGAAAGCTGCTTTTGCCTGAGCCATTCTGCATCTCAACTCTTTTGTACTTCTTCCGTCTGAGGTTAACAAAGTTCCCAAACATTTAAATTCATTTACCTGTTTTAATATTGCTCCACTTGTCTTTATTTTGCACTGAGGTGATGTCTTTTTCTTTGTTGTTAATATTACCTTTATATTTTTACTATTAAGGCTGAGTCCTTTATTTTTGCTTTCCTTCACTATAATGTCCAACATTTCTTGTAACTCATTTTCACTCTTAGCGATTAAGACTGTATCATCAGCATGCCATAGATTATATTATGACCTCCGATTGTTCTTCCAGGCATGTCCCTTATGGATCTTAAAATAATCTCACTGTAAATATTTAACAAATCTGGAGACAGCACACAACCTTGTCTAACACCCTGTTTTATTTGTTGAAACATTCCCAATTGGTTTCCAGTTCTTATGGCCGTTGTTTGTTGCCAGTGCATGTTCTTTATTATTCTTAGATCTTTGCTGTCTACGTTTATGCTTTCTAAAATTTTGATTATTTCTTGGTGCTTTACTTTATCAAATGCTTTGGTGTAATCTATGAAACATAGGTATAGATCTGTTTTCACCTCTATGGCTCTTTCTACTAAAGATCTTATGATATAAATGGCATTGCTTGTTCCTTTATCTCTAACAAAACCACACTGCTCATCGCTAATTTCTGATTTTGTTTCGCACTCTTCGCATGATGATTCTTAGTAATATCTTAGTCATATGACTCATAAGGCTTATTGTGCGTTGATCATCGCATTCAAGCGCACCCGATTTCTTTGGTAGGGCTATGCATATTGATTTGAGCATGTCGTCTGGTATATATCCGCTGTTGTAGATATCATTCAATATTTTTGTTATTATTTCTATTCCAAAATCACCCAAAATAAAGAGAAAACAAACTCTAAAGATAGGTACTTGGAATGTGAGAGCACTCATGCAGAAGGGTAAACAAGAAAACATCATACAAGAAATGAAAAGAATGGGTTTACAATTACTGGGACTTTGCGAAATGAGATATACCGGATCAAGGGAGATTGGTTATTGGTTATTGGTTATGGAAGGCCTCGGTATCACAGCAAACGAATTAAAATCCATAATTGCTCAACCGCCCGTGCCAGTGGAATCATCCGAATTACTAATTCATCTCCCAAACAAAGAAAGGTAACTGTAGTCCCCATCGTAGCAGTCTCAGCACACGCCAAAAGACATAAGGCGAAACCGCGCAGAAAGTGAACACAGCCAACTGTTCCCTGTCATACGATATCATCATTCATCGTAAACAAGCGGGATATCGAAGCAGGATCAAAACGGATGAGACACACAGCTCACGGTGTGCACAGAGCACTTAACTCAGTAGCTCCTGCAACAAGCCGGACTTGGAATATGAGGAAACTGCAAGAAGGAACACTTTTCAGACATAGCCTTCAATGGTTCCTGCCGCCTATCCACCATATACCATGGGAGTTCACGTCCTCCCGAAAATGATGATCGCCATAGCACTTGATGAAGTTAGGCCGTCGTTGATGACTCCAATTCCAAACATATAGACACGCAGTGGTGGTAAGTTATCATTTCCAATCCAACAGAAGCCACATGACCTGTAGTTAGTAAAACCACAGAGAGAATATGATTTTGTGACCTTCACTGATTCACTCTTAGATGTGAATGTGTAGTTTACACAAGAGGAGAAGTTTTCAACTACAGTAATCCCATTTAAGGCAATTCTGGGATAGCAAGGCAAGTCTCCTTTATAGCAGCAGAACTTGATGTTCTCCGCTCCCTTCTTGTAGCTGCCGCCACACGATTCTGATGTCTCATTAACTTGGACATCATTCAAGAACAATGTCAGATTAACATTCCATAGATATGGCTCTGCTGATGAAATGCTTGGTGCAACAGTTGTATCAATCATACTGGAGGCTCCTGGTCTGTGGTCATTAATATCACAGACGGCACATGATGTTGTTATATTCAGTATTTCTTTCTGGGGTGTAAATATGTGGCACACACATGGAGAGTGGTTTGTGGTCACAGTAATCCCATTAAAGGCAATTCTAGGATAGCATGGCATAGCTGTTTCAGAACAGCACAATCCTATGATGTTTTCTGTGTTCGCTATAAAGCTGCTGCTGCTACACAATCCTGACCAATTATAGGTGTGGACATTATTCACTTGCAATGACAAAACTGCTTTGTTTACATCATAAACCTCTGGAAGCGAATCATTTATGGGACTAATAGTACAATTTATTCTTCCATCGGGGATATCTTCATTGAGTCCCCAAAAAAAAGGTATTTGGTTAAAAAGCACATATGCTTTTGAGTTAAACACACAATGAGCCCACTTCATAGATTCAAAATGATCCCTGCCAATGCCATCCGTTTGCACAAGTTAGGGCCTTAGCTACCAACGTCACAAATGTCTGAAACGAAGCCATCCAATTAACGACTTTATCTACAGCGAAGGTTAACGAACTGTGAACAAACATTCATGTTCAAACCCTTGAAAACATTTTCAAAAATCTGCCAACTCGCAGCAATAAAATATATCGTGTTGTTCAATGTAAACATTGCTTAGTCCATAGCTCGAATATAAAAAATGAAAAAAAAAAAAATACAAGGGAGATGCATTCTGACAAACATAAAACAATCTATTCTGGAGGTACTGAACACCAAAGAGGAGTAGGTATAATCTTGGATGCAGAAAGAGCAAGAACAGTGAAAGGCTTTTACCCAATATCTGACAGAGTCCTTTTGGTGAAATTGAATGGAAAGCCAATAGACATAAATCTTATACAAGTTTATGCACCAACAGCAGACAGTCTAGAGGAAACGATAAATTTTACAACGAATTAAATGAGGCACTTCATAAATGCAAACCACATGAAAACAACCATAGTTCTAGGGAATTTTAACGCAAAAGTAGGAAAGGAAAGAGTTGAGGAAGTAGTTGGTCATTATGGCTTAGGCGAGAGGAATGAAAGAGGTGAGAAACGTATTGACTGGGCAAGAACACACAACATGATGATTGGAAACACCTGGTTTAAGCAACATCCAAGACGTCTGTGGACATGGAAAAGCCCTTGGGACAACGCACGTAATCACTACATTACTTATTCGTTATTTAATTTTCTTTGCATATTTTTTCTGTTATATTTTAGTTCAATGTCCATAGAAACTGTGACCGTGTATGTAGATTATATAATCAAAATTTAATCAAACTATACAATTTATAAGTAAACTCCGTCTATATAATGTCATAGTTTCAATGGATACATACACACACACATATATCCGTATGTATGGCGTGATATTTATTCGACAAATAAAATTGTAGTTCCGTTGAGGACATGCTTCACACAAGCCGCTACAATCCTCTATGTTCTTGTAACAATAGCTGTGTATGGAGCACACACACACACAAAGGTACCACACGGTATTTATCCAATTTCTGTGAAGGGGTTTCTATGTATCACAGGTTCTTAAACCAATGAACAAGACCTTCATCATCATGTGCCATATCGTTTGGCGTAGGCGATCATGTCCTTCCACAATCTTCTATCCACAGTGCATCGTATCAGTTCTGTTGTTGACTGTCTATAGACCTTCGGTTTCATTATTGTGTGGGGTAATGTCGCTATTACGCCTGTGTTCATTTTCATTCCAAGAAAGTCAGTATCCATTTATGGCTGAGTGAACCTGGAAGCCACAAGTCAGAATCTAACCCCACATCTTGTCATTAGCAGTCCAGTTCACTAACCATCGACCTACTGCGGCTTCATAATAAATTAGAATAACCACGACATTTGCTACAGCCGACAGGATGGCAGAAATATATTGACATTCTATTGGTACAGTTCACCAGCTGAATACAGCGGTGAGGAACACACTGACAGGTAACTAGAACACACCTGGAATGTTGACCAGTTATTTCGAAAACCACGTGTCACATTCATACAAAATGTAATTCTTCGGTAACAAAATAGGGGGAAAATATGTTTGATCGAAGTGTGCTGCCATATAAGGACACTAAGACAGGAAATGAGTTTTGTGGGGGAAACAGCAGTATCTATTTCATACAATTCCCAATACATAATTTTAAAGAACTCAGTTTATCGTGGTCTCCAATCCGACTGTGACATCTGAGAGATACAGTATATGCATTACTGTATAGTTATGTATCGATATTAAGAGCAACAATAATTCAAATAGTATCGTCGAGTTTCCATAGAATCTAAACAGCTAGTATATAAATAGTATATTTAAGTCTATGTTTGTGTAGCTCTTGTTGCTTGTACGTCTCAGTACGCCTCTCTCTGCCTTTTTTAAACTTGCTCTCTTAATATAACTTTCATTTATCCCTGTTTATGTATAGTAGTTATCAATATCACCAACTCTTGATAAATTGCAAAGAATGTGACTTGTCAGTGATTGTTCGGTTGTACTTTTAAGCTTTTGTCAAGTATAATCAATAATATATAAGATCTTACACTGACTTTTGTTTAAGTCGCCAGGTCTATTATGAACCTTGTTTATGAAACCTCTCTGTAACGTTGAACAAATTCAGTTTTATTCCACCCGGAATCTGAATTTAGTTTTCTTAATTTTTCCCATTTATTACTTGCAATGTCATCATCATCAGCATTTAGTGTCGTCTCCGCATCTAAGGTTGACTACCAAGGAGCGCCATTCCGTTCTAACTCTAGCTTTGATAGTGCAGGTTGTCATAGGCTGAGTTGTGCATTTTTTTATGTTACTCGTCCATGTTAGTCTTGGTCTGCTTCTGTCTCTTTTACCTTGCATTTTCCATTCTAATATTGCTTTTAGTAGGCTGCTATGTCTTTTAACATTCCCCAAAAATCTAAAGGTATCTTGTTTGATATGTTTTTAGTAGTTCTCTTTTCATTTTTAGTTGTTTTAAGACTTCACCGTTTGTTTTATTTTCTTTCCATAGAAATCTACCTATTCGTCTATAAATCCACATGTCAAAGGCTTCAATTTTCTGTTCTGTTTTTTTTTTTTTGTCTAATGTCCTTGTTTATGCACCATATAGGAATGTTGAGTAGATATAACATTTGACTATTTTTAGTTTTAGCCCTGGTGCTATTTGTTTTGATGTTAGTATATTTTTCATGGCATTAAAATTACTTTTACCATTCCTATTCTTTTGTTTATTTCAGTTTTACATTTCCCATTACATGTTTATAGTATGTCCAAGGTAGTTATAGTTCTGAACGGTCTCCATGTCTATTATTTAAACTTTGATATCCACTTGTAGCTGTTGACCTTTATGTCTGTTATTGATTATAGGTTTCGTATTTTTCTTATTCATATCTAATTCTTATTTTTTACTTGTCATGTTTATTTCATTAAGTAATTGTTGTAGATCTTTAGGATTTTATGCTAGTAAAACAGTACCATCAGCATATCTTAGGTCATTGATTAACTTTCCATTAATGTTTAAGCCTGGCATCTATGTGTCCTGAAATTCCCATAAATCTGCGTGTTGGTTATCACACTCTGTCTTGATCAAGCTGGATAATGTTTTGAGGTAAGAGTTTCCCTTCTCTGAGGGTTGATATCGACCAGGGTTGTCGTGCCCACCCTGCCGGTAGTTATAATCAAAGTCAATGATGTTGTAAGCGGTAAGAGAACGTCAATTAAACTAGAACATATATTACACGATTTTCAAGCTTTCCAAAGATTGTTAAATGCGGCATAGTATCAGGCTAAAGAAGACACAACAGATAGCGCAAGAGGTGGGAAGATATCTCAGAATGGATAGGATTCAACTGTGAAACAACTCAGAAACCAGTTCTTAACCGTAAAGGTCGGAATGACCAGTATGAAGCCGTCGTTATGAGTTCTCTAACGACCGCCAAGGTTAAGGAACTAACGATGAAGATGGTGAAGGATCAGTACCGTGACCCAATAATATAGATGATGAGCCAGGCACGGAAAGTTCTTCTACTGTCAAGGTGAGACTTCTTCTTCCAAAGGTCACGCTCAACTTCTCTTTTCAGTGCTCTAGTTAATCATCGAATTTTTGACCGTCTTATCTCGCATTTATCGCCCGGAAGGGGTGGGGCGACTTTAGTTTCACTGTACATTTGTTTTTCATGTTACTACCGACCAGGATTGCGAAATTACGACTTATCATTTCATCTGTCGTTCAAAGCAGAAACTAAACTTTCAGTCGATCGAACTAAAATACATACATTTTATATACGAAGGTTTATTTTTCCTAAATGTTGTCAGTTAATTTTTCTGTAGGTTTTATTATATGCTTAATTATTGTTGACTTTTGTTTAATTTAACTTATTTTCTTATTTTATTGAAATTATTTTTTTTAGGCGGGGAGAAACCAAAAAGTGAAAAAAATTGTTTAGCATACAATGATAATATCCTGCTGATTGACAAATTATTAGATGTCTGAAATATCGAGATCAGAGGCAAGTATTAAGAAACCACGATACAGCACTTTTTTTATGAATTAGTTAAAAATCAGAAGAAAAAAAATGAGCCCAACTTTAGAGTTAGTAACGCACGTTAGTTTTTTTTTTTTTTTTTTAAAGGCGAAATGTACAAAATAAACTATAAATAATGTATAGTTTGCCGCTGAAAACAATCTGTTACGTATGAATAGTCAGAAATAGTAAAGGATAAATTCATCATACACCAAAGGATTGCAACATCCAAAAAGACAATCTGTGACATTTGGCAAGTAAATGCATTAAGTAAGAAGAAACAGGAAGAAAAAAACTTTATGAGATTTGAGATAATTAAAAAGATTATTTTGCGATAGATACGAAATACATTTGAACGAATTAGTGATGTAAAAAGCTCAAAGTGCTGTACAAAATAAACATATCGCTGTACAAACAAATAATTGAGTTAATAGGGAACACGCAAATATATCTACTGAATACGTGAAATCAAAGAACCGGCGGCTTATAATGAGAAAGGCAAAATAAAATAAAGATGGGCGGGAGATATAATTGAGTTTTACAAGGAGGACAAAACAAATATAAAAAATGTATATCCAAAACAATAATGAAGGGTAATCGATACATGCTGATATGCGATGTAGGACATGTAACAATGATGGAACGACGAGACATCTGATTTTATACGATCACAGTAAACATACATCTTGAAATTAGAATGCAATAACGCTTTAAAAGAATGTATGGCTGGAAGTAAAGTTTTCACTTTACAGCGAACATATTATGAGATCAATAGTAGACAAAAAAGGAATTGAAGTCAACGGTCACAACATAAATAATTTGCGATATGCGGATGACACAGTCTTATTAGCAGAGACAGGGAATAAACTACAAGAAATTATAGACATAATAGTAAAAGATAGCATAAAGAAATGTCTCAGTCTGAATAGTATGAAAACAGAAGTAATGGTCACATCGAAGAAACAAGCATCACCAGCATGAAGTATAAAAATAAATAAGACAAATTTGAAACAAGTGCATCGCGTCAAATACTTGGGCACAATAATAATATCGGATGGAAGATGCACCACGGAAATAAAAAGTAGAATAGCTCAGGCCAAAATAGCATTTCAGAAAATGAAAAATATCTTATGTAACAAATCTACGTCAATAGAAATGAGAAAGAGAGTTCATCGGTGCTATATAGAACCAATTCTGACCTATGGAAGCGAATCATGGACAGTAGACAAACAAATGAAAAGACGATTAGAGGCCACAGAGATGGGATTTCTCAGAAGAATATTGAAAGTTCCCTGGACAGCTAAAAAGACCAATGAGGAAGTTCTCAAAGAGGCCAACACAAAAAGGTAGCTCTTAAAAAACATCAGAAAGAAACAATCAACATTTTTCGGGCACATCATGAGAAGAGGAAAGTTGGAATACTTGGTTACAACTGGCAAAATAAAAAGAAAAGAGAGATCGCGGACGACAAAGAGAGAAAATACTGGATAGCTTGGTGTCATGGCATGGAAAGCAGTCAACAACAGAACTGATACGATGTACTGTAGTTAGAAGATTGTGAAGGGACATGATCGCCTACGCCAACCGGTATGGTACATGATGATGATGATGATGGCTGGAAGACGAAGAAAATATGTGCTAAAATGTGTGGGTTTGTTGCTTTGTATTTGATAAAGAAAATATGTGCTAAAATGTGTGGGTTTGTTGCTTTGTATTTGATAAAGAAAATATGTGTTAAAATGTGTGGGTTTGTTGCTTTGTATTTGATAAAGAAAATAGTACTAAAGGGTATGTGTTATGCAAAATGGAGAAAGGGTAAAAAAAAAAAAAAAAAAGAATGGTACCGAGGCAGCTAGAACTTGCTACAGACTACATAACTAGGCACCGAGAAATATTCAGTTGGGCATCCAGAAAGCGACGTCCGCGTTTGGACAGACTACCTGAAGATGACGACGTTGTAGAACAAGAAAACAATACGTCATCAGCCTTTTAATGACGATATAACCGCTCGTAAATTTCACACAAAATGAAAAATAGTTTATTCAGTTTCCAAGTCAATGTTCTCTCGCGCTCCGTTCACGTCCAGTCGTTGTAACTTATACACAAAAGCGTGTTAATGCAAATCTATTCCTAATTTATTGATGTGAGACAAGCAGGTTCCTTTAATCAGCTGATTGATAGTATGGAAACCTACAATGCCTCTCTATCGTAGCCACACAATTCGGCTGTCAATGAGAGCATGAACGTGTTTCAAAAGATCTATCATGAAAGCAACAAAAGCGATAGTACAGAGCAGATCTGAAAATTAGTCTGCCAAGTTGGATTTGGAAATAAGTGTTAAAAGTGTTATACCTAATATACACATTAATGGGGTACACATATTTATGTCGTTAAGACACAGCTAATTGGACGATCAGTTTATAGCAAAGGATATCCCATAACATATAATTCCTCAGATGAGTGATATTTTTAGGCGAGGTGACCATGATCTAGTTACTTTTTTATATATTTTTTTTCAGCTGAGCCGACTGGGCAGGTCAGGCTTGTATTGAACGCACGCATACTCTATCGTGAAGCCAGCACGCTAGTCACTATGCCACTAACGCTCTGACAAATTCATGCTTTGGGAAAGATAGCTTGAAGACACTATACAGGCAAACTCTAAGAGATTTAAAAATGTTGACATGGAATAGACATTTAAATAAGAAGCGACAAATATGTCGAATTAGAACAGACATAATTTGCAACAAAAGAAAGATAAGTCTAAATATGGAACATGAAGGGAATAATCGGCTTCTAGCTAATATGTTGTGGCTGTCATTTTATATCATCGTGATAGGAAACTGTATGGAGTTTCGCAGCAGGAAGCAACCTGCTTATTTGAAGCCGCGGAGCTACTGTTTCGGCCCTTCAGCTTCCTGACACTTTGAGCGCTCGCTAGGTCATGACTCCCAGGCGTCGACCTCCTGCTGCACTGAGCTTGAAGCTCACTCAATGTTCGCATATAATAACTAAACTATAATATCAAATATAATAAATAAAATATGATTTATTTTTGTCCATTCCTAGACAATGTTTAGATGTTGACTAGTTTATTGATTCATACATTTATCAAAAGTTCAATACAAATGTGGTTTTAGTAAGAGATGCCTAAGACAATATGTGCAGGATCTCAGCTCTGTGGATTTTTTGGGGGTTATATTTTAATTGCGGTGTTACTGTCCATGTCCTAGAGCCACATAAGCATATGGATTTATTTATAATTGTGAAGAGTCGACATTATTTATAGTCGCGGCAAAATTATAAATGTTCTCTCCCCGTTAGCAGAGAGAGATAAATTAATATGCATTGAGTGATGAAGATATTACTTGATAGTGCCCCTATCTATTTGCTGATGTCATGCTAATATTTTTGTCTCTATGTAAAGATAAAGTACGAGACTTGAATGGGGTTTTAGAGTTTCAGTAGCAGTGTCACCCATACGTGCTCGGCCGCCTATCCAGAAATGTTCGAAGACTTCTGGATAGAGTTGCTTCAAGCATCGAAACTCACGATGAGAGGCGGAATTTTTCACCTTCCCAGAGTACTACCCTGCTACCCATATCTGCCAGCGGCTGGGTCGACCGCGTGGGTATTTTTGTTTCCAATCACGAGTACAAGTCACACTTCTTCCAGCGGGAATCGAACACGGGTTGTCCGAACGTCGGTAGCCCAGTCGCGTGGTTTTCCCAACTAGGCTACCGAGGCCCCCTTATCCTGTATCAGTTGTTCCGGAAAGGAATATGCCCATATTGAGAATTGAACACATGCCCTTGCAACCATTAGATGTTCGCATTAATTTCCCAGCCACCGAGGCTTCATTTTTCGGATAGCGAGTCAGGCTGAGTGTTTCTGCCGATGTGTTAAAGTATTCTTTGGTGTGGCCTGATTAACAACTTTTTCCTTGGTTGTTTGGATGTCCAGGAAACTCTAGAGATTTTATTTAGAAACTGAATCTTTACATTTCAGTATTTTTTTTTTTTTGACCGAGTTCCTTGCCGAGTAACGACCTCGGCGCACATCTTGGAGATTCTGGAGTCGTCAGTGGCTGGACACTGCGAGGCTTGCTGAGGAGGGGATCTGAGCAACTATGAATATGTTCGGAGTGCAGTGATGATGACCCGCAAATAACTCAATAACATTAACTAATAGTTCTGCGCAACATTTCTGATCGAATCAGATGTGCATACTCGATAGCTACCTCCTGTCACAGCCTTAACCTAGAACAACTGGTGATGTCCTCATTGGAATGGCGAAAGTCATAAATGGATTTTAAAAAATAGCACATATTTGTATTGTATTGTATTGATTATAACAAGAGACAACGTGTGTGCGCATAAGGTTTAAAATCAGGTTAGAGACCATTGGTGAGAAGTACATGGGTGACACTGCTATCTACATCCAAACGCTAGTGAGTGAACGAGCGGGTTGGTGATTAAGTCAGTTAGTCAATCAATTGGGCATTCAGTCAGTCAATAACTCAAAAAGTTATTTGGCCAAACAGTTAATCAGTCAGTTAAATTAGCTAGTCAGCCAGTGAATCAGCAATTCAGTCGATCAATCTGTCAGTCAGCTATTCAGTCGATCAATCACTCAGTCAGTTATTCAGTCGATCAATCACTCAGTCAGTTATTCAGTCGATCAATCACTCAGTTAACCAACATTCCTCCATTTTGTCCATTAAAAAGTTGTTCTTTTTCAAGAACTTCAAATTGCAGACAAAATTTAAAAAACGTAAACAAACATCTTCATGAAATCAGCAACAGATAGAAACCTTCAGCAAACAACAGAAACGACTGACTGTAATATGTAACCCGAATAAATCATTAAAAAAAAAGAAATTACCAAACTGTCTTTTTGCAATATCAGCATGGTACGAAACAGGTGTAAAAGTAGGGGGGGGGGAGAGGAAGAGAGGAAAATAAACAGAAATGGGGGTAGGGGTGAGAGGCAGGAAATAATACATATACATTTTTAATCTCGCGACACTATAATTGGACCCCAATTAACCCATAATGTGCACACACATAAAACCGTAACAAGAAAAAAACATGAACTAAATGTAACTAGTCGATATAGAAAAACAAAACAAAAATTACTGATATCTGATATCCTTCCAACATTATTCTTCTTCAGCGATCAGCATTTGATATACATCTAGAGCGGTAAAAATCACAAACTGGACAGTGTTGTAGGAGTCTTTCGTGGTTTCTCATAGTTCGTTGTGCACGATTGCTTCTGTAGCTTCTTCCTAGAGTTTATCTGTCATCTTCCGTCGATGGGACAACATAAATGGCTGCAACCAGTTTTCTCCCTTCTTTTGTTTGTGTTCGTGAGCCGATCCAATCAAGATCTGTCCACTCTCTGATGCTGTCCTCCCATTTTTTTAGTCTATCTTCAACTTTTTTTTTTGTTTCTCCATCCCATTTCTTTAGTCTATCTTCAACGTAGTTTTTTTTTTTTGCTTTGCCCATTCATTGTTTCGTCCTAATTTTTTTTTTTTTACAAATATTTTTTCGAAGGCTGGATGAGCTAAAAAAATTTAAATCATATACGTGGCCTTTGGCGTCCTTACAGACGATTGGTAGCAAGCAATCATGACAAATCAGTAGTTTGGTAAAATATTAGTGTCTTATGTTGGATGCTGTTTGGGTGAACATCTTCTCTCGTAGCTTCAATCTGTCAATATTAACAATAAATTACAAATCTTAAACAAAATATATAAACAGAAAAAACACACACTAAAACCAGTAGTGTAAAACCCAAATACATATTTAAAAACAAATATAAGTTAAACACTTCATATCTTTGCTCGAATGTATAAAATCACCATCATAGACCTCGGGCAGTGTTCATTTGTTGGTCAGTCCTGATCACTTAAGACTTCAATAATGTTCTAACGCTTAAGCTCTGACGTATGTTCATGGAGTAATTTTATAAAAGTCGTTTAATATCATTTCAACAATTGTAAGAGTAAGGATTGTACAAATTGTATTAAGACTTCCATTAATCTACCCCATGCAATGACATACAAACTGATGTATTGTTAACACTAAATGGGTGCTTTGCGTACTCAATTTGAAAACGGAACCTATGTTTCATTTTTCCTTTACAAAAGGATCAGGCACTCGACCTCACTTATCTTGAGATCAGCACCATCTGTTTAAAAAATGAATTAGCTGCAAGTTATTGAAACCGGGTAATTTGTCAAATGAAATGTGCATCTTCAAATGATACAGCGACATCCACGATAGGAAAACAGCAATTGGAAATAAAATAAAATAGGAAAGATAAGATCAAAATACAATACAAACAAGATCGAAAAACAAAATGGAAAAAAAAACATTAACTACAACACGAAACAAAAAATAATAGCATCGAAGTATACTATGAAATAAAAAAAAATAAAATTATAGAAAAGAAAACAAGTCGAAATTTAAAATGGGGGAAAAAAATAAACTAGGTTTTAAAAAAATGGAATAAATCGTAATAATAAAGACAAAAGTCTAAACAAAGTATTTCAAAGTGGACAATACATCCCTAACAAAGAATATATGATATTGACACCGTGCACTTTTTATTATATTTTCTGCACATTTCTGAGCACATACCACATACAATAAGTAAGGGTTGTACTCTTCCTCCAACTTCCATTTTGGGGATTGGAGTGCACAATCACGGTCCTTGACTTGTCAAGACAACCATCTGCTGAAAGCCAATCTCCACGCCTCCAGACCGGAAGCCGGAACTAGCTGCCACCTGTTTTGATTGGTCAGCCAGTTATCGACAAGCCATCTGACGCCGGCTACTAAAGTCCCGCTAACGAAGAGCACCTAATTCGTGTCTAAGACTTCCAGAACATTTTTCACGCCAGGCAGACAATTAATAGAATGACGGACATGTTACAATTACAAGGCTTCTCGGAGAAGTGGGAAATGCGGGATCAATGTATATTAGGCTGACGGGTGTTGTTAGCTTTTACTAGGGTCGGTATCTCGTGATCCGAGTCAGCAATGAGAGGACAGAGAGTTAAACGAGAACATAGATGATATAGATAGATAGTAGTAATACCATTTTACATGCGATAACATTATTTGCAGTTAGTGAGTTCTAACGTTAAAGATATTGCGAAGAGATTGGTCAGGTGACGATTTCACTGGCAGAAAGAAACGAAATCTCAGATGGTGCAGCCATAACACGTTGACAGGCCGGGCAAAGACAAATACTGTCAAGTGTTAAATGTAGAGATGTATATAGCATCAAATGCAGACAAAGTAAAATCTAGAATAAAAAGAAGGAAAGGATCATTGCAGACCTCGCAAGCTCACAGACAGCATCAAGAGTTAGATAATATAATAGAGATTAAGTATGTAAGAGATAGAGAACACTAGTAGAGAACAGTTGTGTAAGAGATGGAGAACACTAGTAGGGAACAGTTGTGTGAGAGATAGAGAACACTAGTAGAGAACAGTTGTGTGAGAGATAGAGAGCACTAGTAGAGAACAGTTGTGTGAGAGATAGAGAACACTAGTAGAGAACAGTTGTGTGAGAGATAGAGAACACTAGTAGAGAGTAGTTTTCTAAGAGATAGAGCACACTAGTAGAGAACAGTTGTGTAAGAGATAGAGAACACTAGTAGGGAACAGTTGTGTGAGAGATAGAGAACACTAGTAGAGAACAGTTGTGTGAGAGATAGAGAACACTAGTAGAGAACAGTTGTGTGAGAGATAGAGAACACTAGTAGAGAACAGTTGTGTGAGAGATAGAGAACACTAGTAGAGAGTAGTTTTCTAAGAGATAGAGAACACTAGTAGAGAACAGTTGTGTAAGACATAGAGAACACTAGTAGAGAACAGCTGTGTGAGAGATAGAGAACACTAGTAGAGAATAGTTGTGTGAGAGATAGAGAACACTAGTAGAGAACAGTTGTGTGAGAGATAGAGAACACTAGTAGAGAACATTGTGTAAGAGATAGAGAACACTAGTAGAGGATAGTTGTGTAAGGGAAAGAGAACACTAGTAGAGAACAGTTGTGTAAGAGATAGAGAACACTAGTAGAAAACAGTTGTGTAAGAGATAGAGAACACTAGTAGAAAACAGTTGTGTAAGAGATAGAGAACACTAGTAGAGAACAGTTGTGTAAGAGATAGAGAACACTAGTAGAGAACAGTTGTGTAAGAGATAGAGAACACTTGTAGAGAACAGTTGTGCAAGAGATAGAGAACACTAGTTGAGAATAGTTTTATAAGAGATAGAGAACACTAGTAGAGAATAGTTGTGTTAAAGAATAGATAGAGAGCGCTAGTGGAGAATAGATGTGTAAACGATAGAGAACACTAGTAGAGAACAGTTGTGTAAGAGATAGAGAACACTAGTAGAGAACAGTTGTGTAAGAGATAGAGAACATTAGTAGAAAACAGTTGTGTAAGAGATAGAGAACACTAGTAGAGAACAGTTGTGTTAAAGAATAGATAGAGAACACTAGTTGAGAATAGATGTGTAAACGATAGAGAACACTGGCAGAGACATTCATTGATGTACTAAAAAAAAAGAGAAAATAAATGGAAATTTTTTGTGGCGTATTGTAATTATGGTATTATTATAATTAATAGTAATTAATAATATTATTATATAGCGTGCATAAACGTTTACCATGGGCAGTAATTTTGTTTATGTGGCGAGACTTAAAAGCGCCACCTTTCCCAGAATGATAATATTACAGTGATTTGTTGTTGCGTTCGTCAGCTTTCAACTCTGACGAAGTCCATAGAGACTAGGAACTGAATGTTGCGTGTTACTCCATTTTTCCCTGGCAGCCGTGTGCACAGGGGTTCCTCGCCGCACAGGCAGATAACTACGACTTCGGAGGTACTCATGTTTTTTTCCCGTCGATGAGTAACTGACGTTTCAAGCCGGGCCTCGCTGCTGAGACCAGGGTTGGTTGTCGCAGAGAGAAATCATAAATAAAAATCCCAAACGGTGTAGCCGAGATTTTAACCCACAACCTCTCTGTCCCGAGGCAGGCATCTTGCCTGAAGACCAACCAGTCCCCCACGGACTTGGAATATGAGGAAACTGCAACAAGGAACACTTTTCATGCATAGCCTGCAATGGTTCCTGCCGCCTATCCACCTTATACCAGAAGTTCACGTCCTCCCGAAAGTGATGATCGTCATATTTCTTTAAAAATCTATAGCGCTTGATGATTTTAGGTCATCGTTGTTGACTCCTTGATTTGAGATTAGGTAAAGCTTTTGCTTAAATGTATCCATCTACCACATACTGTCTACCAAATGCTGCAAGTACTTTCAATTTCTAATTTTTAAAAACCTGAAGTCACACACAAGAAACAGAACACAAAATTGATGCCTTTGAAATGTGGATATATAGAAGAATAGGTAGAATTGGATGGAAGACAACAAACGATGAAGTCTTAAAACAACTAAAAATGAAAAGAGAACTACTAAATACAAATCAAACAAGACAAATGTGATTTTTAGGCCATGTTAAAAGACACAAAAGTCTACTAAAAGTAATCATGGAGGGGAATATAAAAGGTTGCAGAGGCAGACCAAGACTAACATGGACGAGTAACATCAAAAGATGGACTAGTCAGCCTATGACAACCTGCACCATCAAAGCAAGAGACAGAGAAGAATGGCGCTCCACCGTAGCCAACCTTCGTTGCGGAGATAGCACTTGATGATGATGATGAAGTCATCACTTTATGTATATATGCAATCCTTTGTAGACTGGTCATTTTCAATATTGAGAAAAATCAGCTATTGCCTGCAATATATTTCAGTATTAACCTGTAAATAACTGGAGGCTGCAGAAATGTGGTTTTACAGAAGAATGTTAAGAATACCACGGACAGCTAAGAAGAGTAATGAAAACGTTCTGCAAGAGGCTAAAGCAAAAAGAGAGCCGATATGCAATATTAGGAAGAAACAAACATCATTGTTTGTCATGTAATGAGAAGGGAACAGCGGGAATATATTGTAACAAGTGGGAAAATTGAGGGACGAAGAGATTGAGGGAAGCAGAGAGAAAAGATGGCAGACAGCTTAAGAGAATGGCTTGGCAGAAGGTCAACAGCAGAAATGATAAATAACTATCGAAATTAAAAGTTGTGGAGAGACATGATCACCTACGCCAGCATGCGTGGTACTTTATGATGACGATGAAGATTTTGCTTGCAGTCGATGTACAAAACAAGAAATAATTAGACAAAAAACCCATTACAGTTAGTCGACGTATTAACTAGATAATACATGTTTTTCCCAATAGTGGATGAACTAAATGAGATAATAAAACCACTGTCCTTGTTCTATCTACTAAACGCATTGTCCTCAATCGTTGTACTAAACTAGGTAAAACTTTCGTCGATGTATTAAAACGGATAATAAATCTGTTCACTGATGAGATAAGTCGCAAACTAAATCGACTAATTGGTATACTAAATTAAATACTAAATATAATCGTTTATGTACGTATTAGATACTAAATCTATTCGTTGACATATTAAGCTAAACATTAAATTTATCGTTCATGTTCTTAACTAGATAATGGGTATCAGCAGACAAAAGGAATCATGATAAACACTACCGATTAAAAAATCCAGATAATACTGCCAGCTTATATTTTGATTAAGACAGCGTCTAATACACTTCTTGTTAAGATATGATATACACATTACATTTCAGGACTCAAACAGATTTCAGGAAAAAACTAATACGACCCAAAGTAATCAGCCGCGATAACCAGCCAGATAAAGCAGGCGTCTTCAAGAGGCTATTCCTGGTAGATTAATTATACTTATGTGGCTATAAGTCCTGACCACAGCTAATTTTGGCCAAATCTTAATCCTCTCGGTAAACGTCTTCTACTTTCGTTGCGCTGTTTGTGATCTGAGGCCAATGAAATGTCTGGAATGGAGATTTGTTGGGGATTCCAGTAAGAATTTTGTGGACAGCACGGCCGGATTTATAATGTATCTGTTATCAGAGAGCCTGCTAGTGTGTCCGCATTCCTTAAGTAATATACCGAATAGCGTGGTTGAGAATGTCTGATATCCAAAATCCTACTGCAATTTCTCACACTGTTATATATATATATATATAGGAAACTATACAGAGCTTCGCAACAGTAGGCAATCTGATCATCAGAAATAGACTCCGTCGGGCAAGTTTATTTTCGGCCATTTAGCTTCTAGACACTAGAGAGAGGAGAGCGGAGCGTGTCCGCCTGGGTCATGCCATGCAGACTGACTATAAGATGTTGATTGTAGTAGCTACAACTGCTTTTCCCACTAACCACTCCGAATCGACCAGACCCCCTTTCTAGTTTTAGACTCATCAGTCTCTTAATGTATACACCACTAACCAACCCTCCGCCCCCTCCTCTTCTCTTAAGGAATGAACAAAAAAATTAAACGTGGTGATGTCCATTTTGTACAGGGTCAGTCCACACTCAGATCTCAAGCAAGCTGTTTCATTGCCGTATTACTAAACTGTGTTATACTGTTCTTTCGTCATAGCCTTTTTTTAAAGAAACTAGAAGCCGTTTTATAAACGTTTGTGTTTTATGTCATTGTTATCGTCGCGAAACGTTTGTGTTTTATGTCATTGTTATCGTCGGCTTTTCCTTTAATTATATTTTCTTGATCATCTTCATCCTTTTAGTTGTTGGAAGAGTATTACTCTTTGTAGTCCCACAGCCCTAACAAGACGAACTTATGTCGTCGTTTACAAGAAAGTGTTACATCGACGTTTTCGACTGAACACAAAGTTACTTCACAGCAAACGTGTTTAACAACAGGATATGCATTCCGTTTTTACCTCCACGCGTTTAATACGACTAGTTAGTCTAGTTTTTGTTTTGTTGTGTTTGTTTGTTTGGTTTTTCTTAATTCCAGTGCCACCGCAAATAGGTAAAGATTGATCTTGATCACTTTTAGTTCATTAATTTTGACACCAGCAATGAAGCTCCTCAAAGAATACGTCTCTGAAATTAATTTATCGTTAACGCCAGAAGGCATAACATACGAGTATGAGATCTAAGCCATATGGTAAGTGAGATTCTGGATAACCTGCACAAGCTGGTTCATTTACAGCTATTATTGAAGGATTTATCAGACATTTCGTGTGCAATGAAATTACCGAACGGGGTCGAAATTACAACGTCAATAAACTAGGCTGCATGGAACATACAACAATCTTCCAATTAAGGACGGAGAGCACGCAATTGAATAAAAAAAATGTACGTAAATTAAATATATAAATGTGTTCGCACACGTGAGACTGAATAACAAGTATTTATTTATATTTTGAGAATTAGGTTTGCAATCTTGTTGTGTACGGCCGGTGAATAATTACAACAACACTTCAGTAGGGGTCCACTAAAAAAAAAATAAGATATTTGTTGATGTCTCAATGTAAAAATGGATGATAATGATGGTGATGAACAAGACAAACATGTACATCAAAACAATGCGAAAACATAAACAAGCCACTACTGGAAAAGAACCGAACGTTTGTAACAACAGAATCATCAAAAGTACGAAGAAAGAAGATGTATCTTGATGGTTATGTTATACAATTTTAACAAACATGTAAATGTAGGAAGATGCACCTAACATGTGTAAAATATCGTAACAAAGAGCAGTGTCAAAATTCACAATGAAGGGCAGTCATCATCGTCATCATATGCAATACCGGTTGGCGTAGGCGATCATGTCCTTCCACAATCTTCTATCTACAGTGCATCGTATCAGCTCTGTTGTTGACTGTTTTCCATGCCATGACACCAAGCTATCCAGTATTTTCCCTCTTTGTCGTCCGCGATCTCTCTTTATTTTGCCAGTTGTAACCAAGATTTCCAACTTTCCTCTTCTCATGATGTGCCCTAGAAATGTTGATTTTTTTCTTTCTGATGTTTTTTTTTAGGAGCTGCCTTTTTGTGTTGGCCTCTTTGAGAACTTCCTCATTGGTCTTTTTAGCTGTCCAGGGAACTTTCAACATTCTTCTGAGAAATCCTATATCTGTGGCCTCTAATCTTCTTTTCATTTATTTGTCTACTGTCCATGATTCGCTTCCATAGGTTAGAATTGGGAAGGGCAGTAGCGTTTGATGTAAAGAGGTCAGTGCTTTTCCTCGTTATGCCAATGAGTCTGATAAAAGGTCCACAACTTCATGTAACCAATAGCGTCTAGCGCCAAACCACGAGAACGCGGGTTCGAATCCTGAGTGTCAAACATTTATTTTTAGTATCGCGGGAGAAATGAAAAACTCAGATCCGAACACATCGTGGCGGACAAGCGCTGTTTATTCCCTGGTCAAATATGTCTCCTAGACAGACCCCAGAATTCGAGACAGTATTTCTTGCATTTCTTATTTAATGTCATAGTAGAATGACGGATACTCCGCATTAAATAGCATTATCTTGGCGTAACGGGACAGGTCTTTTCCTATATATAATTGTTCATTTCTCCTCTTTTTCTCGTGTTTATCTGACCCAAATTAGTGAGTTTGGTAACCATTTTTTTTTCTCCAGCTCAATCGAACCAGGCAGCGTTAAACTGGGATTAAACCGATATTCATCTGATCTCAGTGTCAGATGGCACTCCGTATGACACGGACGTTCCATTAATACAGTGCAGTATTGTATAATTAATTGTTTTGGTTTCTGAAGGGGATTGAGTAATATTGAGGTCAAACAGTATACAGATGAAATGAGAGGGAATTAGTAACGGAGCTCTGATAAATTTGGTGTTAAGTACGCAAAATGTGTACATGAGATACAAATGAAGATACTGGTAAATCATTTACAAACGACTGATAATTGGATATGGATGGATAACAACCGGGCATAAGAAGTTGTGTTACAATGCTTGAAAGGTGAGCGTCATGAAAGAGATGTCTATCAATACCAGAAGGTGCATGGTGTAAATTTGATTTATTTCAAATCGCTCCTCGGATAAAATTACAATCGTTCAAAATGAAAGCGAGCTAGCCTATCATTAGGCTAAACTGTGTAACTATCATCAGGTCGCGTGTCCTTAGCAGAACGTTACATTCACTACAGTCCGTCTAAAAAAGAATATCTATCTCTAGCCAGATCTCCCACTTCTTTTGTTATCATGTTCAAGGTCTCCTTGATGTCTTGAAATCACATTCTTCTTTGTCTGCCCCTGATGTGTCGCGGAACCATGCCTTCCGTGGTAACACTATTTTAATTTCCACTGTAGAATGGTGTTTATAAGCCCGTTCATTTTAATGTTTAAATCTTTTAACATCTCCATTGCTCTTTTTCATTATCCAAGGTATCTTGATGATTTTTCTGTAGCATTTTGTTTAGAATGAATCGATGATTTTCTTCCTTGCTGTCTGCGAGATTGTCCATGATTCACAACCGCATGCTGCTATCGGGACGATACATGTCCTTAGTAATTTTACTTTTACAGCCTTGCTGGTTTTGTGCCACGTGTTCATCATAGCGTTTAATTTATATGTTGCTAATGCTGATATTCTTCTGATCTATTTATGGCAGTCTCCATTGTCAGTTACTACAGATCCCATATATCCATAGCTTCTTACAATTTCAAGTTCTTCACTGCTGATGATGACTAAACATTATATCTGTTTTAGAATTAAACAAATGACGTACATCTATATATGCGGGGAAATAGGGAATGCTTTCGACAAAGAAAATGATGTTAATTAAAAGCATTAAAACATATACAGTTATGGTGTCAAAAAATTTGATTGTAAAACTACTGATCAGATCACTTCTGGTAGTTACAAAGTTGTTAATACAAAGGATGTAAGTGGGGAAGAAGAAAAAAGGAAATGAGTGGTCCTTAACTTTAACTGTCATCTTTCAAAATATCGAAATGCAATGATCGTAAGGAAGGAAGCAGCTACAGCGGCGTAGACGAGAGAGAACAGGTGGAGGGTATATAAAAATGTATTTCTTTATATTTGGCACGACATATAATTGCTAAAATTCAATCCTCGTTTATTTACATTGATACGATTAATTACTAAAATTCAATCCTCGTTTCTTTATATTGATACGACGAATTACTCAAATTAAAGACTCGCTTCTTTATAACAACACGATTATTTACTTAACTCAACTGCAGTTTCTTTAAATTGGCACTATAAATTACTTAACTCAGCTGCAATTTCTTTAAATTGCCCCGATAAATTATTGTAACTCAACTGCAGTTACTTTAAATTGGGACGACTAACTACTCGATCTATGCCGCTACCCTCGTTTCTTGTCGTTACCATCCACCATCACCACAAGAATGGATAAACCATACCGTTATTTCTCACTTTAGAGTAAACACCTTTAGATTCCAAGATTGTGTCCAAGATTACAAGATTGTGTCCAAGATTCCAAGATTGTGTCCAAGATTCCAAGATTGTGTCCAAGATTCCAAGATTGTGTCCAAGATTTCAAGATTGTGTCCAAGATTCCAAGATCCAAGAGTTTCGATATTCCGATTGCTTGTGATGAATGATGATATCGTATGACGACGAACAGATAGATGTGTTCACTTTCTGTGCGTTTAGCCTAATGTCTTTTGGCGTGTGCTGAGACTGCTATGATGGGGACTGCAGCTACCTTTCTTTGTTCGAGAGAAGAAATATTAATTGGGATAATTCCACTGGCACGGGCGGTTGACCAATTATGGATTTTAATTCGTTTGCAATGATACCTGGCCATAACCATAAGCTCAATTCTCTATGAGACGCTCCCCAACACATCCACCCTTTCTTATTCCGCTTATTTCCACTGGTTGCGCTGACTATACCTGAACCAAAACTACACCTTCCATTCCTCTTCAATATTCCCTGCCCTCTATCCCTATATATCTCAACCAACCTTGTAGGATGTAGTCGAGCAAAAATCAGGTGCACTGACCGGTAAAAGCAAATTGAATGTTACGGTATAGTGAACACGGGGAGAATAGAAATTCGATCTTAGTGACTGCCGAATATTGATTTCCGATACTGTTGCACCGCTTAACCACGGCTAAACGCTTGTTTCTAAACTAACTCCGGACTACCAATGGTAGGTCTTTAGTAGCAGGCATGCTATATTTACAGCAGTGTGTACGCGTCTTGTGTGTGTGTGTGTGCGTGTGTGTGAAAGAAGGAGTGTGGAGGAAAGAGAGAGTGTAATAGATGAGGGGGTGGGGATAGAGTTTAAAAGATGGAGAAAAAATGTGAGAATCCTGTATCGAAAACCTACGAAACAAAAACATAATATATAATTTTCGCTCACTAAAAAAACAAGCGAAAAACAATAATATATAAATTGTATGTTGCACATTTACAGATATAATATTGGATAATTTAAAAAAAAAGTTTCTATCTTAAAAAATCTTCATTAGTGTATCCATCTTATATCCATAAAGCATCAGCATAAAACTTATATCTGCCTATTGTTGCTTTGTTATGTAGAGCCAGTCTTAACATATTGATGCGAATCATGGACAATAGGACAACAGACAAGAAAATCACTGGAGTCTGTAGAAATGTGGTTTTGCAGAAGAATGTTGAGAGTACTATGGACAGCTAAGAAGAGTAATGAAAACGTTCTGAAAGAGGTCAAAGCAAAAAGAGAACTAATTTCCAATATTAGGAAGAGACAATCATCATTTTTTGGGGCCATGTATTGAGAAGAGAACAACTGGAATATATTGTAACAACTGTAAAAATTGAGGGACGAAGAGATAGAGGAGAGCAAAGATAAAAAATAAATAACAGACAACTTAAGAAAATGGCTTGGCAGAAGGTCAACAACAGAAATGATAAATAGCTGCCGAGATCGAAAATTGTGGAGAGACATGATCACCTACGCCAGTAGGCACAGGACTTGATAATGATGATGAATTGTGCTTATTTTACACCAGCTTTATCGAATGAATATATTATATATGTAATTTCAAAGATATTCCCATGTACAGATATTAACAGGGCACATACAAAGTCGATGATCTGGCTTCAATTCCTGAGGGCAATCGAGAGTCAAGTGGATATATATATATATATATATATATATATATATATATATATATATATATATATATATATATATATATATATATATATATGTTTATATATATAAGAACTTATACATACAATATACAATATATATATATATATATATATATTGTATATTGTATGGCGAACTTAGGGACGTTAATAGACCAAATGGCAGACCAGTGCTGAGATATAAGAATGTTTGCAAGGCTTCCTTGATGGAATTTTCTAAGTGAAAGAAATTGGGAAAATGTGGCTGTGGATCATAGCACATGGAAAGCAAACATAAAAAATGGCACTGCAACTTTCGAGACAGTAAAAGTAAAAAGTAAAGAGCCCCGTCAGGCCATGTGGCGTATAGGGAATATAGTGTTAGTGAACATAAATTTTACAGCCTTCAGCACATGAGTTTTGGGGTAATGCGGTCGGTATTACTTACGCCCGTGCCGCTTTCCTTTCCCAGAAAAAAAATCCGGTACCCATTTAATGCTGGGTGAAACCGGAAGCCGTCGGTTGGGATCAAACACTACCTGTTGTCCTTTGTAGTCCAGTTCACTAACCACTGAGCTATCGCGGTTCCCTTTCAAGACAGCGATCCATGATAGGAAAATACATATTGTAACAGAACTACACGGAAAACGTGAGCAAGTAAATCGAAATGAAAACTACAATAAATTGTATACAACTAAACCTTTACCAAACTGTTACTTAATATACAGGAACAGATTAAATCAGATTTGAAAGAGCTAGAGTTTTATGAAGTTCAATGAGAAAGCTGAGCACAGTGCCACGTATAGTAGTCGTAGAAGGAAATATGTTCTTTTATTCCTTCTTTAACCATTATCTCATAATGTTAAGAGATCTTTGGAAAAATAAAAAAAATAACGATGAAAGAAAGACACAACAAAGAAGAAAAAAGAAAGACACAAACAGAAAGAAAGAAAGAAAGAAAGAAAGAAAGAAAGAAAGAAAGAAAGAAAGAAAGACGACACTCAAGCTCAAGATTCAATCAGCTGCATACTTAGTATGACACTAATGGGCACATATAATATTAGCGCTAAAGAAGAGGGTCAATAACTCTAATTACTATTATCTGCCTTTTGTTTTTAGATGATCATGGTTTTATTCGGTAGCTTGTTACATCTAACAGCATTCTATATTTCCATTTTATTCTCTGGGTAATAGAATTATACATGTAATTTGAAGTAAATAAATAATGAAATAAAGGTCGATTTCTCACAATCGAAACACTTTATTCTTGATGTTTCGTCATTCCTGAATAATGCCAGTCAAATATTTTAAATAACATTTTTGGTGGGGGTTTTTTCCCACCACGGTTGATTGATTCGTTCAATAACGCCTTGCGCCATACTGTTGCCGCGCGGTGATTGGTATGCAAATTTGCTTTCTATCTCTGAAAAGGATTTTTTTTGTTTCATCTATTAAATCTAGATCCTTACGCGGTTCGAACCAACGTCTTTATAATTTAGAGTCCGGAATCAAAACTAACAGTTCTTTCACTTCACAACAAATTATAGCGAAACATGTAACAAACATTCATCACATTTACAAACGTATTGGGATATTGCCATACAGTGTTTCTACTTGATCTCATTTTGACTTCGCTCGCTTTTCTTTTCTGTTGGTTAGGTACGGTCACAAAATGCAAGTAGACTCGTACGTTTTAATATCGCAAATGTGAATATTCTCCTTTCATGCGTTCATTACATATTCATCACATTTCTTAATTTCAATCACTTCAGCATTAGGGGGATTGGTTGGTCTCGAGGCAAGACGCCGGCCTGTGGATTCAAATTCCGGTTGCACCAGTTGGGATGTTTATTTATGATTTCTCTCTGCGGCATCCACCCATAGTATCAGCAGCGAGGCCCGGCTTGAAACGTCAATTACTCATCGACGGAAAAAATATGAGTACCTCCGAAGACAGAGTTATCTGCCTGTGTGGCGAGAGACCCCTGTGCACATGGCTGCCAGGGGAAAACAGAGTAACACACAAATTTCAGTTCCTAGCCTCTAGGGACTTCGTCAGAGGTAAAAGCTGGTGAACGCAAAAAAACAAACAAAAAAACTTAGCATTACTAATAACAAATATAATCCTGGGAGAGACAAGCAAACACTGTTATAAAAAAAATATTTACATAATTACGTTGAAACAAAATCACAACACAATTTTAGACATGTATGTTATTTGTATAGAAATTCTTTGGAGTAGAATGTGCAAAAAAAAAAAAAAAAACAAACAATCAATAATAAACTAGGTAGTAAAGTAGGCATTCCTTTATATATAACAACAACACTGTATTTCTCTAGTTGATAACTTTTCACTTTCTGTCTTTCTTTCCTTATTTGCCTTCCAGCGTCGAGGTGGTTCTCAGTTTCTTGCTCTTTTATTGGCCTCTTCTGCTGTTATACCTCCGGCTATCTCAGTATTTCGTTAATCCACCTTCTTCTTGGTCAGCCTCTTGGTCTGGTGTTCTCATATCGTTCGTTGGTAGCTTGTATTAAATGTATTTACTTACGTCTTATCACGTGCCCAAACCATTTGATCTGTTGTCGCTTTATGTATTCTTGGTAACTGACAAACAAAAGAAAAGAATATATATATTTTTTTAAAACATCTTTCGTTTTAAAGAAAAGCCGATGGGAAATCCAGACAAGAATGCATGCAGGAGGCACATTACTGATCCTGATGTACAATCCTCTTAAACGGAAAACGTGATACAGACCTGGGTAGGAAAGACTGTTAGTGTAGTAAGATGGTGTCAGAGAAAACACACCACTGAATTTAATCAGCTTCTGCGGCCTTTTAAGAAGGCCAAGGAAAACAAAAGTCTGAGGGAAGAACTGGAGTCCCAGGTAGAGATGTGTTTATGTCACGGGGCAGGCGTCAGCTATTGGAGGACAAAAGGTGCTGTGATGGGCTGAAATGACTTGCATGGTTTTCAGGGTTCTGCCGGAGAACTTGTCCATGTTAGAGACCGTGGAATACTAGGTCCTCTCTTTAACCTGACCTCACCACTGCGGGGACTCGTCGGATTATAATTTTTTTAAAAAGAAGCAAAGTACCCCCGTCACGCCAAGTGGCGAATAGGGAATATGGTGTTAGTGACCATAAATTGTACAGACCTTGTTACATCTAACAAAATCTGGTACCCGTCGGTTGGGATCGAACCCTACCTTTTGTCCTTTGTAGTCCAGTTCACTAACCACTGAGCTATCGCGGCTCCCTCGAATTAGAATAGTACTCATCAAAACAGCAGGCTAACCACTTACAGGCGTTGGCACTTTCAGTTTGTTCAGTATTTAAGGTTAGTACGGCAAGTTTGAGACTTCCTAACTGCTAAAGACGACAAACTAAGGAAAATATGAAGTTTCTATATTACAGATTTGCTGGGTAATACCAGACTAAACAAACCAATGCTTCGACTTAAAAAGCTCTTCAGCGGCAGATAAACACACACGAAAACCAAAAATACAAATAACGCAAGTCCCTATTAAAGCGGCAGGTTTGCGTGGTGAATGTGACCCAGAATATAAACATAAGAATCGATACATCATACCTACGGTGACCTACGGTGTAGGAAGAGCGGTTCTAAACATATATGCAGATAACGTGGTTGAAACGTGTCATTCAAACGCGTAAAACGGCAAATAAAGTAACGTTAGAGAAACAAATGAAAAGTAATAATTCGCAACCGAATGAGAAAAGGAAAAGGGGGTGGAGGGCTACAAGACGCTTCTCTTCGGCAAAAGGTAAGAAAATGCATGTAAATGTTGTTTGAGGGGGGGGGGGGAGACGACAACAGTGATTAGATGAACTACCAGTGAAGTACGGACTTCACAAAATATGCTCACAGATACGATCACTCAAACCAGTGTAACCAGTGCACGTATAACACAGGTTTGTTAACACGACAATTTCTAATATCTACCAAAACTAGAAAGGGAGACAATAAAGATTGCGTTCGTGTTTAGAATATGTTAAAACCACTCAGTTCTTTTGGAAATAAAAATAAGCAGCATGGAAATAGAAGATGTCCGTGATAGAAAGAAAATAAAGTTCATGAAGAAAATATGGCTAAGTATTCAACAATCTTGTTCTGGAATCGAAGAATAAAATAGTTCGAAACTGGCAAGAGAGGAGGTAAAGATGGAGAGATGGAAAGACGATTCTTGACAGGTAAGGATGAAACAAGACTGTTCAGAAAATGGTACTCTCTAGATAATGAAGTGTTAATTTCTGAAAAAAATGATGATAATGAAGGCAATGCTGGTGATGATGGTCATAGACAATGACTATGATGACCGTGACAACAACAGGTTTGACGACGATGACATTATGCAGATAACGATGATAATGATGGCATTAGTGATGAATGCGTAATTATATATATACACTGTATATATATATAATTAAAATAAATTAAATTAACTACAGTTGTTATGTGCGTTGTCTCGTTTCTTATTTGCGCAAACCTTTTTATTTCCACTCCACTATAAAAACGATTTTGTTTTCTTAAAACAAATCCCACAGAATCTAAGCCCCATATACAGCTTATCTGACTTTCATTGTAAGCTCACACGACATTTCATCGGACATGACATAAGCTTATGCCTTAGCTGCTATACCTCATTCTGATAACAGGTTTTCAATGTGGTTGGGGGGGGGAATCACTTGTTAAAGCTATTACTTGTTTCGTGACAGAATACAGAACATAACTTCTGATAGATTTATCCTTTCGTTCGTTAGTGTGTCTTGTCAGACACATGGCAAACAGTTGGATCTTTGAATGAGTGGAGCAGCATGACAAAAAACAAATGATGATTACCTGGTGGACAGCGTCAATGGTTATATGTATGGATTAGCAAATGAATGCACGTTGCTGAAAGAATGTATCGATTAACGGTAAGTAGCTCATTTCTTGGGTGGAAGAATATCTATATGTGCAATCACTTATATGTGTGTGTATATTTATAAATCACTCAGGGCACTTTCAATATATTTCTAAACGTATAGTATGTAGCCTAGTAAATTTGTTTGTAAATTTACTTGTATACTTACGAGTATGTATATGTAAGGTATGTATGTAGGTATAAGTATATAAGAATGTATGTATATATAGATGCATATGTCTGTGCGTGTGCTCATTCGTGTTTGTGTGTGCGCATGCATTTCGGTGTGTGTAAAAAAAAAAACTATGTGCTTGATCAATTGGTCAAAACAAAAAAAAAGAGGGGAGAAAAGAACAACTGTTCCCCACTATCACATTGCTTCTCAAAATGTTAAAATGTGTTCGTTACCGTGAAGTTGCATGTCTTTAGTTAATTTTCGTCGCTTGCTCTAAAATTGCGTTGCATCGCAACTTACAGCTGGCCTAAATAGAGAGATTACTGCACAAATATATCTTCTAATGTCGACTGTCTTCATTGCTAACCTCAAGTCTGTTTTCTTTCTTTCTTTCGTTCGTTCTTTCTTTCATTCTTTCTTTTTTTCTAATTCCGAAACAGCAACTTCATTAATAAGAAAACATGTCAAAATGGAAACTGGCAACTCTTCCCCCCTCCCCCCTCTCCCCTCACCAACCAATTAGATTAGATTATTCGCTCACAGCTACTGGGCATTAATGCACTTCTAGAGTAGTCCAAATGCAGCTACATGAATGGGTTTCATGGAGTGAAGTTCAGATACGAATCAATCGCTCAGTTAGTGAAAAATAAAATAAAATAATTGATCAACTAAACACTTTATATATATATATATATATATATATATATATATATATATATATATATATATATATATATATATATATTTATCAGCAACAGTAATAGTAGCAGCAAAAGTAGTAAGATAGTAGTAGTAGTTGTTGTTGTAATAGTAAGAGTAGTAAAATAGTGACAGTAGTAGCAATAGTAGTTGTTATAACAAAAAAAAGTTATAACAGTAGAGAAGTAGCAATATATCTATCTATTGTCCTTTCGAGTCGAAGATGGCATATAAAGGGCAGAAATTCTAGACTCGTGTGCGGTGATCTTTCAACTGTCAAACCCTGCACATGACCTGCATTGGGTCTTGCTACACGGGTCTGTTCTGGGCGAGTTGCTCAATCTCGGCAAGAGCACTGACGCTTGCTGTTGGTGTCTCTCGCTTTAATGTTCTTTATCGCTTACCTCTAGGTCGCACTCGTTTTCTGTTACCCTCTGGTTCCCATTTGAGGGCCAGCTTTGAGATTCTTGTATTGTCTCTATTCATCATATGGCCAACATATGGCCACCTTCTTCTCTTGACTGTAGTTGATATTTTTGAATGTTTTATTATTTCTCTTATTTCTACATTAGTCTTGAATCTCATTCCATGGTGTACGAAGTATTTTCCTCAGGCACTTGTTTTCAATCGCATCCATATAATTTTCTATTTCTTTACTCATTTTCAATTGCATCCAGTTTATTTTCTATTTCTTTACTCATTTTCAAATGCATCCAGTTTATTTTCTATTTCTTTACTCGTTTTCAATTGCATCCAGTTTATTTTCTATTTCTTTACTCGTTTTCAATTGCATCCAGTTAATTTTCTATTTCTTTACTCGTTTTCAATTGCATCCAGTTTATTTTCTATTTCTTTACTCATTTTCAATTGCATCCAGTTTATTTTCTATTTCTTTACTCGTTTTCAATTGCATCCAGTTTATTTTCTATTTCTTTACTCGTTTTCAATTGCATCCAGTTAATTTTCTATTTCTTTACTCGTTTTCAATTGCATCCAGTTTATTTTCTATTTCTTTACTCATTTTCAATTGCATCCAGTTTATTTTCTATTTCTTTACTCGTTTTCAATTGCATCCAGTTTATTTTATATTTCTTTACTCGTTTTCAATTGCATCCAGTTTATTTTCTATTTCTTTACTCGTTTTCAATTGCATCCAGTTTATTTTCTATTTCTTTACTCGTTTTCAATTGCATCCAGTTTATTTTCTATTTCTTTACTCGTTTTCAATTGCATCCAGTTTATTTTCTATTTCTTTACTCGTTTTCAATTGCATCCAGTTTATATTTCTATTTCTATACTCGTTTTCAATTGCATCCAGTTTATTTTCTATTTCTTTACTCGTTTTCAATTGCATCCAGTTTATTTTCTATTTCTTTACTCGTTTTCAATTGCATCCAGTTTATTTTCTATTTCTTTACTCGTTTTCAATTGCATCCAGTTTATTTTCTATTTCTTTACTCGTTTTCAATTGCATCCAGTTTATTTTCTATTTCTTTACTCGTTTTCCAGCTCTCGCAGGCATAAGTAAGGGGGAATCATACATTTGATTTCAAAGTTCTGAACTTTGTTTTTGTGATTAGTGATTTTGATTTCCATATTTTATCAAAGGTTTCTGAAAGTCACTGCTGCCTACTCAATTCTGATTCTAATCTTCCCTCTTGTGTCTCCCTCCTGGTCTATGCAGCTGCAAGAAATTCAAAGCGATCTACTTCTTCCACTGCTTTTCCTTCAAGATATTTTTTTTTTTCATTTCTGGGCGAATTTGATTTTTTCAGTACTTTTGACATTTCTTGGTGTATCTCAAGTCCAATTTTCCTAGCCATTGATGGCATGGCATTTGTTTTTGTTTGTTTGTTGTTTTTTTTTTTACTTGCATCATGTTCATATTTATATTGATACAGACTAAGTCGTCCGCAAAACCAAGGCTTTCCATCTGAGATCCATGCGTCCATCTAATTCCTTTATCTCCTGAACAGCACTTCTGTATAATGAAATATGTGTAATTCCAAATAAGAAAGAAAATTACATTCTTGTGTCATTCCGAAAGTAGTAGTAGTAGCAGCAGCAGTATTAATAGTAAAGGTAGTGACCGGTATTGGTAGTAGTAATTGTAGTAATAGCTGTAATAATAGTTGTAATAGTAGCAATAGTAATAGTAGTGGTATAATAGTAATAATAGTGATAGTTGTAGTAGTAAAAGTAGTAGAATACTCATAGTAGAAATAGTATTAACAGTATTAGCAAAGTAGGAGTAATAGCAGTAGCTGTAGTAGTAAAAGTTAAAGAGTAATAGTAGTAGTAATAGTAATTAGAGTAGTAGTGAAGCTAATATTCCAGTACCAACAAAAAGTACCTGTATCGCCTTCTGATAGTGGCTGAATTTTTAATTGACCACGGTAACAAGCATCATGACATCAGTGCTGGGGTCAGCATCATGACAGACTGTTCTACTTTCAAGAAGAAAATGTCAGGTACCTATTTTCAGAACATGCGTGTATCCAGAAGCTGTGACGGTCTCAGCAAAAAAGAAAACTCCGCATTGCTGGATTGAACCTAGGCCCACGTTTGTCATTAGACGTGCACACTGACCATTTCGCCATCTTCAAAATAGGAATGATTTCTTTGGTGAGCGCTAACTAAACAGTAAATATGATTACTTTACACGTCGCTTCTATTATTTAACAGATATTAACAACTTTGTGTATATTTATACATCACTTATTCAGATCTCCTACAACGTTCTTCCCCGATCGATCGTTAGCACTGCATAAATAAGCCCATTCAGTCAGCGTTTGAACATATTGTACGATTGATGATTTTACGTGTCTGGAAACTCGGTCTTATACAATTTCACTCAACTGTTCCTCGGGTGTGATCAGTTCCCAGTGATAGCAATCTTAATTTCATGCCAAACTTATTCCCTTAAGAAAATATTATTGAAAACGGTTTCTGTATATTAGATAAAGTTAACAGATAAGGTTGACAAATAAAAGCTATAGTTGGTGGTCATGATGGCGTAATTCGCAAGGCTATGAATATATTTTGTCTAAATTCATGTATGTTCAACTAATTCACTGCTTTTCGCTCGTAGGTGTTAACTGGTATATTTTCTTTGTGTTTTGTCTTTGTCGTTAGGACCATCATGACGTTGTTTCATCATCATTCTGATCTGTTCCATGATAGCATTGTGGGATATCAGCAAGGTGAACGAACTCCGTAGATCCGGTAAGTTATGACTCCCCTCTCTCTCTCTCTCTCTCTCTCTCTCTCTCTCTCTCTCTCTCTCTTCGTTCTCTCTCGCTCTCTGTCTCATTCACTCACTTGCTCGCACGCACAAACACAAACAACAAACTAAAGTAGTTTTAGAAAGCGAGTTCATTATTGTGAAAGATAGTAGCAATTTTACTTCTACTTTCACATCACTTCTAATGTGGCCCGGGTAGTGGTAAACATCCTACTTTTTCTGATACTCAACTGCTAGTGCTTCGATTACGTGCACATTTTAACCATCCCCCTTCGAAAGGGCAGATTACTCGATCTAACCTACCCTGTGATTACGGGTCACTGAAACACCGATCGTTCCAGACGTCGTTACAAACGGTTAACTTCCGTCTGCGGGGCGACCACCTAACCTCAACGCTGCAGTCACAATTTGTCTTCTTGCCTCCCCGTTTCCCCATTCTCCTAAAAAAATTGACATTTAATACTGGAAAATATAGACCGCTACCTTACTGGACTTGCTGACTATATAAAGGTCAACTTGTACTTGTAAATATGCGTACACTAGCGAATGTATTTTTTGGACCAAGTCGCCAACAAGGGTCTGGATGTGGTCAGAGACTCATAGTTGACTGATTGCATCAGGATCAGAGGGGAACACAACAATCGAGATGATGGTAATAGTTTAACATTTCTGGGCAAGCGAATGTGGATCTAAGGGGAAGGAAATTCGGAAACCAAACATGTCAAACTGAAGGCGAATGTATAAGGCCAAAACGACTAGCCAAAGCTCCTTGTAATCCAGGCCACATACCACGAAACGTCATTTGAAGGGCGGGAGATGATGTGAGATAGAAATGGAAGGAATAAAGACGAAAAATGTCCAAGGGTCGTTCAGTGGGAAATAGGATAAGATTTATTAAAAATCGACCGACATTATTGTGTGTCTGGTATATGGAGACGGTGACCTTTAGCTACCAATAGATGGCATTGGAATCTGCGGTATGCATAGAAACCTGGGAAACACTTCAACAAAATGGCGAAGTCCTTGCAACAATCCATCTAGCGG
Source organism: Megaustenia siamemsis (assembly GCA_032433765.1). Lineage (NCBI taxonomy): Eukaryota > Metazoa > Mollusca > Gastropoda > Stylommatophora > Ariophantidae > Megaustenia > Megaustenia siamemsis. The sequence continues at coordinate 34,151,762 of JAVIAB010000125.1, forward strand.
TAGATTGATGCCGTGTATGTAAGATTTGAGTTGAGCGCAGACAGGAAAAATACCTCGTTCGAAGAAATCGCTGCGAGCAATCATGTTGACTTTTTTTTTCTGGAACACAATTACATGTCCCTACATATCCAGAGGAATCCACTGTGTCAAAGTGCCACCTCCTCAAACTTTCAGGGGAATACATGAAGCTCAGCTATTCGTCAGAAACGCGCGAATTGTTGACGAACGAAGTGTAACTCTTCCACAGCAATAGAGTGCACATAATGCAGGAGCAACAGTGTCAAAACAAAGGAGTTGCGTTTTGGGTGCAGATACACCTTCCGCAATCAACCAACCTCACTCAGTATAATCTCCACGTCTTCGGTCCACTGAAGGGTGCACTAGATGGAACGATGTTCCGGGACGACATTGGATTCGATCGACAGAGCATGTGTGGCTGCGCAACAGTCCGAAAGAATATTTCCCCATGGCGTCTACGCGGTTGTCAAACGCTGGCGCAAATGCACTGATCTAGAGAGGATCTCTGCTGAACAGTGGTAATATAATTATTTCAGTGTTTGCAAATAAATACTATGTAAACAAAAAAAAATATATTGTTTTCAACTGAACGCACTTTGTGTTTTCATCAAGTACCCGGTAGGCTGGTTCTATATCACGTTAATAAATCAGATGCTGATTATTGGATATTGTCTTGCTTTGTAAGCCATAAGGTATTGTGAGGAGCTAAGGCCGTTAAACCTGGTCCAGTTATCGATAGCTATTGCACTGAACGTAAGTGAAATCTGACATGTGACAGACTACCTGTAGGGTAGAAGGCTAAATAGTGACATAAACGTGTTATGCACGAATAATTCACATCTATATATATAAATACATGACCTTGAAGCTGCTTATTCTTCAACAAAAGGTATAGGGCTATCATTTTATACTCGACACACAAAATGAAGAACATCACCAAATGGGCTATGATATTCAATATCGATTTCTAGAGATGAATGTACCACCTTCTCTCCTAGAAAACAAATGTTTTCGTGAGGGACCATGTCTCCCCGAAGAAGCATATAATGGCAATATAATTATGTGAACTTTATTTTGTCATATACCCATCTTCAATTCCAGTAATCATTACTTGCAAAATATCATTTCATTTTTATAAACAGTGAAACTGTCTCTATATTCGACTATTAATTTTTCTGCGTTCGCCAGGTTTGACCTCTGACGAAGTCCCTAGAGACTAGGAACTGAATATTACGTGTTAATCCTCGCCGCACAGGCAGATAACTCCGACTTCGGAGGTACTCATATTTTTTTCTCGTAGATGAGTAATTGACGTTTCAAGCCGGGCATCGCAGCTGAGACCTTGGGTTGTTGCCGCAGAGAGAAATCAAAAATACAAATCCCATCTATTAGTCTAACTCGTGCCATGAAAGTAGATCGCCACTTGTTGCTAGCGAGCTGGTTAAGACACATTCTCATGAGATGATCGGAACCACTTTATGCTGAGCTATATTTCTATGTGGTTGATGCAAGTCTATTTTCATCAATATTTCTTATCTCATCATTTGTCATGTTGTTTTTTCTCTGCTGACAGTAATGGTTTTTTTTTTTTAACAATCTCATTTCACACGTGCAAACGTCTACTCCTGACATTTTTTCTATTTTCTATTTTTTTTTTTTTTTTTGCAACTCATATAAATTATTACAGAATTTTGTATCTTACAATTATATCTCAATTTTCTGTATAGGATTGGAATCATCGTCGAGTCTCATGTCCTTTTTCGGAACGTTGCATTCACCACAGTCCGTCTGAAAGAATGTATGTCTCTAGCCAGATCTCCCACTTCTTCCTCTGTTATGTTCATGGTCTCCTTGATATCCTTGAAACTACCTTCTTGTTCTACCCTGAAGCGTCGCCCAGGAACCATGCCTTCCTGTATTGTTCTTTCCAGCCCGCTTTGTCTTTTGACGTGGCCATAGTATTTTAATTTAAAGGGTTGGAACAGTCAGAGAAAAATACATTGCAGTAGGAGTGTAAAGTATTGACCCCGGATAATTAAACCGTATCATTTGGAAGTGAGGGGGCCAGTGCTTTTCCTAATATTCTCTAATTGCAAATATTGTGCCCAATGTTGACAGTTGGGTCATCTGGAGCGTGTTAGGTAGATATAATCGATTCCTTTGTAGACTTGCGTGAAGTAGACCTTAGTTTTGTTTAAAAAATGCTGATTAACTACGTAAAGATAATTAATGGATACAAGCGAACGAACACATGAACAATGCGGCTGACACGAGCAGCTAATGTAAACACAGAGGGAGGAGAATGATGTGAATGTGTTTGAGGTAGAAAGTGATGACGACTCAAGTGAAAAAAAAAAGACAAAACGCAACAGTTATAAAATAATAGAGACAGCACAGAGAGACAGAGGAGATAGAGATAGATATGACAACACACACACACATAAAACAGGTCTATTAAGAAATACCGCCGAAATGAACTTGTGCCCAACATACTGTCAACAATACAATCAATAGTTTGCAATATGAGGACACAACGACGACATAATTATACATCTCAGCATAATACAACGCAATAACGATAAAGAAAAGAGGCGTGAATTTAAATTCTAGCAATGTGAAAGGCGTTAATTGTAATCATTAGAATTTCGAGATTTCTTTTTTTTCCCCTTCATTAGTTGTCTTGAGAAAGAGAGTATGGAAAAGAGGGAGAAGATGATGGACAACTCGGCACTGTGTAATAACATATAAATCACCGGCGGATTTAGTATATAATGATAGTAAATAAAAAGTTACCTTCAAGTCTAGGGAATAATAGAACAAAGAAGTATGTGTTAGCACTCGGAAAAATTGACAGACAAACAACAATAGAAAAAAACGAAGAACAATATATGGTCTGAAGTGGGATCGAACCCGTACTCAGTGGCACCGCGCCTTGCCACGAGAAGCCGAACGCTTGGTACACTGCCACGCAGCCAACTAAAAAATTGGCTATTGCAGTAGTGTCTTCCACGAAAGGCGATCTCAATGACTATAGCATAGGGTAACAATTCAAGTCTAACGGTTTATGCAAACGGAATACGGTGTTGGTGTTTATATTTGTCAAAGAACAATGGTAGGTTTTTATGTGAGATGTGGCACGTGTCAAGCCCGGCGGCTCTATATTCCAAGAAAAATCTCTACTACAAATTTTCAGAAGGTGGATGTACAAGAAGCTGTGACGGTCGAAAAAAAAAGAAACTATTTAGGGAATTGAAGCCGGGCCCATGAGGTCAGTCTGGAGCGCACTAACCACTCAGCCAGCGCAGTTCCACATTAATGTGGACACACAAGTATACACAGCTATGACAATCTTCAATAACTGAAAAGTTTGTAGAGAAGAGTCACCACAGTACTCCAGGCAAACCCACATGCGTTTAGTCGTGTCCAAGAGATGACAAAACGGGTGACCGCTAATATTTCCTGCTGCTACTGCCTAGTTCTTTTACAGATCTAGCTCGCCCAAGCAGTTGACTCATTCCTACATAATGACAGCAACTACATAATGTCAACATGAACATAATACCAGCAACTACATAATGTCAACATGAACATAATACCAGCAACTACATAATGTCAACATGAACATAATATATAGTATATAATATACGTATAGTTTTTACCATACCATTTTTTTAAATTTTGTTGTCAATTCCCCCCCCCCCACCCCACCAAAAAAAAAAAAAAAATGTACGAATCTAAAAAAAAACTGTCTTTACGACACATAGTACCATCGGGGGGTAACGATTTCACCCGAGGGATAAAGACCGCTTGGTCAAGCAGTCGCCACGACGTGTGAGACTCAGGATTTTTATTTCACCCCTGATAGAAAAAAATTATTTCTGTCTACCGCGAGCTTCGAACACCGTACGCCAGCTTTCCAGCCAGCGGAACAGTGGTTTTAGCAGCACGGCCACGCGCGCCTCAATCGCTGCACTAAAATATCCACGTCTGACTACAAATGAAAACTGCTCATAATATTGTGTCATCTCTGCATCGACGGTGCGCAACACCGGGGTGATAGTAATTTTACTGTCTCTTGCCTTGGTGGTGTACACTGTGATATGTTCACATGTCCATCTCTTTCTATTGTGAGTCTCATTGAGTGACACATAATTGAGTACCGTCTCCACATCCAAGGTTGGCTACCATGGAGCACCATTCCACTGTCTCTTGCTTTGATGGTGCAGATTGTCACAGGCTGACTTGCCCATCTTTTGTTGTTATTCGTCCATGTTAGCATTGGTCTGTCTCCGCCTCTTTTACTTTGTATTTTCCCTTCCAATATTGCTTTTATTAGGCTGTTGTGTCTTTTAACATGCCCCAAAAATTGTATTTGTCTTGTTCTAATTGTGTTTAGTAGTTCTCTTTTCATTGTTAGTTGTTTTAAAACTTCATCGTTTGTTTTCTTTTATTGTGAGTCTACTTAGTCTTTACCCAGAATCCACCTCGCTTACCCTCTATTCTTCATTCCAAGATGACTTGTATAGACTACTGTGTCTCTTTATGTGTCCTTAAAATTGCATTCTAAGTTTGCTAAGTAGTTCTTTCTTTATTGTCAGCTGTTTTAAAATTTAATTATTTGTCCTATCCCATGTCTACCCAATTCTACCCATTCTTCTATTAATCTATATTTCAAAGGCTTCATTATTCTCTGCTGTTTTCTTAGATAGCGTTCATGATTTTGCGCTGTACAGAAGTGTCAAGTATTTATAAGTAGTATACAAGGGTCCATCTGCTAAGCATTTAGGCGCGAATTAACAAAGATATATAAGAGGCGCCTTTAGCGCCTAATGTACACGAGAGACAAGGGAAGTTAATCGGTCGTGCGACGGCGTGACCCCTCGTACAGCGGGCGCCGGATCACGCGGGTGCGTGGTGACCTCGAGGCGGATCGCGTGTCGACGGGTGACCCCTTCAGATTAGCTCGAGTGGTTCGGACAGCGTGCTATCGGATCGGGGATTATCTCGGTTCGGTGGGACGCTATCGCGCCAGGTAGACGTTAGAAAATATTTATAGCTATGTAGTTGGGTGTCCACTTAGCGTTGTGCCATAAATGAAGCATAAGGGTGAAACAGTTAGAGATTACTGGTTAGTCTAAGCTGGTAGTGTAAATATGTTCCTCGGTGTTACTGGTTCGCTATCTCTCTCTCTTTCTCTCTCTCTCTCTCTCTCTCTCTCTCTCTCGCCACTCTCTCTCTCTCTCTCTCTCTACTATTCCAGCCTAGATTTCCCTCCATTGAAACACTTACTCATTCTCTCAATTTATCCCTATCATCGCGCCTTCCTTCTCTCTCTCTCTCTCTCGCCCTCTCTCTCTCTCTCTACTATTCCAGCCTAGATTTCCCTCCATTGAAACACTTACTCATTCTCTCCATTTATCCTATCATCGCGCCTTCCTTCTCTCTCTCTCTCTCTCTCTCTCTCTTTCTCCCCTATCCTCCCTTAGACTTCTAACATATCAGTCCACCCTCCACCTCTCCCTTTACCTCCCCGCCCTCCCTCATCTTTACCTCCCCGCCCTCCCTCATATTTTTAGCGTCCCTCCTATTGTAACACTTGATTATTCTCACCATGTATACCTAGCATCTCACCTTCTTTCTCATAGTCTTCTCTCTCTCGCTCTCTCTCCTCTAACCCCTACTAGACTTCTCTCCTACCATTCCACCTTTCTTCCTCTCACTCTCTCTCTCTCTCTCTTTACCTCACCTAGCGTTCCGCCTTCATTCGTATTTTTTACCTTACCGCCAGTGTAAAACATTAATAACATTGAATTGTCATTACAAAAAGACTTGAAATATCTACTTTTTAAAGAACCAATAAGATAAACATATGAAAAACGAAGGAATAATACACTCGACAAGGCTTAACAGACATCATTAATACAACTGAAATTCCTTTAATGATAACCTATCACATCGTTATGAGCTAAGAGAAAAACAGAAAAAAAAATTCAACTTACACCGTAAAATATTCCACTACAACACAGACCGCTAGACTGAACAGTACTACGAAAATAAACGTCCGTGAATCAAGCGCGCTTATAACACGAAGTCTCACATCCGACTAGTTTAATTATAATCTGGTAAATAAAATTTGGACGATACTATTCCACCCTCGACTAATATCTAGGTTAACCAATCAGAGAAGAAGATTTCTATCGGACACCCATCACGAAATGACTGACCTCTGGATTAACTAATCAGAGAAGAGGATTACTGTTATCGTGATAACTGACCTCATTTTCAACTTGAAGTGCTGTCGAGTCTGATGCATGGGTTACTTTAAATCGATTCGGCCCCTGATACAATCCACCTAGCGGGTCAATGGTGAGGGAAATAATACAAGTGGCGGGTTACTTGAACGCGTTTTGACCCCTGCTGCAATACCAGGAGTTCCATGACAGTTATAAATAGTTGGATACAACGAGCAGGAAGTTATATTAAGGACAGAAATCTAGCAGGCAATGGCAGAAACCTAAGAGGCAAGGACAGAAAACTAGGGGAGTCGTGGTTCGTGGTTCGGTAAGTCCGTGGTTCGTTAAGTCCGTGGTTCGTGGGGTTGTGGTTCGCGGTTCTTTAGTTGATGGTTCGTTAAGTCCGTGGTTCGTGGGGTTGTGGTTCGTGGTTCGTTAGTTGATGGTTCATTAAGTCCATGGTTCGTAGGGGTTGTGGTTCGCGGTTCGTGAGTTGATGGTTCGTTAAGTTCGTGGTTTGTTAAGTTCGTTGTTCGTGAGTTTGTGGTTCGTTAGTTGATGGTTCGTTAAGTCCGTGGTTCGTGGGGTTGTGGTTCGTGGTTCGTTAGTTGATGGTTCATTAAGTCCATGGTTCGTAGGGGTTGTGGTTCGCGGTTCGTGAGTTGAGGGTTCGGCAAGTCCGTGGTTTGTTAAGTTCGTTGTTCGTGAGTTTGTGGTTCGTTAGTTGATGGTTCGTTAAGTCCGTGGTTCGTGGGGTTGTGGTTCGTGGTTCGTTAGTTGATGGTTCGTTAAGTCCATGGTTCGTAGGGGTTGTGGTTCGCGGTTCGTGAGTTGAGGATTCGTTAAGTCCGTGGTTCGTGGGGTTGTGGTTCGTGGTTCGTTAGTTGATGGTTCGTTAAGTCCGTGGTTCGTGGGGTTGTGGTTCGTGGTTCGTTAGTTGATGGTTCGTTAAGTCCATGGTTCGTGGGGTTGTGGTTCGCGGTTCGTGAGTTGAGGGTTCGGTAAGTCCGTGGTTCGTGGTTTGTTAAGTTCGTTGTTCGTGAGTTTGTGGTTTATTAAGTTTGTAGTTTGTTAAGTGCGTGGTTCGAGAGGTCGTGGGCAAGGGCAGAAACCTAAGAGGCAAGGGCAGAAACCTAGGAGGCAAGGTCAGAAACCTAGGAGGCAAGGGCAGAAACCTAGGAGGCAAGGGCAGAAACCTAAGAGGCAAAGACAGAAACCTAGGAGGCAAGGTCAGAAACCTAGGAGGCAAGGGCAGAAACCTAGGAAGCAAAGGCTGAAAAACACTTGTACTGACTAAGGCTTCCAAGGTGTATTTGATTGTCGCCCTATTTTTGTCTGTATAACCTAATATATCACTTTCATTTAATCTATCGATAAACGTTTCAAAGTCATTTCTGTTGTTAACTAACAAGGGTTTGTCTAATCCTGTCGCGTTATTTGAGCTTGTGTGTGAAAGTAACGCAGCCAAATAGAACTGACCTTTGAGGCAATACCGGATGTGTTACTAAAAAGATTTTGACGTATGATGGCAATTTTATGAGTTTACCCCCTGATCATTTTTTAGGGATACGCCCATGAAATCGGTAAAAATCGTAAATTTTCACTCTAGGCATACCCAAACTCTATTTTAGACATCCCCATTGCAAAAATTTACATTAAAAACCACTTTTAGGATTTTACCCAATTATCATTTTTTGAGGGTTACGCCCATGGAATCGATAAAAAGCGTTAATTTAGCACGCAGGCTTACCTAAAACTTTATTTTAGACATCCCCACACCAAAAATTTACTTAAAAATCACTTTTGAAATTGTTACCCCTTACCATTTTTTAGGGTTACGCCCATGGAATTGATAAAAAATTGAAATATAACCTCAAGGCATACCCCAAACTTTATTTTAGACATCCCCATAACAAAGATTTACATTAAAAACCACTTTTAGGATTTTACCCCCTTACCATTTTTTTAGGGTTACGCCACTGAAATCGATAAAAATCGTAAATTTAGCACGTAGACTTACCTAAAACTTTATTTTAGACATCCCCACACCAAAAATTAACTTAAAAATCACTTTTGAAAATGTAACCCCCCTTACCATTTTTGAGGGTTACGCCCTCGATAAAAAATCGAAATATAAAAATCAACAAAAAACTAGTAGTGAGGAAGGGTGTTTTGAGCAAGGATTTTAATATTTTTGCATGGTGCGTTTTGCACGATACATCTGCGTAGTATGTACGGCTCAAAACACACTCCTCACTACTAGTTTTTTGTTGATTTTTTGATGGAGTTTTATATGTAGGGGTGTCAAAAAATATGTTTGGGGTATGCCTTGAGGTTATATTTCAATTTTTTATCGATTTCAGGGGCGTAACCCTCAAAAATGGTAAGGGGGTTACATTTTCAAAAGTGATTTTTAAGTTAATTTTTGGTGTGGGGATGTCTAAAATAAAGTTTTAGGTAAGTCTACGTGCTAAATTTACGATTTTTATCGATTTCAGTGGCGTAACCCTAAAAAAATGGTAAGGGGGTAAAATCCTAAAAGTGGTTTTTAATGTAAATCTTTGTTATGGGGATGTCTAAAATAAAGTTTGGGGTATGCCTTGAGGTTATATTTCAATTTTTTATCAATTCCATGGGCGTAACCCTAAAAAATGGTAAGGGGGTAACAATTTCAAAAGTGATTTTTAAGTAAATTTTTGGTGTGGGGATGTCAAAAATAAAGTTTTAGGTAAGCCTGCGTGCTAAATTAACGCTTTTTATCGATTCCATGGGCGTAACCCTCAAAAAATGATAAGGGGGTAAAATCCTAAAAGTGGTTTTTAATGTAAATTTTTGCAATGGGGATGTCTAAAATAGAGTTTGGGGTATGCCTAGAGTGAAAATTTACGATTTTTACCGATTTCATGGGCGTATCCCTAAAAAATGATCAGGGGGTAAACTCATAAAATTGCCATCATACGTCAAAATCTTTTTAGTAACACATCCGGTATTGCCTCAGAGGTCAGTTCTATTTGGCTGCGTTACTTTCACACACAAGCTCAAATAACGCGACAGGATTAGACAAACCCTTATTAGTTAACAACAGAAATGACTTTGAAACGTTTATCGATAGATTAAATGAAAGTGATATATTAGGTTATACAGACAAAAATAGGGCGACAATCAAATACACCTTGGAAGCCTTAGTCAGTGCGAGTGTTTTTTAGCCTTTGCTTCCTAGGTTTCTGCCCTTGCCTCCTAGGTTTCTGACCTTGCCTCCTAGGTTTCTGTCTTTGCCTCTTAGGTTTCTGCCCTTGCCTCCTAGGTTTCTGCCCTTGCCTCCTAGGTTTCTGACCTTGCCTCCTAGGTTTCTGCCCTTGCCTCTTAGGTTTCTGCCCTTGCCCACGACCTCTCGAACCACGCACTTAACAAACTACAAACTTAATAAACCACAAACTCACGAACAACGAACTTAACAAACCACGAACCACGGACTTACCGAACCCTCAACTCACGAACCGCGAACCACAACCCCACGAACCATGGACTTAACGAACCATCAACTAACGAACCACGAACCACAACCCCACGAACCACGGACTTAACGAACCATCAACTAACGAACCACGAACCACAACCCCACGAACCACGGACTTAACGAATCCTCAACTCACGAACCGCGAACCACAACCCCTACGAACCATGGACTTAACGAACCATCAACTAACGAACCACGAACCACAACCCCACGAACCACGGACTTAACGAACCATCAACTAACGAACCACAAACTCACGAACAACGAACTTAACAAACCACGGACTTGCCGAACCCTCAACTCACGAACCGCGAACCACAACCCCTACGAACCATGGACTTAATGAACCATCAACTAACGAACCACGAACCACAACCCCACGAACCACGGACTTAACGAACCATCAACTAACGAACCACAAACTCACGAACAACGAACTTAACAAACCACGAACTTAACGAACCATCAACTCACGAACCGCGAACCACAACCCCTACGAACCATGGACTTAATGAACCATCAACTAACGAACCACGAACCACAACCCCACGAACCACGGACTTAACGAACCATCAACTAACGAACCACAACCCCACGAACCACGGACTTAACGAACCACGGACTTACCGAACCACGAACCACGACCCCCCTAGTTTTCTGTCCTTGCCTCTTAGGTTTCTGCCATTGCCTGCTAGATTTATGTCCTTAATATAACTTCCTGCTCGTTGTATTCAACTATTTATAACTGTCATGGAACTCCTGGTATTGCAGCAGGGGTCAAAACGCGTTCAAGTAACCCGCCACTTGTATTATTTCCCTCACCATTGACCCGCTAGGTGGATTGTATCAGGGGCCGAATCGATTTAAAGTAACCCATGCATCAGACTCGACAGCACTTCAAGTTGAAAATGAGGTCAGTTATCACGATAACAGTAATCCTCTTCTCTGATTAGTTAATCCAGAGGTCAGTCATTTCGTTGATGGGTGTCCGATAGAAATCTTCTTCTCTGATTGGTTAACCTAGATATTAGTCGAGGGTGGAATAGTATCGTCCAAATTTTATTTACCAGATTATATTTAAA